>JARHVA010006513.1:385000-767500 GCA_037957365.1 Torreya grandis | reverse complement strand
CATCAAACACAATAATGTCTATATAATTATTAAACAATAAAGTTATCTATAACATTTTACTTAACATTATGTTTATTTCCTAAGCACTACTCTTAGTTCAATAACATTAATTTAATTTTATCATTCCAACTTAGGGTCATTCATTAATTATTACAATGAATTGTAATTCAGTAATGCCTAATTATAGGTTTATGCAATTATTATAAATGATAATAGTAACCTTATAAACATAAGTAGTCACTTAACAATATGACTTAACTAAGTAATAAAACACATCTATCACAAAAAAAAAAAAAATCCAAACAAGTCATTATTAATATAGACACTCAATTATAACCAAAATAATGATAATTAACAACAAGATTTGTACAGGTTCATTCAAACAACTAAGCAATAACATTAACATTTATTAATGCATTAACATAATTTCATTAGTTAAATCATAAAATTAAAACAAAATGATCATTAAAATGCACAAGATCAAAAAAAACATTTATAATAGAAAAAAACATACTACAACTATCTAAATCAAATAATAATCACAAAATATGTCAATATACTACGGTATGTGTGTGGGTTTCTAGTTGTTTCTCTTTGTCATCCCCCAATGCCTCTATCTACACCATCCTCTCTGATGATGCCCTCCCTATGTCACACTTTTAGGGATGGATTTATCCTACATCCACCTCATAAAAATGAATGTAAGAAGCTTGAAACATTATGAAATCCATAAAATATTATTAAATAAACTAACAAACATGATCATAATGTACAAAATATAAAAGTACAACCTTCTCATAGAACACCAATCATGTAAATTAAGAAACATATAATTGTCCCTTAGCATATGCCATAAAGCTTAATAAAATAGTAATTAATCAAATAAAAACTGTAAAAATCCATGGATCAAAAGGTTATTCAACTTATAGATAAACTAGGATCTGACATTGATAGAGTCTTTTAGTTACTTTTCTTCCATATGATTCATCATCTAGCATGGTCTTATACCTTAAAAACATACTTTATGATAGGTTCATTGGATCATTGTTTGAGTTGATAAATATAATCATATTAAATATTTTCACTAATATTTATTGAGAAATATACAAGGAATAAATCTTCTAGGATTGAATACATGAACTAACTGATGTGGTAAATCATAAAACCATATTAGTGTATATTTTTTAAGCTTCTAGAAAATAACTTGGTCAACAACCTATCCTTGGATTCATAGTCCAAACATGATACATGAAATTCTCTCAAATTTTGTTTGAGGACACCTTTTCCATCATAAAATATAGGCCTAGGTGACATAAAATTGGTTGGTAAAGTGTATGTTACAATACATTGGGCTAATAGAGTATGCAACAAAGTTTTTGAATCAAGTGCCTGATTAGGTTTTAAAGTACCTTGTTCTAAATGTAGCACCTTAATTTTCAATATTTAAACCTATTTCATAATGGATTGTACATCTATGTTATAATGTGTGATAAACAAAGGTAGTGTCATAAATTTATGAGTAGGAATGGGCACATTGAGTTTTTGAAGCCCTTGGATTTCCCCCATTGTAGATGGTGGTATAAAATTTGTATCAAATTAAGTAGAGAAAGGTAAGGAACCCATAACATTTGAAATTTCCTCAAATTTTTATTTATTTCATCTCTAAAATATGTAAAAACACATCTACATATATTTATTTCTATAAATAAACCCTTTCAAATATATTACAAGTTCCTACCATTTGTATATGCTTAATGTGATGATCTCTTCATCTAATATTTTTTATAAGATAAGTAGAAACAAATTTCTTAGATTTCTTAAAATATGATATTGAAACTTGGAATATTATTGTTACTAAAGAATTTACCAAATATTAAAACCCTAAGATAACCATTGGAAACAAAATAAGGAAACAAACCCTAGCAACATGAATGGTTAGGGGTTTCAATATTTAATCAATAAATAGGTTTAAAAATATGTTAATATCAATTTTGGGATTTAAGATATTTTTAATCCTAATTAGACAAACTGGTGGATAAAATTAGAATGCTAAAAGTGTGAAATAAATAACATAATTTGATTTAGAACTTACTAAACTTAAAAATATGCTAAAAATGGAAAGTATTAAAGAAATCCAACTTAGCTAGAAATCATATGTGTAGGACTGTAACTGATATTGGAAAAAATGATTATGTGATTGTGTGATGATGTTTTGAATTATGAATAACATTTCACTTGGATCTAGGATATGGCCACTAGAATTAGATAAGGGAGATATGTTTTGGTTTTCTTAGGGAGCACCAACATCTGATAAGGGTTAGCTTGTGTTTTTATCTCCTATTTGACTATGTAGGATCTCTCAATCTATTATGGAAGCCAATGTGTACCTTATTATCCATTGAAAACTATATTAATGATAAAACAAGATAAATAAAATCATAGGTGAAAAAGGATTAGTGGTTGAAGTTGTGCTTGACCTCAACATCCATTGTGTTTAGCGTTTACTACATATATATACTTTAAAAAGGAATGAAAGTCCACGTAATTCTACCATGATACAGTGGTGTGCATGAAATATTTGTGCAATACTAAATGATGGTGCTACCCTGGAGTGATTAAGGCCTTATATAATGACCTATGACTTTATAGGTGTATCTAGACTTATCTTAGGGATATTAGAATTGTGCAGACTCTAAATTGGGAATACTAGATGTTTTTCTCTCCATGTGTAACTATATATTCTAGTGATTTTCAATCATTTGAGTCTCTAGTGAACATATGGCTTTAAAATCTATCTCTATAGAGATCATTTTAGAATTATTTTAGTTGGGAATTACATAAGATGTAAGATGGCCCTATTGAGTGAATTTTAATTTGAGTAACTAGCCATTATTTTATGATAAGACATAGATGGCATAATTAGACACTATTGATGATCAAAATTGTTCTTATTGAGAAGCTATGTGTGGAATAAATAAAACTAAGTTATAAATGTGGATAATTTCAGAGATGATATTATGTTATTTAGAATGAGAAATAGGGAAAAAAGATTATCAACATTTACTAGAGGAAAATGTCATCAAAATAATAATTATAATGGAATAACAATCAAAATATCATGGAATCAATATCAACTAAGTGTGTACAAGCAATGGTCATAAGTGCATTGTTTTAAAAATACATGCTAATTTATGTGTCTAAAAGTTTTAAATTTTAAATATTTTTTATTTTTCATTTAATAAAGTAGGGTTTTAATCTTTAACCTTATTTCTAATACATGGCATTGTATCCCTTAGAATACCTTATAACATGTATAACTAATCAAGGTATTGTCAAGGAATAACTCTCCCTGATATGATGAGCCAACTCTTGAATGGGAACTTTATATATGACTCATTTCTCATCATAGATAATAATGAAGGTCAATATTATGAATCTATAATTTATATTGACACCTTATGTAAATCCTTGAGTCTAAATTTATAGTGGAATATGAATCGATATATTTACAAAATATAATTCTTATCCTTGGTCGAATTGATAATTTTAACTAGAAATGGACTATCAAGGAGGATATGTTTAAGTTTCAAGTAATTCCATTCTATTTTGAAATTTCCTCATCTTAATTTTGGTATTATGTTATACAATGGGTTGAGAATAAAAATTAATATTTTATTATCAAGCTCTTATCTTTGGCTGGTAAGCTTGTACAAAATTGCTTATTGTGACTCATGTATATTACTAATCCTTTTGTACACCTTTTAAATATTTCTATGAAAATATATCCAAGATCCTCTAAGAATTCTTGTGGGATAATAAAAAAAATATGATGTTTTTCATATAGTCACCTAATATATTTTCTTCCTTTTAGAAGATAAAGTAAGCATGGTTATCAATGATGTTCACAAATAGAGAACTGCACTTCATGCTAAATAAATCATTAGAACCATTAAAGGATCTAAATCTTATAAATTATTTATTAAAAATTTAATATATGCTGTTTTTCCTTGTATAATTAAGGCTTTTAGTATATTTGGTTTTGATACACTCATCATTTTATACCTTGTCAAGATTGAAGGATTTTTTGTTTCTTACAACATTTAGAAATATTTTGAACATGTCAAACCATTTTTAAATTTGGTTGGAGATAGGTTTAACATGAGATTTTGTTTTAATGAACACACTATATGGTGGTTACCCATAATATATATCTATACCATGGAAATGTACATGAGGTTTTGATAACCTAGATATTGGTTAGAAGGATAGTTTTAAGGACAAATGTAGCTTGTAGGTCAAGGTCTAGAGAGAAAAGAGAGATGATGGCCAAATGAGGAATGAGATATAAAGATAAAGATAATAATGATAATTTAATAATTTTTAGTTGTGGGATAGGTTTCCATAAGTGTGTTGACCAAGTTTGAGGTCAAATTTTGTAAGAAAAGGGACAAAAAGAAGTTTTTAGATCTCTCGAGTGTACATAATGAAGAGTTGTCTACTCAAGAAGGTGATTCAAGTGTCCATTGAAACATGAAACATATACATGAGGACCTAAGATATACATGGTAGATGGGGAAGGTTCATAGATTAAATTTTTAAGTATTAGTTTTTGTAATGAGGGACTATGCTTTATAAATGATTGTTAAGACTAAAAGATGGTTTAAAGCCTCAAAGAACCCTAAAAATGACCTGATGTAAAATATCTTGTTTAAAATATACTATAATATTCTAAAATGGATAGGTAAGTGATTTATTAATTTATTAAACTCTCCTAGGGACATCTAGGTGTGATTGGTTTTAAAGGTGAATGAGTGGACCCTACAAGAAAGGTCTTATTTCTTAGAACGTTGTTGTAGTAGATAGAGTTGACCAAGTCAAAGTATGAAAATCATTAGAGTAAAAATTTTGAGAATTTTATTTTATGTACATGGTGGTTTATTATCAATTTACATCCTTTAGGTATGTTAAACTAGTCATACGAGTTGACTTATTGCTGAAAGACCTAATTGTACAAACAGTGAGAAAACTAGGTATAAGTGAGAAGTTGATTAGGAATGTGTTATTATGGATCAGGGACAAATAAAATTGAATTAATATGTTATTAAATATCTATAATATGTTTTAATATTTCATATAATATTTATATATCATTGTATATGACAAAATATTTCTTATAAGTTGACTTATCTTGGTTCTGATGTGCATGTGAGGAGAGAGGTCCAGACATTGGTCTATATGTCTAATATTTACCATTATAAATTAGTTTATTTGTGTTTGTATATTTTAATAATATATATAAGGATAATATTAATTCATCATAAGTCTTTTAATGTTTCTAAATAGGTATTTTAAATCAAAGTCATCATAACTTACCTTTAAGGGAATCTGGCAGATCTAGGTATGCAAGTTACAGTAATGAGATGGAAGCTCTTTACCCTATGTTAAAGTATGAAATTCACATGGTGTTTTATATTAATACCTGTATTAAATATAAATTATTTTTATAAGGATTTATATTTAGTGTAATATGTTAAAACATTAAAGCCAAAATGGCTTGTCTAGTTTAGTAAGGACTGTGAGAGAGAAGGTGAATAAATTGGTCTACAAGACCAATAATTGCCACCATAAATTATGGTATATATATTTTAGGTTATTATAAGTATATTTTAGGATAATATACATGAATTTTAGGTCTATTAAATTTTTATTTAGGTGTTTTAGGTAATTTTTTCCTTGATTATGTTTTGAGGCTAGTTGGCAGTAGTTCTAAGTGGGCTACCTATATAGAAGGGTTTATATCCTTTTTCCATATGTAATGAAGTATAATTAAATAATTTAAGTTTTTAAAGTATTTTAGGTTCTATGTATATGAATTTTTTCCATGTTTTTGTTGACAAAATTGTTTTTTTCTTCAGTTATTTAAGATAATTTATTTGGGTATGTACAAGCCTATTATGATTAGTATTTTGAGAAGAGGTTGAAGTAGTGGTTAGACCTAAAAGGTGTTGTGGACATAAAATTAATTTGGGTAAGGTATATTTGAATTATATATGAAGTGATCCTAATATGTATGTAGTTTTTAAGCATTTAAATAAATACAAAGTGTAATGTGCTCTAATGAAGGCCTAATGTTATTAGGTCTCCTTAAGGCCTAAAATAGGTTTTGCTCCTATATGTTATGAAAAACCTATTAAATTGTTTTATACATGTTTTAAATGTGTTATAATAACTATTTTAATGACAATATAAGTATGAAAGTTTACATGTCTGACCAAGGTGTATGAGAACAAGTGGCTTATATAATAGCAAGACTAATTAGGCCTATTTGGAAGTGGGAGTGTAAGAGTATGTGCAAGTTAATAAAAGAGCACAAAGAGGAGTAGTATGAGGTCATGTGGAAAATTATATGGGTATAATTAATATATAATATAAGTTTTGAATATGAGGATCAAGGCCATATGACCTAATCAAGTCAAGAAGAGGGATAGTTAAGCGAAGAAGGCTAGATGCTTATTTAAAAGGAATAAAAGTGTGTGAAGAGATGAATAAGAGGACCATAATATATTTAATATTTCAATAAGGACATAGATATAAATAAAATATATACTTATATGAGTGGGTGATTGGTCAAGAGGTGGCTAAGTTAGTGTTGAGTCACTAAGGGAGTTGGTTCTTCCTTGCAAGTGGGTGCATGCTAAAGAATATATCAAGTTGGTGATTTATAGATTGGGGTAGGTGATCCAAGTTGAGTAGGTGCTCAAATAAATTTGATTCATTGATTTATAGGATTGGTTATCAAAGTTATGGTCTGTGGGTTTTATTTCCCATGAAGGTTTCCCACATAGATGATGTGTTCATAATTTGTGTGTATATTATCTTTACTATTTTATTTGATATTGCTCATATAGTTATGTTTCTAATGAATGATTAGTATATAAATTGAAATGAAATGAAATTTTAATAAAGACACTGATTCACCCCCCTCTCAGTCATCTTGCTTCTAACATTTGTTATCAAACCTTGATCCTTTGAGATAGGCCTAACAACATAAAGGTGATCCTAAGATGCAAAATCTTGGATTATGATGATGACAGTGTTTATCATGATAGTAATTATGGTATAAAAAATAATTATGGTATCGGTAGAGTTGACTGAGAAGAATAAGGATGACAAGGTGAGTCATGATCAACTTATAAACCAAGGTGAGCTATTTGATATTGTAGAACATAAATCAAATTTGAAAGAATGTAAAGAGTATTTATTGCCAATTCAAAAAGATTATGAAGAATCCAAGTAAAATTTCAAGCCTAAGTTGACATTCAAGCCTAGAAGGATGTTGAATAATATTCAGTCTTGTGAGAGTATGGAGATATAAGAATATCTTGAATTTATATTGTTCTAATGCCTAATGAAAGGGGTGACTCCATTACTCTTCATGGAGACACTCATTAGTAAGTGAAATTATGATGGATGGTTTTTTATTCTTTGAAATGTTTTTTTGTCAATAAGGTATGAATAAATGTTGAATATTGCTGAGTTTGATTTAGAAGTATGATATTTTGGCATGTTGAGAGGTAAGTTTTTGATATCTAGTTCTAATTGAGCTTGATCAATGATGATATTTTTTATTGGTACCAAGGTTCTTGATATTTGTTTAATATGTTCTATGTTTACTATTTATTTAAATGGTGAGAAAATTTATGAATACAAAGGGAAGCATGGTTGTGTAGTTATGTATGATGTTTATTTGTCAAGTAATTATTTTAATGATGATGTCTAGGTGAGAGCAAGGTTAGTTCAATGGGTAATAATTTATGTCAATGTAAACAAAAGTGTTGGATTGATAAGAATTATCATAATTGTTATGAGCATGGAAGGCACAGGTCAAGATGTTAAAGGTGTTCAAGTGCATTGCAGGCTTGAGTCTTGTCATGGCATGGTAAAATTATGAGAGTAGTGATATCTTCAAGGTGAATTTTTTTAGAATTGTATTCCCTATTTATTAGTAATAAAAAATTGATATCAAGGAGTATCTTGTGAATATTTATATTCAATAAGGTGGATATCAAAAGTGAATAGAGACAATTGATAGAGTACAACTAGCAGTGATTGGGTGTATGAAAGAGTTATCATGATGAGGTTTGTGCCATAGTGGTTTGAGAAACATGAAATATAAATATTGATGCAAGAAGAAAATTTGAGATACCATATGGACATGATATGAGTAATATCTACTCCATCATGCAGGACTATCTTGTTCCATTGGAATAAGATCTTTTATTATAGATAGACCTAATAGGCATGGTGGACAAACATTGATTTTAAAGATGTTTTATGCTCAAAAGCATTGAGTGTGATTTCTCTAATTATTTTAAGATGACGTTTGGGTCATATCATAAGTATTTATGCTTAGTATGCCCTATTTTTGTGAGTTGAAGGTGATCAAATAATATAAAAGTATAACAGATAGTGAACCAGGTGTTTTACAAACCTAATGAGAAGTGAACTAATACAATAAGAGTTATCATGTTGTATATGGATCAGATATGATATATAGAGCTAAGAGGATGATTACAAGAGTATTTATGGTTTGAAAAAAGTTTGAAGGTCCAAAAAATCATATATTAAGTTCCAAGAAGAGATAGCATCAGCTTAGGGGGAGATAATCAAATAATTCATGAGCTTCAAGAATATGTAGAATCCTGAAGATGAGTTGGATGTTTATAAATCTTGAACAAAAAATTAAGTTCGATAGCATTAATATTTGTGGCATTAAGTTAAATAAAGTAATGTAATCATTCTCATATACTTGATTCCATTTGAAGAAGATCTATGATAGATAAGAATAAATGGGATAGCCTAGTTATTTTGAGTCATAGTAGTTGTGTCAAAGACAAGATGTATGGTCTTGTAATCTAATTTCATTTGAAGAAGATATGCATGGAGTAAGGGGGAGAATTTAACCTCAATCATTCATATTTTATGTGTTGAGATCCTATATCAATAAAGTATGGTTCCAAATGGAAGTCTATGTAGGACCCTTTATCATTAACATCAAAGGGGGGGGGAGTTCAAGAAGCAAGAATGCCCAGATTAGGGGAGATGAGAGTGACCAGTTTGAAGAATATTTTTCCATCAATGAGAAAGGGTGAGTTTTTGGGCATAGGGTTGTCATTTATGTCAATCTGATGTCATTAATGTCAAAGTATGTTGTCATTGATGTCTAGATGCATCTGGTAAAGATGCATGGTGAGTAGTCTTTGAGTTATGCATGAGTGAAGGTTGATGTCTAGATAAGCAAGGATAGTTGAGGCATCATCATGAGGTTGTCAAATATGATCAATAGTCTAGTTTTTTTCTCAGTGTTATCTTTATTATTGGAATTATTGTGTCAATATTAGTGTTACTCTAGTGAAGTATAATCATGGTATGTTGTCAAGTGTTTTGAGCCTTTTGGTGTATTAAAAAGGCATGAGCATAAGATGCCTAGTCCTTTGTATAAAGAATAAAGGTGGCATAGTGAGTTCAATGTTTTCAATACTGTAAAGGCTATATAAGTCTAACATAAAGTATCTTTTAGGACAAGGTGGCTTGTGAAGCTTAATTATGGTATGAAGAGTCCTTGTGTAAAGGCATAGGCTTGATTGCATGGTGAGATAAGGTTGTAAAAGTATGTTTGACTTTGTTCAAAAATGAGAGTGATTGTATGACATGAAAGTGAGATGATGATCATGATATTGAGGTGTTTATAACATTAAAATATGCATGAAGGTCAAATGCATTAGTAGCCTAAGACTAGTCATGGCATGTAGAGACCTTATGAGAAGGTATAAGTATGATATCTCAATGAGATAAGTGCACATAGGCATCAGTGATTATATAAGTTTTCTTGAGAATACATAAGAGACATTAGATCACTTAAGAGATTTTTAGGTTGAAGCCTATAGGGGTAAGTACTTCAGTCCAAGTCTATAACTAGACTAGTTTTAGACCATGTCTAGCCCAGTGAGGCATCATGATTCATAGTCAAGACACATGAAGAATGTATCATTGTGTTTGATCATGGTAAGAGGTTTTATGACATGTATATGATATTTTTAGGGAATTTACATTGTTTATAATGATATTTTTAAGGACTAATGTAGTTTGTAGATTAAGGTCTAGAGAGAAAAGAGAGAGATGATGGCCAAATGAGGTATGAGATCTAGATTTCTAGATAATATTGACCATGTGAGAATTTTAAATGGTGTGATAGGTTTTTAACCAAGATTGAGGTCAAATTTTACAAGAAAAGGCATGAAAATAAGTTTTTAGGTCTTTCAAGTGCATAAAATTAAGAGTTGTCTACCTGAGAAGGTGTTTCAAGTGTTCATTGGAATGTGTATCATATACATGAGGACATAATATATTTATGGTAGATTTTTAATGGTCCTATCTCAAATTTACAATAATTAGTTTCTATAATGAGGTACTATGTTTTATGAATGATCGTTAAGATTAAAAGATGGTTTAAACCCTCAAAGAACCCTAACAATGACCCAATGTAAAATATCTTGTTCAAAAAATTCCAAAATTGTCTAAAATGTCTAGATAAGTAATTTTAGTATGTATTAAACTATACCAATCACCTCTAGGTGTGATTGGTTTGATAGATGTCTGAGCAGACCCTATAAAAAAGGCATGTTTCTCATAAATTTCATGTAGTAGATAGAGTTCACCAAGTCAAACTATGTAAATAATTTGAGGAAAAAGTTTGAGACTTTTATTTGATGTCCATGGTAGTTTATAAGTATTTTATATCCTTTATGTATTTTAAAAAATTCATACAAGTTGACTTATCACTAGCAGACCTAATGGTGAAGACAGTGAGAAAACTAGGCAGAAATGAGAAGTTGATTAGGGATGTGTTATCATGGATTAGGGATGAATAAAATTGAATATATATGTTAATAAATATATATAATAAATTTTCATATTGGATATATGATATATATATTATTTAATATGATAAAATGTTTCTCATAAGTTGACTTATTTGGCTATGATGTCTCTATGAGGAGAGAAGTCCATAGATTGGTCTATATGTCTAATATTTTCCATTGGAACTTAGTGTATTTGAATTTTGAGATGTTATAAATATTTTTAAGGATTATATTCATGAATAATAAGTCATTTAATTTTTATACACATGTATTGTAATTAAAAACCATCATGACTGGTCTTTGTGGGAATCCGATAGATTTGGGTATGTAAGTTATAGTAATGAGTTGCAGGATCTTTACCCTGAGTTAAATTATGTAATGAACATGGTGTTTTTAACTGAGAAATATATTAAATATCAATGTTTTTTAATATTATTTAGATTCATTAAACATTAAACCCAAAATGGCTTGTATGGTTGACTAAGGACTGTGAGGAAGAAGGTAAACAAATTGGTCTACAAGACCAATAGTTACCCATATCAATTGTGATATATATATTGTATATTTTTATAAGGATGTTTTATTATTATTATTTTAATTCATTTTAATTCTCTTAAAGTGATTCTATAGGTGTTTAATTTCATTATTTCCATGACTATGTTTTGAGACTAGTTGGCAGTTCTAAGTGGGCTACTTGCAGAGAAGGTATTAAATCCTTTTGCCATGTGTAATGAAGTATAATGAACTTGGTAAAGTTTTTTTATATATTTAAGGTTATATTTTTATGATTTTTTTCCATGGTTTTTTGACAAAATTGTGTTTTTGATTTAGTTAATTACAGATAGATTTTGTAGGTATATAAAGGCCTATTATGGACAATATTTTGAGAAGAGGTTCAAGTAGTGGTTGGACCTAAAAGTTTTTGTGGAGATAAATTGAATTTGGATAAGGTATATTTAAATTATATGTGAATTTATATTACTATTTATGTATTTTGGAAACATTCAAAGAAAGACAAAGTGTAATGTGCTCTAATGAAGGCCTAATGGGATTAGGTCTCCTTAAGGCCTAAAAGAGGTTTTGGTCCTATATGCTATGACCAACCTTTATAATTTTTTGATTCATGTTTTAAATGTATTATAATACATATTTTAATGATAATACAAGTATGAAAATTTTCATGGTTTACCAAGCTATGTGAGATTGACTTGTATAAGAGCAAGACTAATTATGCCTATTTGGAAGTGGGAGTGTAAGAGTATGTGAAAGAGAATAAAATATCACAAAGAGGAGAATGAGAATGCCATTTGTACCATCATATGTGTGTTAATAATATTTAATAAAAGGTATAAATATGAGGATCTAGGTCATATGACCTAATCAAGTCAAGAAGAGGGCTAGTTGAGCAAAGAAGCCTAGAGGCCTATTTAAAAAGAATATAAGTTTGTGAAAAGATAAAGAAGAGGACCATAATATATTTAATATTTAAAAAAATAAAAATATTGGAGATAAAAGTCTACTTGGATGAGTGGGTGCTTGGTTAAGAGGTGGTTGAGTTGGTGTTGAGTCACTATGGGAGTCAGTGTTTCCTTGTAAGTGGTTGCTTGCTAAATTCTCTACCAAGTTGTTGCTTGATAGACTGGGGTTAGTTCTCCATGTTGAGTAGGTGATCAAATAAATTTAATTCATTATTTTATATGACTAGATTTCCAAACTATGGTGTGTGTGTTTTATTCCCCATGAGGTTTTCCCACATAAATGATGTGTTCATACTTGTTATGTGTATATTATATTTATTATGTTAGTTGATATTTCTTAGATGATAATGTTGTTTGATGAATTATTAGTAGATAAATTGAAATGAAATTAAAAATTCATAAGGACACTAATTCACACACCTCCCTCTTAGTCATCTTACTTCCAATATGGGAGCCTACATGGTCATGGAAAGATTATTATTAGACCTTCAAGGTAGTAATCTCTAATGTAATAGATAGGTTTTTTGGGTGTGAATTTCTCCCTAACACCTAGGTTAGCAGTGTTTTTTCCATTTTCCCTTATAATATCCCTTTAATTGTGACAACCTTATTCTTTTATATGATCCACCTCTCTTTTATTTTGATGGTGTTACTTATACCTAGCATAACTCTTTAGTTTTATACCTTAGTATCATATATATATATATATATATATATATATATATATATATATATATATTGAATATTTTGAAACTTGTATATCAACTCACCACCCTATTATTATAAATTATCAAATATACTTTATCTTTTTATTTAATTAAAAAATATGATATGTTTTTAATAAAAAGTACTAAATCTCAAAAACGATAATGGTTCTTGTGATATTAGATGTCTAGTGGGAATAATAATTTTTTTTTGTTTTAAGGGGGTATTCTGATCACCACTACTTATATGAATACTTAACATAAAATAATAATAAAATTAAAATATCCATTGATCTTCTAAATATATTATCTTGGTCCTCTAAAAATTTATGATAAACATAAACAAAATTTACTCTTTCATCATCACCATTCTACCATGACCAATCTATTAACCAAATTTCACCTCAGTACAATTTGTTCAACCATTTTCATAGAGATCCAAACAGTTGCAAGAACAGGTCATTTTAGAGGTCCAAAATTGCAAGTTAAGGAGGCTAAAGTGTTTTGGCTCAATTGTAGTGTATGTCAGGTTCTCCACAAGTCAATTATTGGCCCCTCATAAACCTAAATTAAATTATGAATACCAAGTCAGGTTCTATGAATGACTTTACTTATAAAAATTTCATGAGCAGAAGTAATTCGAGTTTATGAACCTAAATTATTCCTTCCAATGTTTTGCATGTTTTAAATGATGCATGGCTTTGGGTTTTCAAACAAGATTTTCTTATGACTTGTATAAGTAGTGAGCAAGAAGAGTTATAAAATGAGAAAGTAATAGGGATTAGAAAACCAAAAATGGTCTTGATAGTGCCTTTTGGAAGTGGCCCTTCTGAAATTTTCCAAAGGGCCTTTCTTGCCTTGTTCCCCCCCCAAGTTTCCCTTTACAAAGTTCTAAAGGGAATTTTACTTTTGAAAGTGTCCCTTCAAACTTTTATGAAGGGCACTTTTCTTTTGAAGTGACCCTTTGAAAAAGTTTTGAAGGGAACTCTTCTTCCCAAGTGACCCTTCATACTTTTTTGAAGGGCACTTTGTTGTCCAAGTGACCCTTCAAAAAAAAATTGAAGGGCACTCTTCTTCCCAAATGACCCTTCAGAATTTTTTGAAGGGAACTTTGTTGTCAAATTTACCCTTTAAAAAAAATTTGAAGGGCATTCTTCTTCCCAAGTGACCCTTATAACTTTTCCAAAGGGCACTTTGTCTTTGGGAATGCCCCTCAGAAAAGTTCTAAAGGCATGTTTCCTTTGGAAATGCCCTTCTGAATGTTCTGATGGGACACTATGCCTTCCCCAAGTGTCCTTCAAAAAAAATTCAAAGGACACTTTCCCAAGTGTCCTTCAAGAAAAGTTCCCAAAGGAAATATCCATTGCCTTTCAAGAAAAATCCCTAAAGGAATTCATTCAGACAAATTATCTGAAGGAATTACTTTAGGAAAATTTCCCAAAACATAAATTTGAATTGATGGATCCCCATGACATATTGCAAGACATCAAGTTTAATATAGACCACTAGCTAATGGGGTGAAAAGATGATGTGTCATAGCATGTCAAATTCAGGGTGGCCAACTAGCCATTGGGATTTAAAGACATGATGTGTTACAAGATGTCAAATTCATGCCTAAAGTATTCAAGTAAGGAGTAAAGTCATTCAAAGAACCTAAAGAAGCATGTAAGAAGTAAAGTCACTTGGAAAACCTAAATGGGTCTGTAGTAAAAAACAAGAGAGCTTTCAGGAAGAATCTGAGGTTGGTAATAGCAATCCATGTCATTTATTATGGAGGGTCATCTCACCAATTTTTTTGTAGTGATCTTGGCCATTTCAAGAGGGCAAATCAAAGAGAAGGACAAAATCCAACTAAATGAGCAAACAACTAGAATCAATTTCACCAGGATGGTAACTACAAACCATTTTTGAGGCTTTTAATTTGGTGCCTAAGAGCTCTATTTTTTCTCCCTCTTTTTTTTAATAAATAGGACTCTTGGGCTCTTTTTTTATCATCCATAGATAATATTATGAAGCCCTACTAGAATTTTTTACCATTTTCTTACCTTTGAGCAAAGAAGTATAGGTCTATTTTCTTTCTAAGTTCTAGACATTTTCCTAGGCATGCAAGAGACATAGAGTGATAGTAAGTGATGTTTTATCCTTCTATTCTCTGTCCTTCATGTTGTTGAGCAAAGAGTTGATCCAATAGGTCATGTAGAGTTCATTCTAGTTGTATGATATTTTATACATGTGTAACCCTTTTTTGGGACTATATAAGTTGTCTTTTCTAGTTATTTACCTTGTGTGATCTCATTCATTTTGTCTCTACATTAAAATACTTATGTTGGAATCTTCTAGAGCTTGAGTTATTAACTATATTCTACTATATTATGCATAAGTATAGGACATACATGTGGATACTAATTCTTGGTATATCACCATCTTAGACTAGGATTTTTATTTAGGCAAATTTTATAACTCTTTTCACTCATACAAACTGGTTCAACAATTTTATTTCAAAAAAATCTAATATAGGGAGCTAGCCCTTCCATATTAGAGGTTCATTTCCACTTATAGGCACACCCATATGGATGGAAATGTCCCAACATTGCCCAAATATGGAGGAGGCCTAAACAACCCTCTTATAGGGTGAAAATTTTATAGACAATAGTTCTAGCATTCCCGGTGGGACCTAAATTATTTTGAAGTCAAGGCAAATTCTGGTCTTGATAGGCCTAAATAGTAGAAATACCCCTAATCCATCATTTGGTGACTCCAAAAGGGTGTTAATCCTTGGTTCTAGACCAAGTTTTATATATTATCCTACATGGTCCTCATAAGTTCCTTAAGATTTTCTAACCAATCCCCTTCAGCTAAAGCTTTTCTTGAGGAACAACACCATTAACCACTCCTAGCCCTATTAAATCCTTAGCAAGGAGGTTTTGGGGAAGAAGTAGAAGATGTTGAAGAAGTTCTAGGAGAGGAAGAAGCTGAATAAGAAGAAGAAATAGAGGATCATAGGGGAATAAGAGAAATGCGAAAAGGGGGAGAGAGATATATAGATGTCAACCTTTCCCTACTTTTAATACCCAAAACCTAATACAAATTCCTACATATTCCCCCATCCCTCCAAATACTACAAATTTTTTTCCTATTTTAAATGGAGAGGGTCTTATTACCCCATCTAAACATATTAGAGATATATCTAATTTATGAAATTTCAATAATGTTACTAGCACCAACATAACCATTAGGTTGCTTGTTATGTCTTTAAAAGTAAAAGCAATTGACTAGTATAGAACATTAGAAAGGGGATGTATTACAAGTTGGGATGGTTTTAGAGACTGATTGGTGAAAATATTTGAAAATAAGAGTGATCATGCTTCCCTAATACATCAAATGAATGTAATAAGAAGAGGTCCAAATGAATCCATAGGAGATTTCAATGAGTAATTTCAAATAACATGGTATAGGCTACCACCAATCATGAGACCTCCTCCTAGCTTTGTGTTCCCAACATACCTTAAAGGGATTGGTACTAATGTTGTAGTTATGTTGTAGTCAATGGGAGGATTCACTCTTATAGATGCATATGAGCTAGAAATTAAGGTTGAGAATAGCCTAGTTTAGGCTAGAAGACTCCCTCCAAGATTTTCCATGCCTTTGTTGTCCCATGATTTAGTTGAAGCTCCAAGCATGTCTTAGGTTACCAATACCAATGTGAAGTCAAGAGCCTTTCCCAAGAAGGTGGATAATGGGACATGGATGAATAAATAAGATCATTGAGAGCTCAACTTAGGAAAGCTCAATATCAAACAAGTGTTCTTCCTAATGCACAATACTATCCTCAACAAGGATATAGAGCTCCATCCCATAATTATAAAGGGAGAAGATAAAATCAATAAGGTTACAGTAGGTAGACCAATGCATTTAATCCAAATTATACTCCTCCTATAAAGTTTGTTGTTCTGGTTCATACAAATCTAGTGTAATGAGAAGATCATGTGGACTAATTGGGGGTAGCCTCAAGGTCAATTTGCACATGATGATAGAGGAACTAGCTATGCTTTGACTACATATGAAGAAGACACTCCCTACACAATAGTAAAAGAAGTATGTCCTATCCAAAGGGATAATCATGGAGAAGGTAGTATCCCAAGTGTGGGGATGATTAACTTTCAAGAAAAGGATGATTTTATGTTAACTCAAGGCATGTCAATTACATATAATACAAGTTCCAAGAAGAGAGCCTTGGGAGAAGGCCAAGAGCCATGAATAGTTCCAAGTAATCCCTCTCTAAGGCCATAAAACACCAATCAAAAAATTTCACCTTATATAAGCCATGTTCCTCAACAAAATTAGAATGTAAATGTAGTTAACAAGATTGAAACATAATAGGTAACAGTTCCTTTATTATTGTCAAAAATGCAAGAGAAAGTGAAAACTCCATCTCTAAATATTGTCTACTCATTAAAGATCACTAAGACAAGCATATCCCTTTGAGTGGTTCTACATATACCTATTCAAAAGGAGATTTTGTAAGAGTAGTTAGCAAGCATGTAGGTGGCTCCTCAATCTTCAAGGCATCACAGTGTGGCTCTAAAAAATTCTCCAAATCATATTTTGGATCCTTCTACTAAATATAAAAATCCTCCACCCTTCTACCTCACACTCAGTATAGGAGATAATTTGGTCCACAATTGTATTATAGATAGTGGAGCAAGCACTATTGTTATGCCTAAAGTAGTGGTTGATAAGTTGGGTTTGAAATATAAGCCACATAGTAAAGGTGTGTTTTAGCTATATGGAACTCCAACCAATATGGTATGATTGTCAAAGGTCTAAAAGTTTTTTTACATGGCTGCCCAAGATTACCTATCATGCAAGATATTGTGGTGGTGGACCTTCCATCACACTTTGCTATATGCTTGTCTAGGGACTTTATGAATAAGATAGGAGGATACATTTATACTGATTGGTCCTTTATATCTTTCAAGAAAAGGTATGGAACCAAGGTAACCATAAGGACTCAACCCTTATCAAGGTTCCATATTGAGCCATACTTGGAGACAATGACGAATCAAAATTGTCTGATCAGCAAGGAGGAAGAGGTAGTCCTGAATAGTGAAACATCTTCTCCTCTTGAAGGTCTATATAACCTATATCTTGACAAGTATATAAATAAAAAACATGGAATTTATCCTTACACTTTCATTGAGGAAATTTATTTCGGATTTTACTTCATGCATGAGGAAAATGTCCCAATTCTTTCACTTACCAATGAAGATCATGAGATCGATGGCACGTGGAAAATGTTACTTGATGATTCAAGGAGAAAAGTAGGTGTAGGAGCTAGTGTCATGTTGGTTTACACATCAAGTAATAATTAGTAATCTTCTTATAGGTTTCACTTTAGCTACACTTGTAATGTGGCAGAATATGAAGGCTTAGTTCATGGTCTCTAATGGGCAAAGAAGAGAGGAATCAAGATTTTGAGAGTCTATGGAGATAATAAGTTGGTCATTCATCATGTAAGAAGTCAAGATATAGATAAGAACCCATTTCTCAAGTCCTAAAAGCATAGGTTATGGGATATACTTGAAGATTTTGATGCCTTCAACATCCAGCCCATACCAAGAGACTTAAACAAACACGCTAATAGATTAGCTGCAATTAATGCATGTTTTGACTCAGTTGCTGACACTAAACAAGAGAAAGATCAATATCATATCAAGATCATTATGATAAATTCCATTTTATATAGTGAAGTGTCATGGAAAGTGTTTGAAAGTGATGAACACATTTCACACTTCATGCAAAATGAGGTAGGATTCTCTTCAAGAAATCAAAAGAAGTTGCATGATCATTATGAAGAGCAGATTATATAGCTAAAGACAAATAAAATACCCAAGGGGCTGATTAAATTGGAGAGTGTATTCAATTAGTATGATAAAAATAAAAACCAAATAATGATCATGTCAACAAAAAAAGAGAACTATGAGAGAGTTTTAATTTTTAAGGACAAGCTTTTGAAGATTGGCAAGGCTTACTTTCAACTAAAAAGGCAAGATTTTATTGCATTATGCAAAGAGTTTCATGACATCTTTGCCTAGAAATATAAGGACCTAAAAGGTTTTGACCTAATTCTAGCTCATCACACCATTGAATTGGAGTATGGAGTTAAATCTGTAAGACAAAAGCAAAGGCCTATCAACCCTAAGGTAGAAGAACTCATGAAGAAAGAGCTGACCAAATTAATTGAGTCTAGGATTATCTTTCCTATCAAGAACTCAACTTTGGTAGCTAACCTTGTGTCAGTTTGAAATAAGAATGGATAAATCAGACTTTGTGTGGATTTTCATGATCTAAACAAAGTGTCTCTCAAGGATCATTACCCACTCCCTTCCATAAAACAAATTCTACAAGTTGTTTTAGGTTCTTAACATTTCTCACTTCCTGATGGTTATTCAAGTTATAATCAAATATTGGTAATTGAAGGGGATCAATTCAAGATAGCCTTCACCACCAAGTGGGGGGGCTTTTCCTACAATAAGATTCCATTTGGTTTATCCAATGCTAGAGGTACATTTCAAAGGGCAATGTACATGGATTTCAAAGGTTTGATCAATAAATTTTTGATTGGTTGCCTTGTTGATATACTCATTTTTTCAAAGGATGCTACTGATCATATGGGACATCTAAGGAAAGTGTTTGAGAAGTATAGAGAGTATAACATATCCCTAAATCCAAAAAATTCATCTTCATTGTCTATAAAGGTAAGCTTTTGGGTCATGTTGTTTCAAAAGAAGGCTTATCTATTGACCCCAAAAGGATTGAAGCTATTCTAGGCTTGTCTTTGCCTCAACACAAGAAATGGATACAAATTTTCTTGGGAAAAATAAAATTTGTAAGGATTTTTAACCCAAACTTTGTAACTGTGGTAAAGCCCATCACAATCATGCTAAAAAAGAACCAAGTATTTACTTGGACAAAAGAAGGTAAAGGTAGCTTTGAGGCAATAAATCAAGCAATTTTAGCATCTCCCATTATCTTAAATCTAAATTTTACTAAGTATTTCATGCTTTGTACTTTTACTAAACTTGACACAATCTTAGCCATGCTTATGCAAAAGAATGATGAGGATGTTGAGCAGCCAATTGCTTTCTTCAGCCAAGGCTTATACGACTACAAAGTGAGATATTATTTTGTTGAGAAGAAAGATTTAACCATCATTAGACGCTTGAAAAAATTTAGGCATATGGTCTCCAATAATAGGATCCATGTCATGGTCTCCTTTCCTAACACCGAGGAGTTTATCTTAAGTAGGGATCTCAATGAGAAGAGAGCTAGATGGATCACGAAGGTGATGGAATATAACATTGAAATCAAGGTAACTAGCATAGTAAGAAGAAGAGGTTTATGTGAGAACTTAGCATCTAATTTTAAAGATCCAAAAGATCAAGCCTTGGTAAATCAAGTTCAAGACTAGCCAGCTGATCAAATGTAAAATAAAAGTTGGACACAAGACATCATTAGTTTTATTCAAAATGGTAAGTGTCCCAATGGCTTGAAAAAATCTCAAATAAGGTATTTCAGGCTATAATCTATTCCTTATTGTCTTTTGGATGGAATTCTCTTTAAGAAGGATGTGAGAAATGTGTTTCTAAGATATATTAGCAATGACCAATTTCATATACTACCAGAAAAGTTCCATAATGGTGCAGATGGTGGTCACTTCTCTCCTAAAACAATAGCTATAAAAATAATGAGAGCTGGTTACTATTGGCCTAATATTTTTAAGGACTGTTATCATTGGGCTAAGGTTTGTCCTCAATGTGATTTCTTTTTTGGCAAACAAAATCTTTCTTCCCTTCCATTTAATCCTATCCAAGTGGACTAGCCTTTCATGCAATAGGACCTTAACTTAATTGACATGATCAACCCTCCATCAAGTGCTAGACATAAATGGATATTGACTACTACAGACTAATTCACAAGATGGGTAGAGGTTGTTTCTTTGAAGGAAGCAAATGAAAATGCCATTTTGGAGTTCTATGATAGCATTATAACAAGGTTTGGAGCTCCTCATGTCATCATCTTAGATAAAAAACTTGCTTTCATAAGTGTTGAAACTTTTGATTAGGCAAAAAAGAGTGGAGTTCATTTGAGTACCTTATCTAACTAATACTCTCAAGGTAATAGATTGACTAATTCTACCAACAAGAACCTCATCAAGATAATCAAGAAGATGTTGAAAAATAATCAAAGAGAATGGCATATCAAGCTAAGATAACCTTATGGGTTGATAGAATCACTCCCAAGAGGTTAATTAGTAATTCTCCCTTTGTACTTATATATGGGAGAGAACCTAGGTTATCCATATCACAAGATCTCCCTACCTTGGAACTTGCACAATATCTAGAATTAATTGAAAACACTCTAATAGAGGTCAGATTGATATAATTAATATAGCTAAAAGAGGTAAGAGATGATGCACACAAAGCTTTGGAATACCATCAAGTTCTCACAAAGAAATCCTTTAACAAAAGGGCAAGGGCAAGATTTTTGAAAGAAGGTGACTTGGTCTTGAAATGGGATGAGGATAGAGTAAAATTTGGAAAACATACAAAGTTTTATACCTTTTTGAATGGTCCTTACATCATTAGTAAGTGCAAGTAAAGAAACTCCTTTTAACTATCCAAAATAGATGGAGAAGAGCTTCCTATTCTAGTGAATGTAATTCATTTGAAGCCTTTTTTTTGTTCCCTTGCTGGACATGTCTTATTTATACTTTGTTTTGGTGTGTTTCCTTTGTTGTGTTTATTTTACCTAAGTGCTTTGTAGAATAGGTTTTTTTCCTTTTCTTTGTTTGGTGTGTATCTCTGCCTTGTGTATATCAACCTAGCTACTATGTTTTTGAACCAAAACTTGTTCTGTTCTCTTTGAAGTGCCTATATGTATGAATCCATGCCCAATGGAAGGATTTAGGTGACTAGTTTTTGACATAGTAGGCATTCTTCCCCATATAATCATAAATAATGTTGACCAAATTTCACCTCAGTATAATTTGTTAAACCATTTTCATAGAGAGTCGAACAAAAATTAAAAGAATAGGTCATTTTAAAGGTCCAAAATTACAATTCAAGGAGGCTAAAGTGTTTTGGCTCTATTGTAGTGTATGTTAGATTCTCCACAAGTCAAGTATTGGCCCCTCATAAACTCAAATTACATTATCAAGACCAAGTCAGGTTTTTTGAATGACTCAAATTATCAAAATCTCATGAGTAGAAGTAATTTGGGTTTGTGAACCTGAATTACTCCTTCCAATTCTTTACAGGTTTTCAATAATGCATGAATTTGGGTTTTCAAACAAGCTTTACTTATGACTTTTATAAGTAGTGAGCAATGAGAGGTCCAAAGCGAGTAAGTAATAGGGCTTAGAAAACCTAAAATGGTCTTGATAATGCCTCTTTTAAGTGACCCTTCCAAACTTTTTCAAAGGGTCTTTCTTGCCTTGTTACCCCCTAAGTGTCCCATTAGATAATTATGAAGGGTACTTTGCTTTCCCAAGTGTCTCTTCAAACTTTTCCAAAGGGTTCTTTTATTTCTAAGTGACCCTTTGGAAAAGTTTTGAAGGGCACTCTTCTTCCCAAGTGACCCTTCAGACTTTTCCAAAGGGTATTTTGTTGTCCAAGTGACCCTTTAAATTTTTTTTGAAGGGCACTCTTCTTCCTAAGTGACCCTTCAAACTTTTTGGAAGGGCACTTTATTATCCAAGTGACCCTTCAAAAAATATTTGAAGGGCACTCTTCTTCCCAAGTGACCCTTCTAAATTTTTTGAAGGGCACTTTGTCTTTGTAAATACCCTTCAAAAAAGTTCTAAAGGGCCATTTACTTTGGAAATACCCTTTAGAAAAGGGACCCTGTGCCTTCCCCAAGTTTCCTTTGGGAAAAGTTCTCAAAGGAACTACCCATTGTCTTTTGAACAAAATTATTGAAAGAATTCCTTTAATTTTTTTTTAAGGAATTACTTCAGGAAAATTGCCTGAAACATAAACTCGACCTGATGGATCTTCATGACATGCCACAAAATGTCAAGTTTAATACAACGCACTAGCCATTTAGGTACAAAAATGATGTGCCACAGGATGTCAAATTCAGGGTGGCCAACTAGCCATTAGGATTCAAAGACATGACATGTTACAAGATGTCAAATTCATGCCTAAATTCTTCAAGAAAGGAGTATATACATTCAAAGAATGTGAAGAAGTAAGTAAGAAGTAAAGTCAATTAGAAAACCTGAATGGGTTTGTAGTGCAAAATGTAGAAGATTTTAGGAAAAATCTAAGGTTTACAATAGAAATATAAGCCATTTAATATGTAGGGTCATCTCACCATTGATTTTGTATTTATCCTAGTCATTTCAAGAGGGAAAATCAAAGAGAAGGACAAACTCCAACTTAATGAGAGAACAACTAGAATTAGTTTCACCAAGATGGTGACTACAAACTATTTTGGAGGCTTATATTTTGGCACCTAAGATCTCTCTCTTCTCTCTCTCTCTTTTGCTATAAATAGGACACTTGGGCTCTTTTTTTATCATCCACAAAGAGTACAATGAAGCCTTGCTATAATGCTTTGCCATTTTCTTGCCTTTGAGCTAAGAAGCATAAGTTTATTTTATTTCTAAGTTTTAGACATTTGTCTAGGCATGAAAGAGACACAGAGTGAGAACAAGTGATGTTTTATCCTTCTGTTCTCCATCCTTCATGTTTTTGATCAAAGATTTGATCCAATATGTCACGTAGAGTACATTCTATTTATATGATATTTTTCACATGTGTAGCCCTTTTTATAGACTATACATGTTGTCTTTGCTAGTTATTTACCTTATGTGATCTCATTTATTTTCTCTCTAGATTGAAATACTTATGTTGGAATATTCTAGAGCTTGAGTTATAGACTATATTATATTACATTATACATAAGTATAGGGCATACATGTGGATACTAATTCTTGGTGTATCACCATCTTAGACTAGGCTTTTTATTTATGCAAACTTCTGACTCTTTTAACTCATACAAACTGGTTCAATTATTTTATTCCATAAAAAGGTAATAAATGGAGATATCCTTTTCAACTTAGAAGTCCATTTCCACTTATAGGCACACCCATAGGCCTGAAAATGTCTTAACATTACCCAAATCTGGAGGAGGCCTGAACAACCCTCTTCTAAGGTGAAAGATTTGGATACAACACAATCTACATATACACATTTACTACATAAATATAAATTACCATGAATCTACCTTTACTCTTTCATCATCACCATTTATACATGGCTCTCCCACTTTTTCATAAATTCATTGGTACAAAACCTTTGAGCCATATCACTAGATGACTTTGTAATTTGTTATTTCAAATAATAATAATATAATGATACAAATATCCATAGAGTATGAGTCTCCACAACTCAATTATCTATCAGTAATCTCAAGTTTAGTATTACTATGAAGAGGGAGAGCATCATATCAGTGTCTTTTCCACACCAACCATAGACCATTGATCCCCCACACTATCTCCTAACAAGGGAAATGCCTTTCTTTCATGGATGGGTAGATAATGATGGTGTGGGAATCCAAATTGATAAATTAAAATATGTGTGTTATAATATAACTAATACATGATGTGTACCATAGATAAATCCAATCTAATATCATATCTTATAAATATAAACTATAACAAACACATTAAATGATAATGTTTAACTATAAACATTAATTTGGTAAAAAAATTCAAATAGTTAATGATATCTAAGATTAGTTAATTTCACACACACAACTTAATAAGATTACACCTCATCTTGCATTGATGGCACTAATTAAGCTAGTGGAATCTATCTACTACTTATTTAGTGTCATAAATGTGAGAATTGGTTAAATTATATAATAATATAAAAACTAATATATTCAATAAGAATATTCGCTATTAGTAGATATAAATATGCTAAACAAGGAAATATCAAATGCATACATTCAGTCCATCAAATGTAATGCAATAAATCTAATATCATCTAGTTTATTATAGAATCACAAACATAAATATAAATAGTCCTTAATATAAGCATACCATCTAGGTAATAATTATATCTAGACTACAAGTTACCCAATATCACAAAGTAACTTTCAATGTTATTTCATCCACAAAACAAACATCAATCACATCTTATTTATTTATTTTTTCATATTCAACATTTATATTAAAAGTCAATCATAAAATAAACTTAATAAGATATATATTTAAACAATCAAATGCAATATTTTAATGCTTCATCTAAACATTAAATACATGACAAAGTACCCATTTTACCCTATTATAATAATAAATATCATTAGCATATCTAAGAACTACTTTAGCCACTTAGCCAAACTATGGAAAATGAGAACTGTGAAGGATTATATTCATCAGTTTTAGAATTTATCCTTACAAGGGAATACATCACTAAGGAAAATTTGACTCATCTATTTTTGGGTGGCCTCAAAGATAGCATCCAATTGAAGGTTTGGATGTTTAATTCAAAATCTGTATCAGAAGATATCCTATGGGCACATATGGTAGAGGAAAAAGAGATGGTCAAATGGAAAACCTTTACTAGTGGTCATGATCACACCTTTATAGCACCATCATATCCGCAACCCACCACACTGATACCTTGATAAAATGAGGAGAATAAAGATAAAGGTTTGTGTTATGGTTGTGATAATAAATGGAGCAAAGACCATCATTGTGATAAACATAAGTTTTGCATCAAAGGTGCCAATGAGGATGATGATGATGAGGAGGAAGAGGCACTTGGTGAGGATGAAGGTCCTAAGGAGGAATCTGAAGACTCTTAATCTACCATTTTTTGTCATGCTCTTTCAAGTATTGGTACTCCCCAAACTCTTAAGGTGGTGGGTTTCTTAAAGAAATAGAAATCCACTATTTTGATTGATACTAGGAGCACACACAATTTCACCAATAATAAGTTGGTTGCTCACTTGAAATATTTCATTTATCCTACTTCAAAAATTTAGGTCATGATTGAATATGTTGGTATTGTCAGCTATTCAAGAAAATTCTATAGTATTAAGTTGGCCATGGGAGACTACTTATTGAATTCTCCTATGTTTGATATTCCCATGGGGTGATATAACATTATTATGGGAGTATAGTGTCTCACCACTTTGAGCACTATTGAGATGAATTTTTAGGAACTATTCATATGTTTTCATTTTGAGGGAAGGTCATTTGAGCTAAGGGGATTAAGGGCTAAATCTATATAACTTGTTAGCTCCCATAAAATGACAAAGATTCTCTGAAAGGGTTCTGAAGGACTTGTAGCTTGCTTATTTTTCATGGAAGTTCAACCAAATCAGCCTTCTACATCTCTTGATCTACAACAAGTCATTAATGCCCATTCTATTATTTTTGGTGACATGCCAAAAGGACTTCCACCGAAATGCATGCATGATCATGATATCAAACTTATTCTTAGTAGCACACCACCAAAAATTAAGCCATACAAGTATCCCTATGCCTAAAAAATTGAAATTAAAAAGATGGTAAATGAGATTTTGGATTTAGGAATCATTCACCATAGCCAAAGTGAATATTCTTCATGAGTTGTCATGGTGCGAAAGAAAGATGACACTTGGAGGATGTGACCTAACTCAAGGGAACTCAACAAGTACACTATCAAAGATAAGTTTCTTATTCTTGTCATTGATGATTTACTAGATGAATTAAATGGTGCTCTCTATTTTACCAAATTAGATCTACATTCTAGGTATCATCAAATCTAGATCCATGATGAAGATAGACCCCAAACTACTTTCAAGACTCATGAGATCAATTATGATTTTTTGGTTATCCCTTTTAGGTGAATATTTATTTTAGGCCATTTTTTAGGAGATTTGTTCTAGTATTTTTTGATGATATCCTCATTTAAAGTAAAACTTGGGAAGACCATTTGAACCATGTGAAATAGGCCGTTTCAATTTTGGAACAACATCAATTATATGCCAAACCTTCTAAATGTAATTTTTGAGCTTGTGAGGTTGAGTATTTAGTTCATCTAGTTTAACATATAGGAGTAAAAGTGGATCCTAAAAGAATCCATGTAATGGTGTACTGGCCGATTCCTAAGACACTCAAGCACCTAAGGGGGTTTTGGGGGATAACTAGTTACTATCATTGGTTTGTCAAAAATTATGGTAGCATTGCAGCCCCACTCACATCCTTTTTGAATAAAGACTCCTTTTAGTGGACTAATACAGCTACTAGGGCATTTGAATAATTATGTGCACCACTCTACTCTTGGCTACTCCTAATTTTTTAAGACATTTGTGGTTGAATGTGATGTATCTGGGTATGGTATGGGTGTTTTACTCATGAAATAAGGCATACCAATTGTATTTGAAAGTAATCAACTAAAGGGTAAAATTTAGCTCAAGTTCATTTATGAGATAGAAATGATGGCCATTTTACATGCAATCAAATAATAGAGGCATTATTTGATGGGTCATCACTTTCAAGTAAAGACTAATCAAGATAGTCTCAAATAGTTTTTGGAATAATGGTTATCATTTTAATAACAAAAAAATGGGTAACTAAGATGTTAGGCTATGATTTTGAAATATTTTACAAGAAAGTCAAGGACAATGTAGTGGTAGATTCACTATCTAGGAAGGATGAATTAGTTAAGGCATTGCTATATGCTATGACCATTCTACAGGTAGATTAGCTAGAGGAAGCATGATTAGAATGGGATAATGATAGTGTTACCCATGATTTGATTCAAAATATTTAGCAAGGTTTGGGTGGATTTGAAAAATTCACATGGAAGGGTGATGCATTATGGTATAAAGATTATAACTATGTAAGAATTCTCTTCTTAAATAAAAAGTCCTTCAGGAACTTCATGCAACCCCAATTGGGGGTCATTTAATATTTTTAAAAACCTATAATAGAATCAAGCATAAATTTTTTTGGGAAGGACTCAAGGGGGATGTCTAGAAATATGTGACTGAATGTATGATTTCTAAACAAAATAAAGGAGAAACCATCAAAACCCTAGGTCTTTTTTATCCTTTATCCATCCCTATCCAACATTATCATGGTTGAAATGTTATCATGGTTATGGTATATTTTCTCAATAAGTATTCTCATTTCTATTATTTATCACAACCATTTTTTGCTAGTATAGTAGCTTCTACTTTTCTCAATGCAGTTCAAAAATTACATGGTACCCCTTAGATCATTATTAGTGATAGAGATCCCATCTTCACTAGAAATTTTTTGACTGAGTTATTTGCATGTTTGGGCACCGAGTTGGCTCATAGTTCATCCTATCATCCTCAATCATATGGACAAACTAAGGTAGTTAACAAATGTCTAGAAGGATATCTCCATTATTTTATTTCTGATAAACAAGATAAATGGGTTTATTAGTTACCACTTATTGAATTATAGTATAATAATTATATTCATTATTTCTCTAAAATGTATCCTTCTCTACCACTATATGGATACCACCCTCTATCCATCACTTTAACCTTGAAGGTCCATCCTGAGGTTCATATAGTTGAATAACATATTCACCATCAACAAGAGGTCATTGCCAATTTGCATGAAAATTTATCCATGGTCAAAATCACATGAAGAAGTAGGTAGATTAACATAGGAGTGAGAGGCATTTTGACATTTGTGATTGGTCCTTTGTTTACTTACAACCATATAATTTGATGTCCTTGAAGCAACAAAAAAAGGATAACAATCTATCCCCTAAGTATTATGGGCCTTATCAGATCATGCAAAACATTAATAGTATGGCCTATAAGTTAGATTTTCCTTCTTCCACTTGCATAAATCTAGTATTTCATGTATCATGCTTGAAAAAATTCATTAGACACAAAGTTTCTACTCAAACTGAGTTACCAGAATTAGATGAGGAAAGAAGAGTTGTTCTTGATCCTAAAGTGATCCTTTAAATGTTCACTAAGCATATGTGATCTAGAGTGATTAAGGATTACCTAAACAAATGGAAAAATCTACCTTGTGAAGATGCCACTTGGGAAGATGAATCCTTTATGTATAAAAATCTAGAGTTAACTCAATGTTCAGGACAAAGTTTTTTTAAAGGGGAGGGGCATGCTATGCCCTTAACCTTTGACATGTCTTGGGATATGTGTGGCCGAATTATGGCTTACATACCTCTTTTATATTATTTTTACATTTCTCTATGTTCTTAGTTAGGTAAGCCTATGGAATAACCATGGCTAAGTAGACTATATATAAGAGGTAGTGGTTAGTTTTTTATCATCATGTTAAGTATTCTACTCTTAGTGCATTATTGTGGAGGTTGCCCCTTAAAGTAGTTTTCCTATATTATCCAGTATTTTGGTCTATTGTCAATTATTACTACGTTATCTCTCATATTTGATTATTTTTTGTGACATAAAATCATTTTTTTTTAATATCTAAGTAATTTCATTATAGGGTGCCACATAAAGATTAAACCTAAAAGAATAAGTAAGGTGTCAAGATTGCAATGATCTGGTGTGGATTTACAATTTGATTTGGAGGACTTAGAGGAGATAAAAATGATAGTATTGGTACTAGAGTATTGGAAATAGGGCCATGCCATAGACATTAAGAAATTATAAGACTTTGCCCTCTGAGTAGCAGTGCACATTGTCATGACTAAGATTAGTAGCACTAATTGATAGAAAGGGGTGGACATTGCTCACCTGTACATCACCCATTAGGTAACCAAGGGGTTTAAGTATAATTAATAAATGTATTTTGCCAAAAAAATCATATTAGATGTAGAGAAAACCTATTAAATACTAGGCCATAGGTTCTCATGGGAGGTATTTATTTTATTGATTGTGTTTGATTAAATAAATGCACCTAATTACACCTATGATAAGCTAAAGTGGACATATCCACCAGAGCACAAGCCCCTCATAGAGTGCTATAAGGTATTTACATGTTCTAATTATATCACCGTAACATCCAAAATTAATATGAAGTCATGGTATGATGGCATGAAGGATGCCTTTGGAAATTAATGGTGCATTCCTAAGGACATGCCCATATAGGTTGCTAAACAAGCCCAATTTATCATAAAACAAATTTTTTTTGGCCCAAATCAAAATGACCCCCTATGGAGAACTTTCAACTTGGTTGAAGTTGCCTTATACATTCACAACATAGTACATCATTGATTCAGTGAATCATAGACATGATGCATAGCATCTCACCTTGTAAGCTAATTGAATTGACTTGGAGATTCACACTCTCTAAAATATGTATGGCTACCCTAGAAAGAAGACATACAGGGAAAAACATGAGATTGAGAGAACCAAAATTAAGGTTAGGTAAACCATGGTCAGAGAAACTATTCATAATTTACTTTATATGTTATGACCCGAAAAGAAATGTTTAGGAGGCATGGAGAATACAAGATAAAATATTCCACCTATACCACCTCTTGATAAAAATAATCAGTTCAGGCATGATGCCAACCCAAGTTCATGATTAAAACCACCAAAATGGAAAAGGACTACCTAAGCACTACCACCAAGGATTTCACCACTAAGGGACTCCCTACCAAGGGCCTCCCCACCATGGGATTCCCCACCAAAGGATTCACCTAGATAAAATGTATCAAAATAACAACCTAAGGGTTCAACACCATTAGCCCCAACCAATCTATTGAAAGAAGATCATGTAGGTCACAGGGAAGAACTAGAGGAGTTTGACTCAGAAAAGACACCTTCTCTAGTGTAAGAGGAGGAGACCACCCTTGATGAGGTGAAATTAAACATTTAATATCCACTTAGTGAAGAGGTGGATGGTTTTAATATAGAATATATGAGTGACATAGACATTGACAACACTTTTTTGTCTCTATATGTGGATGTTAAAATCCTTGAGTAAGATCCCCTCAAAATACAGAAGTCAGTTGACTCCAAAGTTCAACCAGATTTGGTTGATCCAATTACCAAATTGTGTGATAAATACCAAATAGGCATTCCAAATAGGATGTTATATTTTTGGTCCCATTCCATCCTTAGGATGTAACTATTGATACTAGGATGTAACTAGTGTCCTTTTTCTTGGACATGTAGAATGAAAAATGCCATTTTAAGATACCTTTAGATAGCCTAATTTTAGATTCTAAAGTAATGGTGATACCTAGTACAATTTGGGTTGATCCTCAAAATATTTCTCCCTTATAATCTAGTGCTACATTTTTGAAAATGGTCTTTGAAGTCATGCAATAAAATATACTTTCATATTCAGATGTACATGAAGCAAAGAAGAAACATGGCCAAGTGGTGACATTATACAATAAGGAAGTTATCACTCAAAAGGAATTTGAAGAGTAAGTGGTTGTCCTAAATAATAAAATAGAAAAATCCACAATAGTGAAAGTAAAAAACTTTAAATTTATGTACAACTATTTTTAGCCAAGAATTGATATTGGTAAATGGGGTCCCTTTGGAGGGAGAAGCTATTAATATTTGGAAACCCTGGTAAGTCTTTTGTTCAAATAGTGTAAGGAATATCCCATGCCTATAAATGAAGCATTATGTGTGGATGAATAATTTACAGAAGTAATTGAAGTCTATAGACATTCTCTTGAAAGGGTTGGGGAAGTGATCCCCATCTTGGACAAGATTTTTGAAAAACTAGCATAACCCAGTAAAATTTTGGAGGCTCAGCTCAAGGCAGATGAGTCTCAATGATATTAATTAGAATATGATATCCTTTTAATAAATCACCACACTAAAAATGCTGAGTCATTTAAGGATGTCGAGACTATGGAGGAAATACTAAATACGCATAAGCAAAAATTAAATTCTAGATTTGTAGCTCTCCAAGGATAGGTTGTAATTAGAGTCACTGCATTTGAAGAGGTCCAAAAGGATGTTACTAAATCCCTCAACCAATTGGTTAATAAGGTAAGTGAGTATCCCAATCAACCCAAGGAGATGAAAAGAATGAAGGTGGTAATCAAATAAATAATGTCTAAATTTTTTGACACCTTATCACATTGGGATGGTGTTAGAAAGTAGATTGAACAAATTGAGCCTAAATTTTTAGCTAAGGCTAAGATCGATACTTAATCCTAGATGGATTAAGAATGTAGTATGGGGTGATTTTGGACCCCAAAATTTGACCAAGTATTTTGAATTTTGGCATAGAATTAGTATGGTGGAGGAAGACCATGGTACAGAATTAGCATGGTTCAAGAGGATCATGGTGTAAGAAGACCATAGTATGGAAATAGTGCAACATGAGAGGATAATGATGAAGAATATAAAAATGTGATAATACACAGTAAAGGATAAAACATACCTATAAAGAACTTGAGATTATAGGACTTAGCACAATCATGAAAGACTTGGGGAACATGAGGAAAGTGGGAAATGGTTGAGGAGCAATTCTTAAGGACAACTAAAATTTAATCATCACATGAATTTTTCATCAACCCATGTAAATAAATACATTTGGAAGCAATGATATAACATCAAACAAGAATATAGGTGGCATAAAGGCTTGAGTCCTTAGGATAAAATAATTAAATGACTTCCATGACTCTCAATCTACTAGATATCATTGGCTAGTCACATAATTTTCATTAATAATGTAATTACATGGTCAAGGAAAAATAGGTATAAGTACCCCTTTGTAGAGATGTGTAAGGTGGATGAAAATTTGTATTATGTAGTGAATCCCTATGATAATAGTAGAATTATGGAAGTTAAAATCATTTTTTGGTGTTATGCTTCAGTAGATTGATAGTTAAAACATTAACAATGAGTTTTCATTAATTAATATGTGGCTTATAATTCACTATGAGATTTGTAAAATATGCATTGTATGAGTTTGTGTAATAAAAAATTTGAACTTCATAGCACTTATCTTCATGTTCTTATTTTTTTGCATTGATGAGACAAGGTGCATGGCCATATATTTCTTGTTATATCTAATCTCTAGTTAGATATATGAATAGACTCAAGTTTAAGACAAGTGGTATTGTGCAATATAACCCATGAGAACTAGTTTATTACTATGTGTTTTGGGTGAGCATGCAAGATCTTAGTCTTGCATGAAAATATAGTGCATAAGCTTGTTGGGACTAGATATTTTAGTTTCTCAAGGTAAAGGTGATAAAAAAATTACCCAACACTAAAATAGGGTATTTCAAGAAAGACCAAGACCAAAGCAACCAATAGGGGCTAACTGCAGGGGATAATATTTTTCTTATAGACCCAAAAATGATAATAATGTGTTAGAAGTGCAATGATAATCACTACTACAAGGACTACCCAAAATTGAAATTTGGGTAGCTAACAAAACATTGGGTGTATGCATTTGTGTAAAATCGTAAGGTTGATTTCGAAGCTACCCCAATAGAGATACTATATATGGCCATCATGTGAATATTTTAATTGATTATGGTGTAATAGATTAGTTTATTTCACTTGTTATAGCAAATTATTGTAATCAGAAACCTATTAATTTAAGAAAAGATTGGAAAGTTGAGTTCAATTCTAGTAAAAGGGTTCATATCCAAGAGCACTTAGAGTAAATTGAACTTCATCTTGGTATTTTTAGAACCAAAGTGAACTTGTTTTGGACTCCCTTAGGGTTATATGATGTTATATTGGCATGGATTAGTTGTAACAACACCATGCATCCCTTTTGTTATAGGAAAAGAATGCAATATACCAATGAGTATGGGAGGCTCATATAAATTCAAGGCATTCAAGGGTCTAAACCCTAAAATTTAATTTTAGCTCTATAATTAAAGAGAGTTGTAAGAAAATGCAACAAAATCTATGTAATCCAATTGTAGGAAATAACCCCTGAAAAGGAGAAAATCAACTAAGATTTTACTATTGTAAGGAAATTTATGGATGTTTTCCCTAAAAATATGTTTGGTTTACCCCCTAAAAATAAGGTTAAATTATCCATTAAACTTATTCTAGGGGACACCCCTGCATTAAAACCTCTTTATAGGATGAACATGAAAAAAATTCAGAGCTGAAGGTTCAAGTATAAAAACTTTTGGATAACGAAAGTATCATACCTAATGTGTCTCCCTAGGGTGCTTTGGTAGTATTTGTAATAAATAAATATGGCACCTTAAGGATATGTATTAATTATATAATTCTTAATAAGGTGATGATAAAAAACTAGTATCCACTACCCTAGATTGATAACTTATTTCATCAAATGAAAGGTGCAGTAGTGTTTTCAAAAATTGATCTAAGATCTATCTATCACTAAGTAAGGACCAAAGATGAAGACATTCATAAAACAACCTTCCAAACTAGATATGGACATTATGATTTCATTGTTTTATCTTTTGGACTAACAAATGCATCGGTTGTGTTTATGAATTTAATGAACATCATGTTTAGGGATTTCTTGGACAAATGTATTTTAGTATTTCTTGATGACATCCTTATTTATTCCAAGAATGTAGTTGAGCATGATCACAACCTAAGATTAGTTATAAAAATACTGAGACAACATAAAATGTATGGAAAGTTATTGAAATGTGTTTTCTATCAAACTAAAATTCACTATTTATGGTATGTAATTTCTCAAGAAGGTATTTTAGTAGACCCAACCAAAATGCAATCCATCCAAGAGTGCCCTACGCCTTCCAATATGCATGAAGTGTGAAACTTTATGGGCTTGGTAGGGAATTATTGATGGTTTTTCTAAAAAATTCCCACATAGCCAACCCCGTTACATCTTTGAAACATAAACGTAAGAAATTTATGTGGACATCTTAGTGTGAATAAGCCTTTAATAAGATTAAGGAGTTGTTGACCATAATACCTATTTTTATCATACCTAACCCTAATGAAAACTTTGAAGTATGGGTTGATACCTCTAAATAATGATTTAGTGGCATATTAACCTAATATGGGAAGGTAATGGCATACGAGTCTCACAAGCTAAAGGAATTTGAAAATAACTACCTTACACATGATTTATAACTTGATGCCATAATACATGCACTATTGTGTACATCTATATATGGTATATCTATTCATAGATTTATAACCTATCAATAAATAATATATTTATACCATGTATATATGTAATATTTTTTTAAACTCTCATTTTAATTTATATACAGTCACTAATATAATAATGTATATGTTATTCTTTAAGTAGACAATCCACTATCCATGATCTTAGAGTATCTCATATACTTTCAGTATACATTCTAACTTGAAATAAATTATCTCAAACCTTTAATATACAAGATAATTCCCAAATTTAGTTACTTTGAATAAAAATCCACATAACATATTTAAAAATTTGAGACATAGCCAAACAATAATTTTCTAATTCTATTATCTTAAAATACATAAATTAATCAATTCATAGTACTCAGCTGACTATGTCCAAATCTTGATAATTTTATGATAATATAACTTCATCCTTGACCACCTATATACACCCCATATAATATATTTTTTAAACACATACTCAAACCTATTATAATCTATGTGAGGGTTTCAATCATAAATTAAAAACCAATCTAAATGTATGTAATACAAAGACATAACAATTCCAGTAATAAACTCAACCTTATCATTTACGCAATCCATAAGATATTACCTAATAGGTTCAATTGATAATCATATAACTTAGCATTATTATAATATACTATCTAAATATAATTATATAGAGACTAAGAAATTCATATATGCCTATGAATATTGTGTATTAAATCTTCTATCTAAGACTTATAATTTGCTCATACAAGTAATTGTACAAATGAATGACCACACATGTAACATAACTCAGCCAATTTTTTTTTTGCCTTTTATATATAAATCTATGCATAAATCAGAATACACAAATATTTTTTTATACTTTAACATGATAAATTATCTACCATTAGCATTATTACCCATTTTCAGGGCTTTATATGTCTATGGCTTGACAAGAATTAACCCCAATTTGGTATATGTATATTTATGTATGTTATAGGGTTTAATAATAGAAGCTAAGTATATATCCCATACCGATAATTCATAAATATTTATAAAACCAATACACACATATTTGAATCAAAAACCTTAACCTTAACCTTTAAATATGCGCGCGCGCGCGCGCGTGTGTGTGTGTGTGTGTGTGCGCGCGCGCGTGTGTGCATGCATACATACATACATATAATTGGGTCATTAAATCCTAAGTATGTATATATATATATACTCAAGATTTTCTTATATATTCAAAATTGTTATAAAACTCGATAATGTCCTTACATAAATTACAAGTTAGGTATATATACATAGTCGAATCCCTCATAAACAAAAAACAATTATTTATTTTTGAGCATTAATAATTATATCCCCAAACTAGTTCAACAAATAAAAATGGGTCCAAAGACCCTACCGAGTCTTGTTATAAATATCCTTTAAATGAAATAACCATACAATGAATTCATAGGGTTTACAAATTCTAAGGAAATTAATACTGAGCTTTTATAGAACTAATATAACCATGGAAAAATCAAACAACTCTTAATGATTTCACTTTGGGTTAATCTAGGTTGGATGTAGGGTTTTATGGATGGCCGAGCCATCCAAACGGACCTACATTTAGCCCATAATTTTTATAACTAAAAAAAATGAAACTTGTAAAACTTTTATCATTTCTTTTCTAAAAATCCATATAACTATAACATAGGAATTTAAAGTACATCACCAACCTATAATAAATGATTATAATGCTAAGGAAGTCAAATTTGTTTTCCCTTCTTATCTTAAATTCCATTTTTTTACTTCTTCCTTGTATGCCCATGTATGTTTTTCCTTCATAGGCCTCTCTCTACCTCCTTTTATTCTCATCCATGCCCTTACTCATCATAATAATCTCTCCCATTTACTCAGTAGATAAATAATCAAAAATAATGCATGACAATAATAACGCAATAGAATGATAGTCCACCACCATTAATTCATGTATATTCCTTCCAATTACATAATGGTTTTTTAAACTGATTTTTAACTTGAGTCAATGAAAGATTAGAAATCCTAATCATCTCAAAAGTTCAAGTGATTCGTATAATAATCATTTTATGCATGTATTTTGACTTTACCAATATTAACATCAACTTCCCATAGTTCCAATGAAAATTGAATTTATAAAAATTATTTAAAGATTATAATTCCATGAAATGTTGACTAAAAAACATGTCTACATAACATAATGACTAATATCAATGCATTCAATTTCAAACTAGAAGTTAACTTCCTAGGTTAAACACATAACTATAGACTTTAGAAAAGATTCATCAAACATAATAATGTTTATATAATTATTAAACAATAAATTTATCTATAAAATTTTTCATAACATTATGTTTATTACCTAAGCACTAATCTTAAGTCAATAACATTAATTCCATTAGATCATGTCAACTTAGTGTCATTCATTAATGCTTACAAGGAATTGTAATTCATTAATGTCTAAAAATAGGTTTATGCAACTATTATAAATGATAATAGTAAAATTATAAACATAAGTAGCCACTTAAAAAATTAACTCAACTAAGTAATATAATACATATATCACTATAACAAATAATCCAAACAAAGCATTGTTTATACAAACAATCAGTTATAATCAAAACAATGGTAAATCACAACAAGATAGGTACAAGTTCATCTAAATAACTAAGAAATAACATTACAAAATATAATTGTTGTAACATAATTATATTAGTGAAATAACACAACTAAAACAATATGATCATCAAACAACATAAGATCACTTCAAACATGAATAATAGAATACAAAACATACTACAACTATCTAACTCAAACAATAATCACAAAACATGTTAATCTATTATGGTATGTGTATGGGTTTCCAATTTTTCTCTTTGGAATCCCCTAATGCCTCCATCTACAACATCCTCTCTGATGATTCCATCCCTCCATCACACTCTAAGGGATGGATATGTCCTGCATCCACCTCACAATAATGAAGGTAGTTATCTTGAAACACTATGAAATCCATAAAATACTGATGTATAAACCAAAAAACATGATCATAATGTATATAATATAAAATTACAACCATCTTATAGAAAATCAATCATATAAATTAAACAACATATAACTATCCCATAATTAACATATGACATAAAGATTAATTAAATAGTAGTTAATCAACTAACAACCAGAAAAATGCATAGATCAAAAGGTTATTCAACTTGGAGATAAATCAAGATGTGACATTGAAAATGTCTTTTAGTTAACTTTTTTCCTTAGGATGCATCATCTTACATAGCATGATCTCATACCTTAACACATACTTTACAATTGGTTCATTGGATTATTTGTTGAGTTGAGTGATCTGAGCATATGGAATCTTTTCACTAATATTTATTGAGAAATGCACCAAAAAAAAAATCTTATAAGATTGAATACATGAACTAACTAATATGGTAAATCATAAAACCATGTTATTGCATATTATTTTAAGTTTCTAGAAAATAACTTGGTCAATAAATTATCCTTGGATGCATAGTCCAAGCATGCTACGTGAAATGATCTCAAATGTTGTTCAAGGCCACATTTTCCATCATACAATGTAAGCCTAGGTGACATAAAATTGGTTGGTAAAGTGTATGTTATAATATGTTTAGCTAATGGATTATGCAACAATTTTTTTGAATCAATAGCTTGATTAGGTTTTTAATCACCTTGTAATAAATGTAATGCCTTAGTTTTCAATCTTTGAACCTCTTGCATAATAGATTGTACATTTAGATTAGAATGTGTACTAACCAAAGGTGGTGTCATAAATGTCTAAGTAGGAATGGGCACATTGATTTTTTTAAGCCCTTCAGCTTCCCCCATTATAGATGGTGGTATAATTTTTTTATCAAATTAGTAGAGAAAGTTAAGGAACCCATAATAGTTGAACTTTCCTCAAATTTTTATGGATTTCATCTCTAAAAATATTTAAAAACACAACTTACATACCTTTATTTATAGAAATAAACCCCTTCAAATCTATTATGAGTTCTGCCATTTGTGAATTCTTATTGTGAAGATCTCTTGATCTAACATATTTTCTAAGATAAGTAGAAATAAATTCTTAGATTTACTAAAATATGATAATAAAACTTGGAATATTGTAGTTACTAAATAATTTAGCAAATCTAAAAATCCTAAGACAACCATTGGAAACAAAAAGGAAAGAAACCCTAGAAACATGAATGGTTAGAGTTTTCAATATTTAATCAATAAATAGTTTTAAAAATATTTTTATATCAAATTTGGGATTTAAGATATTTTAAATCCCAATTAGACAAACTGATGCATAAAACTAGAATGCTAAAAATATAAAATAAACAACACAAATTAATTTACAACTTACTAAATTCAAAAATATTCTAAAAAGGGAAAGTATCAAAGAAATACAAATTAGCTAGAAATCAATTGTGTAGGACTGTAAGTGAAACTAGAAAAAGTGATTGTGTCACTATAGGATGATGTTTTGAATTAGGAACAGGACTTCACTTAGATCTAGGATAAGGAAACTAGAATTAGATAGGGTAGACATGTGTTTGTTTTATTAGGGAGCATAAACATCTAATAAGGGTTCACTTGTGTTTATATGTCTTATTTGACTATATAGGATCTCTTAATCTATTATAGAAGCTACTATGTACATTATTCTCCTTTGAAAACCATATTAGTGACAAAATAAGATAAATGCAATCATAGGTGGAAAGGAGTTAGTGGTTGAAGTTGTTCTTGACCTCAACATCCTTTGTGTTGAGTGTTTCTTTCATACCTATATTTTGAAAAGGAATCAAACTCCATGTAATTATCCCATGATACAGTGTTGTGCATGAAATATTGGTGTGATGGTAAATGATGGTGCTACCCTAGTGTGATTAAGTGATTATAAAATGAAATATGACCTTATAAGTGTATCCAAAATTAGCTTAGGGATATTAGGGTTGTGTTGAATCTAAATTATGAATAATATATAATTTTCTCTCAATGTGTAACTATATATTCTAGTACTTTTTAATCATTTGAGTCTCTAGAGAATATATGTCTTAAAAATTTGGCTCTATAGAGATCATTTTAGAATCCTTTTAGATGGGAATTATGAAAAATACAAGATGACCCTATTGGGTTACTTTTAATTTGAGTAAGTGGTCATTATTATATGGGAAGATACAGATGGCATAATTAGACACTATAGGTGAGCAAGATTATTCTAAATTAGAAGCCTTGTTTTTTGAGTAAAGAGAGCTAAGATATAAGTGTGGATAAGTTTAGAGATGATCTTATGTTATTTAGAATGAGAAATAGGAAAAAAATTGATCAATATTTACTTGGAGGAAAAGGTAATCCACATAATAGTAAAAGAATAGTGGTCAAAAGATTATGGAATTAGGCATGAGCTAAGTGTGTACAAGGAGTGGTCACAAATGCATTATTTTAGAAATAAATTCTAATTTATGTGTCTAAAATTTTTACATTTTAAATATTTGGTCTTTTTCATTTAATCAAGTAGGGTTTTCCTCTTTCACCTTATTTATAATACATGGCATTGGATTCTTTAAAATACCTCATAGTATGTAGAACTAATCAGGGTATTGTTAAGGAATAACTCTCACTAATATGATGAGCCAAATCCTAAATGGGCACTTTATAGATGATTCATTTCTGACCCTAGATAAGAATGAAGCTTCATATTATGAAGATATAGTCTATATTGACACCTTATGTAATGGCTTGAGTCTAAATATATAGTGGAATAAGAATCAATACTATCATATAAAATATAATGTTTATCCTTGGTTGACTTGATAATTTTAACTAGAAATGGACTATCAATGAGGAGATGTTTAAGTTTCATGTCATTGCATTATGTTTTGAAATTTCCTCAGCTTCATTTTGATATTATGTTATACATTAGGTTGAGAATAAAAATTATTATTATATTATCAATATCTTATCTTTGGTTATTAAACCTACACAAAATTTCTTATTGTGACTCGTGTATATTTCTAATCTTTTTGGGCACCTTCTAAAGCTTCCTATGAAAAAATAGCCAAGCTACTCTAGGACTTATTACAGGATAATGAAAAAAAAACTGATGGTTTTCATAAAGTCACCTAGTATATTTTCTTCCTTTTTCAAGTTAAAGTAAGCATAGACATCAATGATGTCCATAGACAAAGCATTGCACTTCATGTTAAATGAATCATTAGCTCCATTGAAGGATATGAAGCTTATAAATTCCTTATTAAACATTTGATCTATGCTGGTTTTCCTTGTGGAAAGAAGGATTGTAAGATAGTTGGTTTTGATACACTCCTCATCATTTTATACCCTATCAAATCAAATCTATTTCAAGTATTCAAAAATTATAATTCCATGCAATGTCGACTAAATAGTAAATCTACATAACATAATGACCAATATCAATGCATTTGACTTTCAAACTAGAAGTTAACTTCCTAGGTTAAAAAAATAACTATATACTTTAGCAAAGATTAATCAAACATAATGATGTCTATATAATTATTAAATAATAAAGTTATCTATAACATTTTGCATAACATTATGCTTATTTTCATAAGCATTAATCTTAAGTCAATAACATTTATTTTATTTTATCATGCCAATTTAGGGTCATTGGTTAAAGCTTAAAAGTAATTGTATTCATTAATGTCTAATTAAAAGGTTATGAAACTATTATAAATGATAATAGTAACATTATAAACATAAGTAGTCACTTAAGAAATTAACTCAACTAATTAATAGAATACATCCATTACTACAAAAAAGAATCTAAACAAATCACTATTTATATAAACACTTAGTTATAACTAGAACAATGGTAAGTCATAACAAGATAGGTATAGTTGATTCAAACATCTAAAAATAAAATTAATAGTTATTAATGTAGTAACACAACTATATTATTTAAATCACACAATTACAACAACATGATCATCGAACATTGCAAGATCATAACAAACATGCACAACATAAAATAAAACATACTACAGTTATCTAACTCAAAAATTAATCACAAAACATGTTTATCTTTTGTGGTGTGTGGAGGGGTTTCTAATTTTACTCTGTGTCATCCCCTAATGCCTCCATCTACACCATCCTCTTTGATGATGATCTCCCTTTATCACACTCTGATGGGTGGATCTGTCCTACATCCACGTCACAAAAATTAAGGTAGTTAGCTTGAAACATTATGAAATCCATAAAATACTATTGTATAAACTAACAGATATGATCATAATGTAAAGAATATAAAAGTACAACTATCTCAAAGGAAATCAATCATGTAAACTAATCAACATATAATTGTCCCATAATCAACATAGGACACAAAGATTAATTAAATATTAGTTAATCAACTAACAACCATAAAAATCCATGGAACAAAAGGTTATTCATCTTCGAGATAAATCAGGTTGCGACATTGAAAATGTCTTTTAGTTACTTTTCTTATGTAGGATTCATCATCTTGGATAGCATGGTATTATAACTTAAGGCATACTTTGTGATAGGTTCATTAGATTATTATTTGAGTTGAGAAATCTAAGCATATGAAATATTTTCACTGATATTTATTGAGAAATGTGCAAGAAATAAATCTTCTAGGATTGAATACATGAACTAATTGATGTGGTAAATCATAAAACCATATTAGTTCATATTATTTTAATCTTCTAGAAAATAACTTGGTCAACAACCTATCCTTGGATGCATATTTCAAACATGCTACATGAAATTCTCTCAAATTTTATTTGAGGCCACCTTTTCCATCATACAATGTAAGCCTAGGTGACATAAAACTAGTTGGTAAAGTATATGTCATAATATGTTGATCTAATGGAGCATTCAACAGAGTTTTTGAATCAAGTGCCTGATTAGGTTTTAAATCACCTTGTTCTAAATGTATCACCTTAGTTTTAAAGCTCTAAACCTCTTGCATAAGGGGTTGTACATATAAATTAGAATGTGTGCTAACCAAAGGTGGTGTCATAAATCTCTGAGTAGGAATGGGCACATTGATTTTTTGAAGCCCGTGGGTTTCCCTCATTATAGATAGTGGTATAAAATTTGTATAAAATTAGATAGAGAAAGGTAAGGAACCCATAACAGTTGAACTTTCCTCAAACTTATATGGATTTCATCATTAATAGTATTTTAAAACACATCTTACATGTCTTTTTTTTCTAGAAATAAACCCTTTCAAATCTATTATGAGTTCCTACTATTTGTGAATTCTTAATGTGATGATCTCTTGATTTAATATGATTTCTAAGATAAGTAGAAACAAATTTCTTAGATTTCTTAAAATATGAAAATGAAACTTGTAATATTTTTATTTTTAAAGAATTTACTAAATCTGAAAACCCTAAGACAACCATTGGAAACAAAAAGAAGGAAAGAAACCCTAGCAACATGAATGGTTAGGGTTTTCAATATTTATTCGATAAATAGGTTTTAAAATATGTTTATATCAAATTTTGGATTTAATATATTTTTAATCCTAATTGAATAAATTGATGCATAAAATCATAATTCTTAAAATATGAAATAAATAACATAAATTGATTTAGAACTTGCTAAATTTTAAAATATGCTAAAAAAGAAAAGTATCAAATAAATATGACTTAGCTATAAATTAGATGTGTAGGACTGTAAGTGAAACTAAAAAAAGTGATTTTGTGAATGTGTTATGATGTTTTGAATTAAGAACATGGCTTCACTTGGATAGTGGATAAGGCCTCTAGAATTAGATAGGGATACATGTGTTGGTTTTCATAGGAAGTACTAGTGTCTAATAAGGGTTCACTTGTGTTTGTATGTCATGTTTGACTATGCAGGGTCTCTTAGTCTATTACGGAAGCCATTTTATACCTTTTTATCTATATAAAACCCTATTAATGAAAAAAAAGGTAAATGTAATGATAGGTGAAAAGGGGTTAGTGGTTGAAGTTACGTTTGACCTCAACATCCCTTGTGTTGAGTGTTTATTGCATACCAATACTTTGAAAAGGAATCAAACTCCATGTAATTATCCCATGATTTTTGGGCCCCTAACTCTAGTTTGTTGGAGTCTTTGAGCCAACCTGATATCCACCTCAATGTGCCTAGATATTTTGGTAAGCAATTAGCCTAATGGTTTTAATAGCCAACTAGAACAAACAACACAAAATATGTGCTAACTAGTCAATGGCTAACCATCTCCTAGATAATTAGGACATTGATGAATATCTAAAGAAAGGTGGTAAGTGGAGCATGGGAATATTAGGGTCATATAGCCAATGATTATGATTATGGAACTCAAACTCAACACACAACATGCATCTTCCAAACTAGTAAAGATGCTTTTAAAGGCCTATATAAATAACTCAAGCTATAGAATGAAGAGAGATGGAGATTAACAATGAATCTATAATGAAATGATTTTTAAAGCATACCATATAGATTCTAATCTATCAACCATTAATTCCACCTTTATTTTTGTTTAGGCTTGTACTTAGAATGAAATATGTATACACATAATATTTTCAAACTTTTATCAATTATTGACGTTATATATCTTGCAAGAACCTATTGAGTCTCAATATCTCTAAGTACACAACTTAATGGGTGCACTAGGAAAGAAGTGGGTATAAAATTCATTCTTTGTAGGATTATTGTCCTTTTTTCCACTTGTTATCTACACACTTGTCTCCTGAAAACCATTTCCCTAAGCTTGTTCTTCTCTCTTGTATCCTCCTCTAGTCATTTCCTATCTTTGGCCCCCCCTTTTCCTAACCTAAAACACCTTTCAATAGTTTAAAGTACTAGATATATTTCTTTGTGCTCTTATTGGTTAAAATCATCTAGCATCTAGGGTGACTCTTAGGCAACCTAGCCCATTACCTAGTGAAGTTGTATCAATATTAATACTAAGTCGAGTGGGTCAACCCTATCGATTGAAAATTTTAGAAGGTTTAGGGTTAAATATGCTTATATAGATAGGGTCATTTTGCCATTATTTATATAAGAGAATAATAAGTAAGAGCTACTGTGCATCTATTTATCCACCATTATACTTGAGGAGCAAGCGTAGGTTTTCATACTTTCTTTGAAGATACAAATCTTGTCTTGTGGAGAAGTCTTTTGGATGAATTAATAGGTTTTTTATCCTAGTGATGATTTACCCATGTCATCCTTACATACCACAAAAACCTCTTACAAAACACCTTTTCCAAAGTAGAGATTGAGGCTTAGTGGGTTTGTCTTCAAAGGTAAGTATTCCTAACTTTTTCTTCCTTTGTAAGAGTAGATAGTTATGCATTTGTACTTCTCTTCAATTAATTAGAATTATGTATACATTTACATGAGTATATGTATTCTATGCATGTTTAATTTTGTTTTTTATTACCCCTACTTTGTGCCACAAGCTTTGGTAACCACCAGATTAGATTTTACTTTCTTTTTTATTAGTTTAGTGAATATGAAAACATAAGACTTACTTAGTGTTATTACTTCATTTTTCTTGACTTGAGGCTTTGGAACCCTCCCTAGTATTATTATTTTGATAAGAGATCCCCTAATTAGGTCTATTGAATCCACATATTGGTCAAGTTCCTAATTATCTAATGTATCCCCAATCAAAAGTGTAAACATGATCTATCTTCTCCAAATTAGGACTGATTTATAAACATGAATCTAAGCCTCCCTAGTATTATTGTTGTGATAAGAGATCCCATAATTGAGTCTAGTGTATCCAAATATTGGTCATGTTCCTAATTATCTAATGTATCCCCAACCAAAAGTGTAAACATGATCTATCTTCTCCAAATTAGGACTGATTTTAGACATGAATCTAAACCTTGTAGGTTTTCTTTCAAAAATTTCATTTTCTATCATTTTATTTATTATTTTTATATATTTTTAATACTAAGTCGATAGGGTCGATATAGTTTCTAACTTCTATGTGTAGGTTTAACACATAGTCACATCAAAACTGATTTTATTTTATTTGTGTAGGTCTTCATCCTATACAGTCTACTAGATTAAATAAGTTGACACAATAATCTGATAGGCTTATATAAAACATACTAGGTTGATCAAGCCAATATAGCCATCTTACAAGCTTCCAAAAAACATACTATGTTGATCAGGCCAGTATAGTCATCTTCACAGGTTTCAACAAATAGGGTTTATAGAACTAGGTTGACCTAGTCAACATAATTGGAAAAATTTGTAAGTAATATTTAAAATAATTCAACAACAATCTCACTTTCCTCAACATCTTCCAACCCACCAAGGTTCTTTTCTCTCCTTCTCTTTCATCTCAATTCTTCCTTATAGTTTTATTTTGCATATTTTATAGTCTTTAAAACTTCCCCCATATAGCAAACTAGGTTGACCTAGTTGACTTAGTTTTGTATTCTATCTTATATCTAAAAGACTATGTCAACCCTATTGACATAATTCTTAAGGACCCTTGCTTCAATAGTAAATTAGTGACACTATCGAATCTATTTTATAATGTTTGTATATACTATCATCTAAATCAACACTATATTATGTTTCAAATTAGAATTAACATCTATATTCTAACAATTACTTCACTCTTTCATTTTCAATTTTTTGTATGCTTAAAATAGATCACATAGTATAAGTAGGTGGTCTTTCAATATACTATTTAGTTTCACTATTTTTCTATTATTTACACACATTACCAAATCACATAATTTCAAAATGCATTTAAACAAATTATCTACCCAAAACCTACCTACTTGTATTTTATCACCAAGGGGTAAGCTGACTTGATTTTCCAACCAAGTATAAACATGTGGTTAATGGTATATATTGACAAATCACCTGACACCTTTATCATTATGGGATTATGAAGTGAAGGGGTAGGCCCCAATACCAAGCCAATACAATTACCAACATAGATCCCTTTCAGTCTAAACATCTTGAAATCATCCATATATTGTTTTCTAGTTCTGTGTTTTCATCCAACTTCCCTATCAGACTTAAAATAACACTCTAATATTCTAAAAACATTCAGGATGACCACCTAGTTAGCATTTACTTTTTAGTTGACTATTTTCTCTTTGCTCATTGTATGTTGTATTGTTAAAACTTGCATTAGCCATTATTGGTTCAAGGTTTTATGTTATGTGCCTCAATTGGATTATCCTCATTAATCTAATTACTTGTGTGTTTACTTCAATTTATTTCTTTCAAAGTACATTGAAAATTTTTCTCCCTATTTTAGTGCATTATCATTTTTCTTAATACAGTCTCTTACAAGCTATCTATTCCCCTACCTACAATACTAAGTCAACTTAGTCAACACAGTATTCTTTTTTACCTCTCAGGATAAAATACTAATTCAACCATGTCGATTCTATATCCTTATCAAGCTATTCTCTATCATAGGTTATGGTACGAGGTCAACCCTATCAACTCTATATCTTTATTTACCTAATTTTTAGACCCTATTTCTAGTACTAGGTTGACCTAGTCAGCTCTGTACTCTTATCCATCCATTTTTTTCTTTACTTTTACATTATGTTTTACTCTACTAATCTATCTCCTTCACCATGAACTTCCTATTTAAAGACAACAGTAAGTTGAATTTAATGAATATGATGAGTCTTACCAACCTTAATGGGTTCTCCCATTAAAAAATTGTGTCTCTTATTCTAGATGAAAGTAATGTTCATAGAGTTACTCACAAAATAAACTATGGGACTCCTCTTCATTCCTCTTTGCTTCACAATTATCTCTTCTCACTTGAAGATCAACTCGAATTAGAGTATATACCTGAAATGAGCTTTTTCATCTTTGATTTTCCTTAACATTAAGGAAAAGATCATTTTACCATTTACCAACTCATGGTAAGTGGTCAAGTTGAGGATCCTCATTCACCTTCTCCCACATTCTCAAATGGATCTGGGGATACTAGCTTCTTTTCTTCTTATCCTATCCCTCTATTTTGACCCCTTCTTATACCATGAATTATTCTTCTTTGACTTCCTCTACCTCTATGCCTAGTATTTATACTAACATGGTAGGTTCTACATCTAGTGGGCCTCTTCCAAATCACTAAGATTATGAATACAATCCCACCCCTTCTACCAATAATATTGATAGTCTTATTGACCCAACTCCTAAAGATAATATGGTTAATATGACTAATATGCAAAGAGTGGTTTCTTTTGTTGATCCTCAACCCATCTACACTACTCCATTATCTCGCACATTCTGTGTTATCCAAGATTATTCTCTAACTCACTTAACTGAGTTAGGTCAAGATGACCTTATATCTTTTTATGAACCAATCCCAATATCTCCTTAGGATAACACTTCTTATACTATTTATACCATCCCTCAATCTTATATATAACACCAATGACACTCAAGCTTACATTAACATCTATTATAATATATCTCAAACCTCATCTGCATCAACTACTTCATCCTCTCAACATAATCTAAAAAAATTTAATCTAACCAAACCTTATACCTCTTATAAAAATAAATTCACATGTACTTCAGATCCTCCTTCTAAAGACCTCCTTCAACACTATGCACCTCTTTCTAATAGTCTTTGTATGTGTTATGATGAGTGGGATCCTATCATGGAACTCAATAATATCCCCTCCCAAATCCCATTTATATAACTTATGAGGACCTCTCCATGTAATTTTAATCATCTTATGCAGATTTTATTTGAAATGAACATCTGTTGTCCTCCCCTAGAAGGATGTGAAGCAACCTTATCTGGATCTAAAGATAGAATTTTACAATAGTGAAAAGAGATGTCCATCTATGTTGATGAAATAATAGAAACTTCTCTTTCCCTCAAATTCTCCATTGCTTTCATGATCCCCAATGAGATTCTACTTCATGCAGATGATCCTTCTCTTTTCATTAGTGTTCAAATTGGTGATATCCAAGTCAAGAGTGCCTTGATTGATGAGGGTTATGTTACTTGTGTTTCCTCTCTTATTTTTATCAAAACCCTTTGATATTTTGAGTGCAATATTAAGTACACACATATCACATGTTAAGGTTATGATCAAAGGAAAATACCTCTTTTAGGTTGTGTGTGCCTCCCCGTTACCATCTCACTTATCACCATTCATGTGAAGGTGATGATATTCAATTTTCCTTTATCCTACAACATCTTTCTTGTTAGGTCATGGACTCATTGTATGAGATAATTTATCTCTTCTACTTACCAATGCATTAAATTCCTTCATAATAAAGCCGTCTATAGGATTCAAGGTGATACTAACCATTAGAATTTTTAATAATTCCAAGACTAGGGTGTATTCAATATTCCTACCCTTAAACCCTTGCCAAGCATTCCATTTCATGAATCTCAAAGATATAACTTTACTATCAATTCCACTCAAGTTTATAATGATCATCCTAAACTCATTAGGAATATACACCTTAACCTCTTAGATTTTGATGATGATGACCTTGATGGGATCAATCTCAAGATTAAAAATTTGGATCTCTCACCTCATCTCATCTCTCAAATTCTCACTTCTTTACAACTTCATTCTTATCAACCACCTTATAATGACATCCTCATTGTCTTAACTAAGAATTGGCATTCCATTCATCATACTACATCAGATGAAAAGGTCATCCCTACCTATGGCATCAATCTTAATACACTTGATTATGATGGTGGTTATACCTTAGATGATCAATTCTTAAAAGGTTTAGTTTAGGACCAAGATGCTAATATTATTAAATTATTATTCCTCTTTACTTCAATATTTTAGTATATCTTCATGTATTCAATTTTATATCATTCCTAATTTTAGAATTTTTCCTCTTTATCATAGGATATAGATGGTGCGCACAACTCTAATTTATAAAGAATCTCATAGGAGTATACTTATGGATCATGTTATGACCAGTCCCTATCACTTTGTTAGATACCATGAAACTTATATCCTACTTATCCCTAAGATGTGTGTTATTATCCTTCAACCTTCTATAGGCCCCATCCATCCCTCAATAGAGCCTAATTTAAATCCCATTCTTACTCCCTCTATAGTTGAGTCTATTCCTATTTTTGATCATATTCCTCCTTCCATAGATCCTCATCTAATTTCTCCACCAAACCCACCTTATCTTGGTGATGGTTTGCTCCATTTACCATAGTTGGCTCCTTCATCCACCAAATGGGTCAATCAGACTTATTATGATATTCATAAATTTTTTGGTCACTATATTAGAGATTGTTCCCTATACATGATCCTTTAAATTTTGTTACACCTCCTTTTATGAGTGCATCTACTAATACTAATCATAGGAATATTTATTTATTCCATAACATAGATAACCATTCATCCATGTAATGTTGCAAACTATGAAAATATATCAACACTTTGTATCCCACTATTCTTCAGCCCTCAAACAAGGCTATTTCTCCCCGAAAAGTATTACCTAATTATCTTACTAATTTTGGGGAGGTATATTATCTCTAGCACTAATGTGGCACACATCACATTGATTTTTTCCACTTCCTTTAGTAGCATATTAAGTATCATCTCCTAATCATTATTTCACCTTCTACCATTACTCCTATAATTCATTCTTGTAAGAAGGATCCCCCTTCTTCCCATATGGTTCCACCTCTTATGGCTACATCTCCTCTTGTGGTCCCTTATTAACCTCATGTTACTTCACATGTGAGTCACTCACCCATGGACCCTCCCTCACCTGTGGATCCTTCTCTACCCATGAGTCCCTCACTCATGGCTCTTTCCCCACTAGTGACATCCTCATCTCCTATAGATTCCATTCCCATGCATTATCCTAAGCATCCCCTATAAGATAGTCCTCATCATCATGATACTTTAAGAATTCCTACCTTTTTTATTGAAGATATTTGATGTGAAGTATTTTCCCAGTTATCACTAAAGATCAATCAGACATTAGTTGTAGTTCACATTCAAATTCATAAAGACGTATCAAATGTTATGGATAATATGTGTGGACAAATATATTAGTACTTATGAACACATTCATGGTGTCCTTACATTTTCATTTAGATTGGACGTGTGCTCCAATTTTATTTTTGTCTATTTTTTATATCACTTGACATTGTGTCAAATTTTTATCTATGTTACATGGTGACTTTTCTTTTTTAACTTTATATTGATTATGCCATCATTATGTACTCTTATGGATTTCTTATTTATCATTACCTTCTTTTAATTTTTTAATTCATTTTTTATGGATCCCTTGTTTTCTTTTTCATGATTATTTTATTTCTTATCTCTATACACATATAATTATTATTGTGTCTTGGTTATACAAAACTTTCTCCCCTTATTCACTCCCTTTTTACCATGTGATTGGTTAGTAAACAATTCATTTCATTATAATCTCTTTTTATGAATCCACTTTGGATCTCCCTTTATTCCCCTTTAATCCCCTTTTACAACTAAGCATATACATGGTTGAGACTTGATATAACATGTTGGTTCATGGTTAATCTTAAGTGTACTAGTCAATCTTGCCTTTGGTTACTTAGCTTCCTTTAGCCAAAGCCTAATTCTAATTTGTGTTTATCAATCTATATCTCATGATTGGTCATTCCAAGTTCATATGAAGGAGGAATATTGAAATCCATAAAAACATTCAAAAGCCAAATCACGTAATAAAAAATCAATGATCCAAAAGGCAACATTCAAAATTATCAAAAGTCAAATCATACTAAAATAAATGATTATAAGCATGTTGTTTTATTATAATAGAAGCTCAAACTCCATAGTTGGACTCATGATAAATCCGAGGTCCATTGGGGTGTGATAGGCAAGTAGATTAGAAAAGGAGAGAAAAAAAAAAATTTAGTGCTACCTACCTTCTCATATAAGTACCCAATCTTCAAGTAGACCGATGGCTCTATAATAGGTCCTAAGAAACAAGGATCACATTATGGGAAGGTAGGTCCATTTTAATTTTTTTGTATAAAATTACCTATATGAGTTAATCTTAATATCACACTTATTTTCCTACAAACCTTTGTGTTTATAGAGAACATGTATCCTTTACATATTGATGGTCATTAATCACTTAGTGTCTTCTTATGTCTGTAGTATGTCTCATGTCTCCTAAGTTATTTTCATAAGATGCCCAAGTTATGAATTTTACATTCCCTTTTTTACTCCCTACAATTCTAATAATTTCCCTTAAGAAATATTATTTTGTTCATTGATCACTCCCCTTGGGATTCCATTTGTGAGTTGCATTGTAAGAACATGGATAAGACCTATCCTTCCTCACAAATTACCAAATTTTTAACTTACCATTTCAAATATCACATGTTATCATATTTTCACTTTAATTCCACCTCATTAGTTTTCTCTTTGTGAGTTTCAGTGTAAGACCATGGATAGGACCTAGCCTTCCTCATAAAATTTTACAATATATAAGTCACAACAAAATTACATGTGTCAAATATCAGATAAGATGTGATTGATTATGAGTTGCATGTCATTCACATGCTTCCCATATTGATTTAGTATGTTTTATCCATGCATCATTAATCTTTCAATATTATCTTCCTATTTTCCAATTACATGGAAGAATCCAACCATTTTTCTTGAGTTTTTCATACTTTCCAACTTCAATTAGTGTGATTGATTTAAGACCATTTTTTCTAATTTGTTTTCTCTTTTATACTTCCCAATGTGATTTAGTATGATTTTTTTACTTAACTAATTTATTTTTCTACCATTTGATCTTTTACATACTTTCCACTTTATTGCATTATTTTCATACTTCCCAATGTGATTTAGTGTGATTTTACTTATTTTAATTTGGTGCCAAATCTTTTCCATGGTTTACAGATAATCTTTTTTCCTTGTTTTTTACCACTCTTTGGTTTCTTATGCCTAGTCATTTTCTTGCTATTACACATTTATCAACGTCAAATAGTGTTTAATTCATTTTTTTTTAATTAATTATATTTTACCAAAGTCCTTTTTACCTATTCCTTTTTAACCATGCATGTGTCCTACATAATGTTAGGAAAGAAACCACAACACATAAATTTCCTACAACATATACAACAAAAGCTAAATACATGTGCTAGAAAGAAATATATCCATGCATCCACAACCACAACCATAATATAAACACATAAGATCAACATACAACTACCAACATACACAACCTCTTTATATATATCATGTGTTCTTGATATAAAAGTACAAAAATACATTAGTCTAGCTCTAAGGTTGGCCTCTATCATTCATATCTTGTGGCCTAGCCATACAGCCCATAGATGCCTCAAATAGTCCCCTCTAAATAGTATACTATAAAGAGGATTTATGAGATCTCAAACCTATCACCTTTTCCTATAGGTTGGCCACTTGTGCTTGTACCTATCCTAGCTTCATTGTGGTAGCCAAATGTGTAGCTCTATTTTGATCTAAGGCATATCAAGCATATGCCTCTACTATTCCCACCCTTGTTGGTGTTTTAGTTCATCTATGCATGCTTATAATTGTCTTGTGGCCTCTCTTACTAGTTTGAACTAGCTCACCTAATCTGGGGTAAAAGGTACCATAGAATCATTCAAAGTGGTAAGGTCATATGGTGTTATCACCTCATATAGGATATCATGGAGTGATCCTTTCACTAGGGATCCTCATTTGGTTTCCTCCTCCTCTACAAGATCTATAAAAAATTAAACAAGATAGACATTAGATCAAAGATATATCTCAAAATCTATTTATCTATAATCTATCAATCAAATCTTATATAACTAGTATTATATTTTTAAATATTAAATAAATATTAACCACTTATTACCTATCTAGATGTCATTTATCACCATCTTCCCATCTACTTGACTATCAAGCATAGTCTGTCCATTAGCTCATCCTTTAAGTACATCACCATGGAATGCCTCCCAAATAATGAAAATGTTGGGGTCATCACCTATACCTATCTCAAAACTCACCTCAATGGTGCCTCTATAGACCAAATCTACCTTGGGATGATTGATAGGTCATCTTCGATGACCACCCTCTGTGCCCTCTCTCATCATTGGCATATCCATCGATGGTGTGATTAAGGTGGTCATCATTCCTCCTGTTATGGTTTTAGATTTGGTACCTATGGTACTCTTACATCTACATCCATCTCCTCTCTATATAATATCCATCATGATTGACCTATCCATGGTCTCTCATGCCATGTCTAATCTTTAGTCTTACAACTATTAGTCCCTCTCGTCATATCCCCCTCAACTCTATTATATGTCTAGCCCAAAATGTGGGAATGACTATAAGATCCATTAGGTGAAGAAGTCCAAACTATTTGGGTATGCATATGATTGGATGTGACTCTATCTATCATGGGCAGTGGCCCATGATTTTCACTTGTGCTAACTCTAGTATCAACATCCTCTAACTTAGCCAAACTGGTGTGATGTGTACATATAATTACGATATGATATTTACTCATGTGATCATCTATAACATTGGCATGTGTGACATGGCCCACACCACCTAATATTATCTCCATCTATACACATGAGGTAATTTATCATCAACCACATGGGGCAACATAGTAGGTTAGTATATCAGTAACCTCTTGTATATCTAGTCACTCAGTAATATCACTAGCCCCCTGGTTATCTAACATTTTGAAAACATCCCATACATATCATGCATGAGCTAAATTCATAGGAAAAAATCCAAATCATATAATACCTCTTGCTCCAAAATATATTGGCAAAAGGCTATCACATATAGCAGTACCTTACCATCTGACTTGTGATATAGCATGCATGCTATCACAATTCCTATCACCAAATTCTAGATATCTATAATCTAGGATATATAAACATTAAAAAGGCTTAACCTCAACCCTGGATATGTCTCATCCAAGAAAGTCATCTCTCCTCCTACCCATCTAGTACCCTATGATCATTGATGCCCCTCCTATCAGAAGTCCAAGTATAACATGGAAATCCTCTAGAATGATACCCACCTCAATGGTATCCCCATCTAACACCCACCCAAATATATTATTCAAGCACTCCAGACTCCTAGGAACATGACTACTAGATTTGCACTTAGTGACATTTGACAAATCTCCATGATGCCTCCAAATCCTAGTGTGACTAACCTAGCTCAATCCTCTATTGTCAACTAATCCAATAGATCTAGTAGCCAAAAAACATCCCCTAATCACTAGAATCTATAACTCCCATGTAACCATAAAATAATAAAATATGTATTAGACCTCTATGTCACTTATAATCAAATATATTCTTTTTAAATTTTAACAAAAACAAGCCTAATTCACCTTAATATATCAATTTTTTGATATATTTCACCTATTCTTAGCTTACTTGGACATTTCAATTCTTACTCAATCAAACTGGGCCCTAAACATACTATTTCAACCAATTTCTCGTATTTTAGTACTATATTAGCCACTTAGTCACATACTAAGTTGACCAATGGGTCGACCCTATGGACTTAACAAACTAAGTTAACCCTTTCATTTCCCTTTAGTACTAAGTTGGCAGAGGGGATTAATTAACTAATTCATCATAGAGGTGACCCAACAAACTAAGTTGACCCATGCTTACTAAATTGGTAGTGTTAAAAGCTAGTTTTCACCCTACTAGGCTAACTAAGTTGACCTAGTTGGTTCAAATTGTCAACTCTTTGCCCTACTTGTAATAAATGCCTTCAACATTTATTACTTTGATTCCTTTCAACCCATTTCCCCATTTTTACTGTAGTACCCCTAGCAACCTTATGGGGTTCATTCTAGTTTTTAGAACTAGTCTAAATTATAAATTTTTATAAAACATTTAATTTCTAATAAAATACTCAAAACAAGTTTGTAATTCTCAGTTGCCTACCTCTATTTCACCCATTGTGGTCGCTAGGTGTCTTCCTCATCTCAATTATCATTTCCTCACCATCTTGGCTCTTTCATATTTTTTTCAATCTCTCAAATGTCTATTTTTCTCTCCAAATAAGTTAATCAATAACAAATGACTTTCTTTTTACTCTATTTAAAGTTACTATTCACAATTATTTACCATCAAATTCCTTGTTTTGATCATATGTTTGTTTTTACTCACTCATTTTTCAAACCATAAAATTTTATGGAATCATGATGTCATAGAGAATATTCTCCACTATTATATGCCTATATTCCAATTATTTTATTTTTCACCCTTTTTTGCACTAATATCTACAGGTTTACCTAATGTTCTTCACAGTAGATGCCTTCACATCTCTCGTAGTCTCCTTTATCTACAACACTAAATTATATAAAGGTATATCTTTTTAAATTATATCCTTTCATTTGTCTTATTTTATCCTTACTATATTTTACTTAGCATCAACGTTATGTGTAATCATGTTCCATTCTTGAAGCACCATTCTGTGTTGCACTTAATGACACATTATGAGGTTTGAGTGGGGCATATGTATACACATAATATTATAAAATTTTATCCATGAATGACACTCTTTGTCTAAAAATAACATGTCGAGTCTCAATCTCTCTAAGTGTATGCCTTAAGGGTTGCACTGGGAAAGTAGTGGGTAGACCATTGGTGCTTCATAAGATTGTTGTCCCTTTTGTCACTTGTTATCTACACACTCATCTCCTGAATGTGAGGAATTAAATGAATTCAAATCAGATTTAATTCACCATAAAATCTTAATTTGAAACATATAAACTAGATTATAAATGTGTAAAATCATATCTCTCTATGCACTACTTGCATCACGGAATCAATTCCTCAAATCATAACAAATGATTAATTTAATGGAGAAAATATAAAAATGAGAAATATCACATAATACAAATATATTTTTGTTCACCCAATGTGGGCTACATCCACCAATAATTCCCTCAATAAAAATAATCATAGAACAAGAGTACAAACTCTCCAAAGAGAACCTCTAATAGAGATTGAATATCTCCTCAATAATTCACAAAAGAATTCTCTAAATTGTTGATCCAAGTCTGATGATTGTCAAAAATAATCCATAGATGCTATGCCACACATGTACTTATAAATAATCACACAAAAAAATACTATACCACACCCTATAAATAAAAACATAAATTTTCAAAGTCACACAACCACTTGTATATAAATAGAGATGGAAGAAATCGATCAAAGAAAGAGAAACTTGCCATGCTTAACTAAGATGGCCTTATCCTCAAGGAAACATGCCATTCTCTACCCATTCAATCCTATCCAAAATCCCACTAAAGAAGAAACACTTCATCCACATCTCTCCTCCAAAAAAGGCTTACACAAGTAACAATGAGATAAAAACTAAATCCTTAAAATAAGGAAGTCAATCCACTTCTATAAAATATGGAAGTCAACATATAAATTAGAAAAATATATAAGAATATTCCACTCACATGGAAGCAAAGTTCCATAAAAGTTGTAGTCACAAGAAAATGTGTTCCCCACATTTGTGGAGCTCTCTGATCCCCAAAAATGTTCTACCAAGGTTATGTGATAGCCTCAAAGGGATCCACACTTAACACTAAAAACCATTCCAATAAGATTATTCTTATCTTTTTTATACTCCTCTGATACCACTTGTTGGGGATCAACCAACAATGGATTACACTTGTGAAAGCAATAAACACGGAAATAAATCAGATAGATAAGTAACTGAAATGATAAATAGCACAGAACAAGAGATACAAGAAAACACCCTGAAAACTTGTATTAAAACTCTTTACAATAGGAATACAATTGAAGAAACTTATTTCTTCCACACCTCTCTCAGATGCACACAAGATCTCTCACTAGATCTCTATTCCTCAAGAGCTCTCTCTCTCAAGTACACTCAAATCCAACAACCTGGATTGATGCAACTCAGTACTGTCCTTCAAACATTCACAATGTTCTACTCATACTCACTCATTCAACATACTAAGCTAAGAAGATCTTTCCTACATATAGAATTAGGAAACTTGAGCATGCTCTTACAACAAACAGTTAAGCCTCTTGAACAAGGGCTCTAAAAACAATATTGCTAATAATAGAGACGCGAGCTTGAGACTACAACTCAAACTCATCATGCAAACACTCGCTTCTGTCCTCGAAAATCGCTTTCTGGACACACAGGTAACCGACGTCGGTTCCTACCTATTCGCCTGTGACCGTCGCTGGCCGACCTACTGCCGACGTCGGTGCCTCTGCAACTGCAACTGACCGACATCGGTCGCTCCTGACCGATGCCGGTGTCTGTGTAGACCCAAACCTGTTTAAGTATGCTCCTTGGTGAAGCTTTTAGCTCCACACCCTAACAGTTGTAGTCACAAGAAAATGTGTTCCCCACATTTGTGGAGCTCTCTGATCCCCAAAAATGTTCTACCAAGGTTATGTGATAGCCTCAAAGGGATCTACACTTAACACTAAAAACCATTCCAATAAGATTATTCTTATCTTTTTTATACTCCTCTAGTCATTTCATACCTTTCATCCCCCTTTTCCTAACCTAATACCCCTTTCAAAAGTTTACAGTACTAGGTTAAATAGGTCAACCTTATATCATTATTAGTGTTATTCATTTAGGGTCTAGGTCAGCTCTTGGATGACCTAGCCCATGACCTACTGAATTAAGTCAATATCAATACTAGGTTGACTAGGTCAACCCTATTAGCTACAAATTTTATAAGGGCTTAGGATTAAATCTGCCTATATATACAATATAATTTCACCATTATTTAGAGAAGAGAAGAATAAGTAAGAGCTATTATGCATCTAATTATCCACCATTCTACTTGAGGAGCAAGCTTAGGGTTTCATACTTTCTTTGGAGATATGAATCTTGTTCTTTTAGATGCATTGATAGGTTGTGTAGCCTAGAGCTAATTTATCCTTGTCATCCTTACATACCAAAATAACCTCTTATGAAACACCTTAGCCAAGGGAGAGATTGAGGCTCCGTGGGTTGATCTTAAAAGGTAAGTATTCCTAAATTTATTCCTCCTTTGTATGAGTAGATAAATATGAATTTGTACTTCTGTTCTATGCATTAAAACTTTATATACATTAATTTGAGTATATGTCTTCTATGCATGTTTACTTTTGTTGTTTATTACCCCCACTTTATGCCATAAGATTTTGTGAGCACTAAATTAGACTTTAATTTACTTGTTATTAGTTTAGTGAATATGAAAGTATATGGCCTAGTTAGGGTTATTTCTTAAATTTTCTTGATGAGAGGCTTTAAAACATTCCCTAGTATTATTGTTGTGATAAGAGATCCCCTAATTGGGTCTCGTGGATCCACATATTTTTCATGTTCCTCATTATCTAGTGTATCCCAAATTGAAAGTTTAAGTATGATCTATCTTCTCTGAGTTAGGATTGATTTATAAACATTATGCATTTATGATTGCATATAGAAGGTACCTTGGCTCCAATTATATGTGGCCAAGTTTTCTTGTGAACAATTAGGTTGTGGATAGTATGTTTTATATGCAAACTCTTATTCTAGACTTTGAATAATGAGTAATGGTGTTAATTTGAAATGTATCTCATTTTGTCTTGATTCACATGTCTATTAATATTGCCATGGGATGCAAGTGTTTATGTTAGGTCGCATCTTGGTCAATTATGTGATATAAAGTTCATGTATTTTATTGGTTTCACATTTTAATGGAGTCTCTACATTTTCATGACATCATCATCATTCTACATGCATAATGAGTATAGATATGTGCATGTGAACCCAAATCTTGTTTAATTCATTAAGGTTAATTATGCAAAATAACTTGAGCCTAATTAGTCTTGTGACCTACTCAAAGTCTATATGACCATATTTTTACACCAAAATAGTCCTACACCTATGGGTCTTCCCCTTATCCAAGTTAATTTTACATTGTTTTAGCTCTCCCCCCTTTTTTAAGCCTTGTGCCATGGCACAACCAGCCCAATGCATGCCCTAGTTATTAGGGATAGCCTAATGTTAGTGCTCATAATTATGTATTTACTGTAATGTAAATTACTCTTTAATGAATAGTAATTATCATATAGTAAGTTAGTACTTAGTTATTAGAATATATTAATTGGTTATATATTGTTATATGTTAAATAATATTCCACATATAGGTTTAAGGGAGATTCAAGTGATTATTCAGATGTGCGTTTGTATGGACCTACCACCCAAAATTTAGGAAAATAATTTCCTATATATTTTTAATCATTCATATGAAATTATGAAGCAAAAAAAAATTATTATTATTATGTGAAGAATTATCAGTGTTTGGCTCCATTGTTGTTTTTAGTATTTTATTGATGCAAATCTAAACTATATCTATTATCTATTATTAGATCATGGATTTTGAGAGTAGGTTAGTAACATGTAATGTTAACTTTATAATAAGGGTTTGAAACCATCATTGTATTACCCCTATGATGGTAAAAATCATTATGTATGATTTTTTTTTAATCCATAGTATTTTAGAAGGGGACATTGTCTAGAGTTCCATTACAAATACTAGAAGAAGAGCTTGATATACATTTAGACTAGAGATTAATAAGATATATATTTAAGATTGGTTTAACTTTTTTTTCTAACATAGTTCAAAAAAAACACAAAGGAAAGCATCTGATAGTCATCTATTTCCTTTATACTGAGAAATCCAAATCTCCATGCCAACTGGGAGTCTTTTTCAATAGCTATCAATGCACATTGGTTTATTTTTTCTCATTTTATTTACTTAGCTACAATCATCTAATTATGTTATCATGTATTTAGATACACCTGAACAAGTATTAGTGTGTTTTTTGCCTATAGTTTAGATCGATACCTATGCTTGCAGCTTTCAAATTTTACCAGCCTCATGATTTATTTCCTGATTCCATTCAAGATTTATATTCTCAAGACACTAATCACCATTAAAATACCACTCATGATATAATCATGATTTTACATATATTTTTAAGTGTCTAAATTTCTTATTGGTGTTGAGTACAACCTATTAGGTTTTTACCATATTTTGCTAGTCTTTGGCTTATTTCTTGAATTTTTTTGCATATTGGTTCATGATCTATTATACTCATTTATTGATATGCCAAAACATCCCTATGCACTCATTGAACATTAAATTTATCATGGGTTTTTATTAGATGTTCAGTTTTTGTAGCAATGGGAATGCATGATTCCTCTAATGCAGTGTTAAATCTTGCATACAAAATGCTTGTAGTTGGTTACCTGTATTGTCATCTTCAATATTGTCAATTTATCCATGTGATATTATCTTATTCTTATACTTTGATTTTGGATTCAACTACTAGATCACATTTTTGGGCTATTTCTCTCCATCGTCAGTCAAATCTTCCAGATTGTTGAGGCAAGTGTCACACCGTATATCATGTGGAGGTTATTCAAAATTCTAAAATAAGTTTGAGTTTATGTTATGTTTTAAATTAGCTTCATCCAAGTTTAATGGGTCTATGCAAGTCTTTTAATTTTGTGAATTTTTTATGAGTATTAGTTATTGTCTCATGTGAGGGTCTTAAAAATTCAAAAAATCTTTTAAGTCTAGTCTTTATAGTCAAGATTTTAAGATTTTGTATTATATTATTAAAAAATAATAATGAGTCAAATGTCCAGAGTTTGTAAAAAAAGTCAAACAAGCTATTAGTTTAAGTCTATAGGTTTTTTGTGTCTAATTTAGCCTTTGAGTTAATTTAGAAATTAATTAAATATTACTTTCTTATTAAAAGTATTTTATTTTTAATTAGTTGTAAGCATCAAAATAATGTCATCATTTGTAAAAATTATTTTATGTGAGTCCTTATTGTCAAAAAGTCTCAAAAACAAAAAAAATTATAATAACAGAAACAATTCACCCTACAGATGCATTATCGCTTGTACACGACATCCAAACTATGGGGGGTTATATTATCAAAAATAATAGAATGAACTTCATGACTTTTTTGATTGAGTGAATCAGCTTCATCAATTAGAGGATATATAATTTATATGCCTCTCATTATATAACAATGAAGGGGCACTTCTTACTATAGTGGCACATATGGATATTTTATATTTTCAACATAGTGTGTGTTTGAATAAGAATATAAGTCCATGCCTATTCAGGTATTATAATAAGTGAGTAATATTTCCTATGTAATCCCTTAACATAAGATAACGATGGTGACTAAAAGTGTGTTGTAACATCATGTGTTCATGGTTATTGGTTAACCATATGTAAAACCATCCTTTGTATGTAGGTTGATGGTAAACTGAGTGTAAAACCATCCTTTATTTGTAGGTTGATGGTAAACTGAGTGAAAAAACATCTAATGTTTGTAGGTTGGTGGTTAGCCAAGTGAAAAACCATCATTTGATTTTTGTGAGAGTTGTATCATAGGATAATGTCTTACCCATGTTCACAATAAAGGGGGGAATGTTAGGGATAGCCTAACATTAGTACTCACAATTATGTATTTATTGTAAGGTAAATTACTATTTACTAAATAGTAATTACCATATAGTAAGTTAGTAGTTATTTATTAGAATATATTAGTTAGTTTTATATTGTTATATGTTATAACAATATTTCACATATAAGTTTGAGGGAGATTCAGTTGATTGTTCATTGGAGAGTTTGTAGGGATTTACCATCTTGAATATAGGAAACTCATTTCCTATATATTTACAATCATTCATATGAAATTATGAAGCAGAAGAAATAATATAGCATATATATTATTGTGTGAAGAATTATCGGTGTTCATCTCCATTATTGTTTTAGTATTTTATTGATGCAAATATAAACTAGATGCATTATTAGTTCCTTCATAATTATGCTTCGGGTGAGCACATAGGGCCTATGCCTTATGTGAATTGAAGCTAGAATAGTTGAGTATTTAAATGTTGAGCACTAAAGGAGTTATCCTATGCTTGTGCTTATTTGTAGAAAAACCCTTCTAGACTTTGTACAATATTTTGGTTCCATTATTGATACCCATGTTCAATTTTGTTGCTATGATAGTGTAACATAATGATGTACAATCCTTCTCTTGAAAACATTGAGTGCTAGTTGCACTATGTGAAAAATAGTTTTGCATAGAAGCATCTAACCTGTAAAGAACAAAGCCAATAAAATGGGTTTAGGAAAACCTATATGATGCTTTCTAAGAGGTCTTTTTCTATGAGTTATATGAGCATGTGTACAAGTGGTTGGATTTGTATTCAACCCATAAAATAAGAAGCTATGGATGACACTATAATTGGAAAAGGGAGTACCTAGAGAGGCTTATGACCTTGGATGTTACCTAGACTAAAGTGGTGGATAACTGGTGGAAAATATGTCTGAATATCTATGTGCTTGAGTTCAAGTATCAAATTATTCATGCCTCGAGGAAGTAGAATACCAATTATTATGCAACACTAGAGGAATGTTCATGGAGGAGTTTGACATAGAACTCAAGAAGCTAATGGTCGATTATGGTTTTGAAAATTTGGTGATAGAAGGCTAAAATCCTTTCATGTATGCTTTTTGTAAAGGGGAAGAGGGAGATGTGTAGGTGAGGCATAATGGAAGGGGACAAGGCAATTGACACTTGAGAGCTAAAAATAATGTATATAATAATAGACATCATTGATTTATGGAGGATCTAGAACTTGGAAGTGCCAAGAGGACCCATAATGTATAGGAAGGGCATGGGGAAGGATCTCTTGAAAAATATTACTATGAAGATGAGTTATAATGAAGCAAAAGACCAATCTTGACACTTTATAGTTGTGTAATTTGATGAATTCCTAAAGAATTTGGTGAGTGTAGATACACTTAATACACTCACCCATTTTGAACCTACAACGCATGATCATATGATGGATACCCCACTTAAATATAGTGCAAAATTGATTTTTAACCCTACCAACAGCTTTGATCTTTAAATGTTATTCATATTTAGATTTTAACTTTAATATTGAACATATTATTCCATACAAGGAGGTGAGCACAAATACCTCTAGGCCTTTAAGTGTTATCTCACCATAGTAAAACTTGAATGTGAGCATACCAACACAATCAATGTTATAAATGTAAGGTGTGAAACATCTCATAGAAAGTGGTTTACCACCACATACAAGTAACACAACACTGATGGCATTGACTGTACCAATAAGAATGATAGTACCAGTACCTACCCTTGGGGCCAAAGGTGTTGGAGGAAACCCACTAGGAGGAGGAAATAATGTCCCTAGTAAAACATGACCACCAAAAAGAGGGTAGTTTCTAGGGGACAAGTAACACAAGTACCAACTACATTCCCACCTCATATCTATTAAAAGATGGTTATGCACTTCCTGGAGTATCACAACATGGAAAATGTTGTAGGACATGTGCTAAAGTGTGAATTATAGTGGTGCAAGTGACGTATAACCCAATTAAAATGTAAGGTTACTCATTTTTCAACCCCTTTACTTGAGCTTGCCCACACCTGGTATAGAAATTTTGATCCTAACTAGGCCATGAATAACTATGATACTATGAAGAATACATTCTTGAAAGAGTTTGTCATCCTAGAGTTTGAACAATAGAGAATTACCATGCTTAAAGAAATTATCTAAAGCCTCTTTGATAGTATACACTTGTATGATGCACAGTTCAAAAGTTTCCTATCAAAGCTGTCATATGATATACACCCTTCTCAACATGCACATTGGTTTTTTGGGGGTTGTTCATGTCATTTCGTAGGGTACTTTTCTTGAAGACTTTTATAGACCCTTGATAAGTGATTGAAGTTGTGCTCAGAGCTAAGGTAGTTAGAAGTGTATATACAGGGATCAACCCATTTGTGGAGGTGTAGATTACATCTATGACATCCTAGGTCCAAAATATTATCACCATATCTATGTATGACACTTGATGTGGACTATGGTGTACTGATTATAAAGTATGATGCCATAGTATAACTAACTACTTATGGAATAATGTGTGTGCTCTACTTCTAAGATATCAAATCTACAAGAAGCACATGACATGTAAAATAACCCTTTATTACAATGTACCAACCAAGTCAACATAACCATTTATTTTCAATTATGTGATTCCTATACCCATACCACTAATGACTGTTGGATAATTGATAAAATTCATAAAAACATAGAAAGGGGTGCATGATAGGATATAACAGTTATGGTAGGGTAAGAAAACCAAGGTAATGATGGCTATGGCCAATAAAATGCAAACATCAGGATATAATAAGGCACTAGAGGGTGAGGAGGAGGATGCAGTGGTGGAAGGTTCCCATCATGCTCATGTTATAAGTGTGGCTTAATAGAGCATTATCAACATGGCTATCCTACATATCCCACTTTTGGGTATTGTCAAGGGCCCCATAAGGTCAAATAATGCCTTGACCTTTAAAAAAAGTTCAATCAAGGAAGGCCTAGTGTAGACAAGGATGCAAGGATAACTAGACTAGAGTAGAAGATGGAAAAATGGACCCCAAAGGCTCATCCTACAAGCACAGTAGAAGTCAAGGTACATGAAACTACTCGAAGTGGGTTCACCACTTAGCTACCAGCTATGCTAGTACATGAGTTATTTCTCAATTATTGGGATAAGGTTCAAAAAGATGCATAACATAACCTAAACATCTAGACCCAATGCATCAAGACTTACTATAGTAGGCTATGAGCATAATCAAAAACATGCAAGGGGATCTCCAATTTGCATAAGACCTAGAATCCAATATTTACATGGCTCAAAAGAAGTAAAATAGCTAAGAATATGAATTACAATAATTGATTTAGATCCTTCACCTCTTATAGATTAAGGGTGTGATGCCCCTATTAAAGAACATACTCATGGAACATGTAGGCCAAAATCAAGTCAAGGTCACCATGCCCTACATGGAGAGGGTGTGATAAGTTTGACACACTTATAATGTTGAATATGACCAAGAAATTTTCATGGATTCCACTATTGATGGTTGTTTTATCTATGAGGTTCTCATAGACATGAGTACCAAGGTCGACATCTTAACAAAGACCACTTAGGAGAAAATGGGTATCCCAGATTTGCAACCTTCCCCTCATGTGTTCATCATGGACAATAAGACCTAGTAGTATCCTATTGGGATTCTAAAAAGTGTAGTTGTAGATATCATGGGCATCAAATTCTAGGATGACTTTGAAGTAATAGAGTTAGTGAAGTAAGACAACTACTCAATGCTTATATTAGATCTATGGTGTTATGAAAATAATGTAGATATGTGCTTTAGAAGGAGCTACATGAACTTTAAAAATGTAAATTAGAGATTAGTCATACCTCTTTGAAAATACTAAAGACCCCCCTATGTTGAGAGTGTGGATATTGAGGATGAAATCAACCATATCTATAACATCACAACACAAGGCACCAAGACCCTAGATCCAAACAATCAAGGAATCCTCTCTCAAGAGGATGTAAAATCAACCTTAAACACCACATATGTTACATGTGATAGATGGGTTGAGGAATCATATGAAACAACTGGCTGATAGTGCCACTTGGTATGAGTAAAGGCACTAAAACTAGTAAAGATAAGTTAGATATATATTGATCTCACTCCTAAAAGATGGATCCCTTATGCCAAGAGAATGGGAATAAAAATGTTGTGTATTAGCAAGGGAAATTTTATAACATTCTCAAGGTATGAAGGAAGTAATTTTGTAGAAGACTATGTCTATGATATTGAGTCATGCATAATAAAGGAAGTGGATAAAATGGGAACACTAGTGTACACATTGAAAATAATTATCGCTTTTTTGGTGGGTAGCATAGAATCCTAGTTTTCCTACTTGGTAGGATGTCAAGGTGGTAATTTTCACTAGATTCAGATAAAGCAATGAGAAATTGGACATTTCAACTTACTATAGTGATTTTGACCCCATAGCCCATGTATGACTTTGTGAAGAAACATGGACTATTTGTGGTGAAAATACCCCAAGAAACCTATGGGTGCACACCTTCTAAAAAAACTTAAATACTTGGGTGTAGGAGTGGTATGTAGTAAATGAGATGCACCATGATATAACAAACTAGAATTCCCTTTAGGAGCAGTTCATTAATACCTTCTCCTTTTCTTCATAGAATCTTGAAGTAATTGAGCCATTATAGATAGTTTGAAGGTTAGTATTTGAAAACACCATTATATTTTATGAGCACCTAAGGGACATTTTCAACAAAAAGGGTTAGCACACCCAACCTTATTTATAGAACAAATTCTATATAGTGACTCTAGCAATGAAGATGATGACACTTGGAAAGTGCACAACTAGAGGATTTTGGTAGGAGGTAAAACGTTAGTGCACCAAATTGAGGATGACACCCCAAAAGAATAAAACCCTACCCATATTCTATTAGAGACAACTAATGGTAGTAGACAGGTCATGGATTCAGACTAGGAGAATCATGAACCTTATCAGGCACTGTTAAAAACTAACATGGTAGATATCATCTCAGAAGGGGAACCCAAAATTACCACTCTAAGCTCCTATTGGTTTGACATAAAACTAGCATTTATTTTTGATCTACTAAAATAATTCCAAGATCTATTCTTGTGAAACTATAAGGATATGAAAGGCATCCACCCATCCCTTAGTAAAATGAGCATCAAACTAGTCGATGGTGTGAGATTAGTTAAGAAGTGACCCTACAAAATGAACTCAAATATTTGTGCCAAGGTCAAAATTGAGATTGATCGCATGCTAGCCACAATAATTTTATACGTAGTGAAAGTGTCCATATGGGTCATCTACATGGTCATCAACATTAAAAGGGATGGATGCATTCAAATTTGTGTTGACTATAGGATATTAAATACCACCTATATGACCAATAATTTCCCAACTCTGTTCACTAAAGAAGTATTGGATGGCATCATAGGTTAGAAAATATACACATTTATTAATGTATTTTTAGGTTACCATAAGCTCTAGATCAAGGAGGAAGACAAGATTAAAACCACCTTTGAGATTGAGTGGGGATGTTTTGCATATAGCATGATGCCCTTTAGGCTAAATAATGTGCCAGCTATTTTCTCCCCCGTGATGATCATCGCATTCAAAGAATTTATTCACAAGTTCCTCTAAGTGTATATAGATGATTGGATAGTATATATATTGGTAAAATATCATTATGACAATTTACACCTAATGTTTGAAAGGTGACAATAGTTAAAAATATTTTTAAATCTCAAGAAGTGTATTTTTGTGACACCATTTGTCACATTGCTCGAGCACATCATCTATAAGGATGATTCGCTCATTGATTTAGCTAATATTGTAATCATCCTTTAGAATTAAACACAATCAATGTGGATATATGTCCACACCTTTCTTGGGCATTGAAGATATTATTATAAGTTTATAAGGAATTATGTTAGGATTATGGCATCACTAGAGGAACTATTATGGAAGGATGGTTCAGTATATTGGGGTAGGCATAGGAGGATGATTTCAAGACATTACAAATAAATCTAGAAAGTATAATGATAATTCAATTTACTAAATAGGTAACTCCCTTCCATTTCCACATTGATGCCTTTAGTACTTCAATTGCCACCATTATTAAAAAACTAGGCAAAGGGAAAATAGATCATCTTATTTATTTTGAAAGCAGGAAACTAACCAAGGTAGAATAAAACTACACCACAACTAAGCATGATATGCTTCCCATGGTCTACACCCTATAGAATTTTAGAAAGTGTTTTCTAGCAACATCATTTATATTCTTTACTAATCATGAGTGCTAAATTACCTAGTGAACAAGCACATTTTGCATTGGTACATTTGATGATGGATCATATTATTCCAAGAATTCTAATTTTTTGTTGTAGTCAAGCTTGGAAAGCAAAAATTGGGCCCAAATCATCCATCCCATATCAAATCTAGAGATGCAACAACACCAATGGATTATGATATGCCTGATGTGAAACTCTATAGGATCCAATGTATCTTGAAAGACTTAGTAGAGATAGCTACATTTTTTACCTCTAAATATGCACTTTAGGCCACAACAGCTAAAGAAAAGAAGTGGTTCGTAGTTCATGTTACCCCATTTCAACTCATTGGTAGGGAATTATAAAAATTGATCTATGATGAGATTATCTACTGATGTGTCCTAGAGCATAAATGGGACTTGGTACTACAAGAATAACATGAGTGGATTATTGGAGGCCATTATGTTAGAGATGCAACAATGTGAAAAGTTTTATAATTGGGCTTATGGTGGTTGACTATGTTTAATAATGCAAAAGAATATGCAAAAAATTGTGATGTCCACCAATGGATAGGCAATCCAAACCACCAATATTATATTCCCCTCATCCCTATCCTTGCATAGGTGTCATTCAAAAAATAGGCCATTGATTTTGTTGGGCCTATCACTCCTACTATGAGGTGAGTAGGTATAAAGTACATCTAGGCTACCACATATTATTTTACCAAGTGGGAATAAGTGACACTAACCATAACCTATATAGCCATGATGGAAATTACATTCATTTCATAAAATACTACTAATAGGTATGCGTGCTCACTTAGCTTGACTAGTGAGCATGGTACACATTTCATCAATAAAATAATTTAGAACCTGTTATCCTAATATATGGTGGTGCACCATAAAATGACACCCTACCACCCACAAGCTAATGGTACCAAAAAATAATTTAATAAAATACTAGGGACATGCCTAACAAAAATCTATGATGTTATTCACAAGGATTGGGATGAACATGTATTAGATATGTTATGAACCTATTGTATGACATAAATGTGCCTGAATAAGGATACACCATTCCAACTGGTGTTTGGTAGATGTTATTTTACCTATGAAGTTCCTAATTCCCTCATTGTGCATCATTTTTATTGTTTGATTAGATGACCAAGATTCATTAAGCACACACCTGGAATATTTGAAGATGTTGGACGAGAAATTTGCCCAAGCACAATGGAACCATCAGATAGAGATGGAAAACCAAAATTCATGGCATGATATGAATATCAAGGTTAAGGTATTTACAAAAGGTGCATTGGTCATTTTTATGATACTAAGTACTTAAGTCACCTAGGCAAACTATAGATTAGGTGCATGGGACCTTATGTAATCCACAACATCTTGGAGACTAGCACATGCAAGATATGCACATTGACTGGTGAAATGCTCCTCAAGCATTTCAAAAATAACAAATTGAAATTATACCGCTAATAGAATGCCATGTAGACCCTCTAATGCTATCTTTATATTTAAAATCTGGATGATTTATATTGTGATCATAAAAAATTAGTGCAAGCCAAATCTTTGCCTTATGTTTTATTTTTTTATGTTGATTGAATAAGTGTGGTGCTTATAGACCCATAGTAGAACACTCCTAGAACTTGTTCTCACATAAATATAGTTAGGTGAGTTGAGTCTAGTTTCTTTTAAATCACCTAAGGTTAGACACCTAATTTTTTGGGTGTGTGTGAAGTCTACTAGGATAATTTAATTATAAGTACTATTTGATGAGTGTCGAGGTCAACATACCCCCTATTTCTAAAAATTGGGGACACATATGTTAAATTGTACAATTAACACCTTGGTACTAGGAACTTAATCAAAATGTCTTTGGCATGTTTTATATATTATATGCATTTGAAGATCATTCAACCCTTGGTCTGATTAGTCGTATTCATTCATGATTTTGCTTTACCTTTGCCTAATGTTTCTAACAATGAATCTCTATGTTTTATATCATAGGTTTAATGGAGCTATCCTTAAGGAGATCATGCCTGGGTTTCATAATTCTTAGTTTTATATTTTATTAGCCTTTGTTCTAATTAAAATTCAAGTTAAAAACCCTCATTTAGAAACCCTAGCACAAGTTTATTTTAGACCCAAATTCAAAAATGGTGAGAAAAATTTTAATGGGAGCAATTTAAATAGTCCATGGATTTAAGCCTAATATTTATATTAAGGCTTGGTCATGTTTTTCAAATTGAATCAACCCTAATCTAAAAGTTATGCATTTGGTCCCTTTCACACCCTGAGTTTCTTGGTCCCCTTTTATTTTTAACATGGTCAAAATTAATGCCTATAGGGTCCCTTTTATTAAACTCCTAGCTTAGTTTGAATTTATTTTCACAAATATTAGTCTATAATCTTATCCCTAAGGACCCATTCAAATTTATTAACTCGAATGAGACCTTAGTCCTAAGATTTTTTCCTAAGTCTTGCTTACCTCAATCCCTAATGTAAGTTACATGCTTCTCTATAGGATCTATGACCCATGTACATTCAGGTGGAAATGATCGAACGATGTGAGATGGACTTGATCAATCCAAATAGTTATCTTACAAGTACTAATTAGAACCAACTACTTGGATAATGATCAATGGTTCATTCTTAATCAAAGGAATTTAATCAAACAATGTGTAGTAAGTCAAAATTTCTAAAGGCTTACTATGTTCCATGAGATTTAAATTTGACATTCTCACACCTATCATTCAACATATGCAAGGCCATCATTAATGTCTATGAAGTCATAAAATTTAAACCCTAGTGATATATTGCTCAATGTTAATTTTAAAATTTGCTCAAATGTTATTGACGTCCATGAGATTGTCAAAATTCAAACTCGTGGACCAATCCCACTTAGATAAACGAGCATGTTGTTGCCTTAATCATACTTGGACATTTTGTGCTTCATTGTTAAGATTGGTATTGGATTAATTACAAACTATGTTTTGTCTTAAAATTCAAACATACATGGGGGATAATTATTAATACCATAGGCTTAGCTTGAATATTATCATAAGCTTAAATAATGTTTTTTAATATTAGACTAGATGCTAGTTCAAAACCTTATGCTTAGTCTGTATACATACCCCCACCATGGTCTTATTAAAGGTTTTATGGTCTCATTAGAGAGGCTCCCCAAAATGTGAGACCCTATGGTATGAATCCTAGCTTAAAGTATTTTCCCCAAGGTTTGCCTCATATTTATCAATATGATGAAAACCTTAGGTCAAAAACCTTAAGCTAGGTCCTCATTTTATATGGGGTCCCCCTTTAGATGATCTAAACTTAGCATAAATACTTTAGCCTAAGATTTATTTCATGTTTTTTAACACAAAACAAAACCTTAGATAAAAGTATTTACGCTAATATTTTTACTTAGTCATAGGCTAACTTAAAGTTTGTGCATCTTTCTAGTATCAACGACTCGTGTAATTAGACTAGCATGATCAAATGGTGTGAAACCATTGTAGATTACTTAATAGAATCCCAAAGGCCCATGATACTTCCAAATGGCACATATGTGATAACCATGAGATTGACAAGGGCACAGAGCTTAGAAATCTTGTGGGATTACCAAATGGCACAACTGTGGGGCCTAGTATGGAAAACAACTAGTGGCATGAAAAAATAGGATCGAGATCAATTATCTGCATTGATTTATATAGATTAATTTGATGGAATGGGATCAAAGACAAATTTTAAAAGGCAATAGTGAATTTTCAATGCATTTAGGAACCAAATGCTTTTAAAAAGGCTAATTAGAGGCCACAAAACTACCACATTGACATGACCTAAGCAAAAGTGGAAAAACCCAAGATTTTATGGGCTCAAAAAAGGTAAAGGTATAAATGTGGAAGTATTAATCAAATATTGGCACCAATTTAACCTAAGTTATAATAGATACCATTATTAAAACTCAAAAAGACCTAAAAATAGCCTCAACATCTGTAATAGCCTAAACTTGATCCCAGTTTGATCATAGTCAAGCTAAGAAGAGTTCATTTACCATCTAAACAAGTGAAAATTAGTCCTAAAGTTGATTATAGATCACTTATAATACTTTAGACTCACATCCATGGTAGCACAAAAGCAATAAAATAGAGAATAAATTGAATTATACATAACTTTAGATGTGGATGGAAGAATCTTTAAGGACATTGTATTAGATGCAGCAACACTAAATATTGGGGACAATAACTAGTCCAAGATATTTTGGGCCAATTGAAGAGTTATAGGCAATCACCAAGGAGGAAAAAAATAATGCCATAGTATAATAGAGGTACTATGACATAGTCTCTATCCATATGGCTAGTCTTCACCACATGGTAGCAAAATTTGAGGTACTTCATTGTATCAACATTATTGTTCCTCTTTTTAAGGATTGTAGACTTCATCAAGATATGATTATCCATGAAGGTAATTTTAAGAAATATGATTTCATATCCCCTATGGAATTTTAAAGATGATACAATCTTCCCATCCTTTAGGTGGATTTTCCCATAATTAAGTAATGGTGTAGCCAGAATGACCTAAAAATTGCCCTAGTCCCATGGCTATATTCAGGAACCCATGTATTTTTTTATCCCATTGGGAGGATCCATATCATCCAATTTAGGGTGGGGATTACAATAATCATGAATTTGATATAAATTCTATTTGGGGCCCCATCCACCACTTATGTCAGTAAACTATGGGCCCTTTTTGTATATTTCATGGTTGAAAAAGGACTTACCCCTCCTATTGGAGAATTGATCAGTGTTTTCAAGAAACAACAAATATTTTTTTATAAATAAGAGGATTGGAAACCATTATTTATGATGTCTTACCTTTTGGATGCCATGTTGGCCACCATAACCATCCTTAAAATCAAAAATTGGTCACCTATGGGAAGACAAATAGTCTCCCATTATTATTCTAAATTACACATATTCAAGTAAAGGGACCATATACAATCCATTTATGACTATGTGTATCTAGCCTTATCTGAGGCTATTATAGGGCTACCCATGATGAGGGTAAGTCCCTTAATCAAAAAGTATGTGGAGTTGATTGGGTATCTTTGGTTGTATCTTGATTGCACTATAATAAGGATAGAAGGAACCCTATGCTAGCCTCTCAAGTTGCTAATCTCTGTGCCCACCAAGTTAGTTGAATAGGTTATTAAATACCAATTATTCCATGTAATTTAAAGTTTATGAAAATAGAAGAGGAAAGGGATATTCCATCCTTTTCCATTTAATATCAATAGAGTAATGCTATAGAATTAGGACATTGTAGACACCATCTCTAGGCAAAGGGACTCATGTCATTTACATATTGATGAGTTAAGGTAATGAGACCCTAGAGATAATGTTGTAAATCATTAAAGGCCAAGAAAATAAAAATGAAGTATGAACAATAATATAGTGTCCATGACACCATATATATCTAAGTATCTTCATTTTCATAGGTCCTGACAAGATTGAAGAAGAACAACATCAAGCTTGAGGCTAGGTTGAAAAAATATGCGAAGCCCACTAGTGAAATTTCATAGATGAATCCTTTGTAGTACCATTTGTTGCCAGGACCATCTACTAGGCCTCCTCTAAAATAGCCAGAGGCATAAATTACATAAAGGATAGAAGCACCAATTACCCAGGGTGTAGTAAAAGAGAATCTTGAAAAAAGACATAGTGAGGGGGAAAACTCTTCTACCCAACTTGAGAAGCTACAATATCCAACTGAATACATTGACATTATAGCATTGCATCGTAGGGAGATAATGGAAGATGACTTAGAGGCACTAGCTAGTGCCAATGGTTATGATGAAGAGGAATCTGAAGAAGGAGAGATTCAACCCTAAGTTGAAGAAGTAGGAAAAGAAAAATGGAAAGAAATAGCTTTGGAATTAGTTCTAGTTATTCCCCTCAAAAGAGAAAGCCTAAATTAGCATTGGTTCCTATAGGAACCAAGAGGCCTAAGATAACCCTCAATCACTCATTGAGTAAATTTAATATATTAAGTTATGATAATCTAATTCATGGCCCAATCATTCTTGAATGGGTTTTTATATGGAAAGATACAAAATATTCCAATGTTATAACATCAATGAGCCATCACAAAGTCTATCAACACCATAGTTAATGACAAAATTAAGCCCTGGATAGTGGCTCTACAATAGAAAGATAATGAAAGACAAATGCCTACTCCTGGATCTTTAGGTAACACCCAAGTGGAATCCCCAAAGCCACCCAAAATGACACACTCTTTATTAAGTGTCCAATTTAACCCAACCACTACTAGATTAGAAAGAATTGCAATGAAGAAAGCTATGATGGGTGGAGAGGATTTCACTTTTTAGAAGGTGGAGCCATTTTTTTATTTGACTCTAGTTGGAGGCCAAATAACAAGTGAGCACCCCATCAATTAAGAGGATATACTTGTGTTGGACAAATATCAAAGTGCCTAATTGAAAACTAGCATCAAAGGATTGTATAAATGAATATAGAACCTCCAAAAGTAGAATGAAGATTTGGAGAAGCAAAAAAATTTATCAATTCCTAACTCCATGATTGAAATGTTTGATAAATCATTCCATGACATGTTTGACTCTTTGAATTCAAAAAATCTAAGGAAAATTACACTATACTTGTAGGATATAATAGCCAAAGGTTTAATCACCCAATGACAGAGTTCTAGGGACCAAATAAAGGATATGATTAACATCTTAATAGGGGATAAAATCCTTGGATTTAAGACTATCAACATTACTCACATCAACACCATCTTGGGCTTGATTTTGGATAAAATCAATAGCCTAAGTACATGGTCCAAATCCTTAGAGAGACTCATCAAAGATGATAAGGAACTACTGGGCAAAATTGAAAATCTCCTAGGGACTATGATTATGAAGCTTTCAAATCTCACCTCCATGGGCATCATAATAGATGATTAATTCAAGCACAAAGTCACATTACTCATGTAGGAGGTGACAAATAAGATCCAAGGCAAGTCTAGAGGGGATAATAGTAGGCTCATGGATATGATCCTAACTATAGAAAAGAAGATAAATGAGGTGAAAATCATTAAACAAGTGTTAAAAAGAAATGATAGAGACCTACATGATTTGGTAGATCAAGAAGATGAACTCCTCCTTGATCCCATTATCAACTTGAAATTATTTTAAGAGAAACATCAAAAGGCAATGAAGTTACTTCCATAGAGCCAGGGGTCTTCATCAACATAGGGCCCACCAATTGGTTAAGGATATTCTATTTTGAAAAAACATTATAAATTTTGGAAATGGAATTTTTTTTGTAAAGGCACGTGCATTTTGTTAACATTTTACCTAAAGGTTGGTGTATTTTATAAATTTTATATTTTTTTAAGAAACTTTGAAGAAAGGACAATTGTCCTTCATTTTTGTACACTAGTAAGTTGAGGCAACTGACCAACATGGTTCCTTAAGGCTTGTACAAAAAACATTATCATTTATAAAAGAGAGAGAGTTGTGAGCTACAAAACTAGTGTAAACTTTGAAGCAATTAATATAAGTAGAGAATTATGAAAATATTGTCTCATCTTTGCTTGTGTGAATTGTTGTTTAGCTTCTCTCTCAATTGTGTGTTTTAGATCTCAAATTTGAATGGTTTTTAAGAATTATGGGCATTCATATTTAATACAAGGTTGCTAATTTGTGCATTAGACAAATTTTCTTGGGTTTACTTTATTTTATTTACTCTATATAAGGATGTGCATATGTTATTTTATTGCCGTAGTAAATCTTTAAAGTAAAGCTAGTTCTTACTTATATTTCATCATACTATCCATAGATACTTCCTTGGTGTGTGGTAAGATTTGGGTGTATGTTATTTCATGTTATACATTGGTTAAATTTATGTCTAATTGAAATTTAAACTTTTTCATGATGTTTGAGGTAAAGATCAATAGATTATTTTCTTTCTGCCCTACCCTTCACTTTTTTCTCCTTTTTTAACTAGATCAATATAGCTTAAAACCATTGTGGATATTCATTTTAGAATAGTCTTAGATTATAATTTTATCATAACCTAATTATATCAATATATATTACTTCACCTTGTGCAAATATTATTGAGGACCAAGGTGGCTCCCAACCACCAAGTTTTATAAATATTATGGAACAGTTTGCTTGTTTTTCTATGATTTCATCACAGGTGACCAGATCACCACAACCTGTAACTCATACTCTGAATTATTTGAATTATAAAATGAGAAGTGTTATGTAAACACTAACATAGCCTATAATACACTTAGATTCAATAATAGGCAAAGCTCCATTGGCACTAGAAAGAGGGCCACAAATATTTGTGAATCGTAGGGTTTTTACTAATTTTGGTGTATTTTGATCAAAGATCATGATATTATTTGTAGATTTGTGTTTATTTTAACATATTTATATAAATATTAGTGATATTCATAGTTTCATACCCATCTTTATGATTCCTTTAGACAAAGATCAATGTTATTTGAAAGTAGACACATGATTGTGGTAAATATAGTGGTTACTTTGTCAATTCAATAGGTTTGAGGTTAGTAATAACTATTTTGGTTAAGATTCATAGATCCTTTGAAAATTTTATCTCATTTGAGCTTGGAACTATAAATAGTATTCACATTTATGTATTTAGACATATATTTGAGCTAGTTTAGTTGAAGATCTTGGTCTTGTGTTGTTCTTTACATGAATATTTTCAAAATTCACTTAATGTGAAAGTTTAGTCTTTGTCCTTTGTAAATATTAAGTCAACACATTTTATTTCAAATAGAAATAAAAATTATCAATATGGAATTGGCCTAGAATCATAACAAGATCACATTGAGAAATAAGGGAACCTTTGATTGAACTATATATACATAGGAAAGCTAGGTGAGACAAAGGTAGAAATCGACATTCGAAGTCTTTTCCAACTTCACCACTCCAAGGTACTCTTATCTTTAACCTTCATCAATGTATGGCATGGTTAGGTGATTCTTCCATCAACATACTAGGTGTAGTACATGATCTCCCTTGCAATCCTAAGAAATAATTGACAACATTTAATCCAAATAGTGTTGTAACTATAGATAAACACATTAAATCATTCAAAGCTACATTAAGATTTTTAAATGTTATCCATGAATATGTAGCATGTAGGTTATTTCATTTTGCATTTATGGATGTTACATATGAATGGTTTCTTAATTTACCTGACAATTACATTACCAGCTAGGATAGTTTTAATAATGCCTTTATTAACCAATTTTGCAAGGTTATTAGTCCCTATATCTTATACCAATAATTTACCACCATCAAAAGAGATGTTAGTGAGACCATAAGATCATTTAATGCTAGGTTTAAAAGATGCATATCTAGACCATTGATCTCTATGAAGTTGATGATGTTTTAGCCCTATAAATTTATAAGGGTGTAGTAGATCTTATGACTTTTGTGTTCTTGAAGAGATATCTTCCAATAATAACCATATTAGCCCATGCCTATTCTAAAGTGGTAATCATTAATGATAAAATGGAGACTTAGGCACAAATGGCTTACTCTATCCCAAATGTTAATCCACATATGCCCATCTTGAATATATTTCCTAACATCAATCAAAATAGGCTAGCCTTGAATTAGATCCTACTGTTAAACCAGGTACCCTTGATCCATGCTATCCCTAATCATAACCTAGGATTCCTAAGCCATACTACCACTAGATTTAGTCCAAATGATCAAAAGGATTTATTACCAACATCTGGTGCCAACCAAGTTTATTAATATGAAACTACCAAGAGTGAGAATGACTCTATATTAAAGATGGTCCAAAAGTTTAGCACTAGTTTTCTTTAGTTGCAAAAGTAGGTTAGTCATACTAATGAAGACTCATGTAGGAACTTCTTATTCCAAATATTTAACAAACCCAATAATAGATTATGGAATGATAGTTTTAAAAATAATAAGAACACTAAATCATCTACTTATAGGAAGAAGATGGACATTAATCTTATTGATGTCGCATTAATAAATTATTGTAGAGTTAATTATACTGCTAAGCATAATAAAATAGATTGCATTGAATTCTGTAAAGCTTTTGAAGCCTTTCAAGAATAATTGGATACATTTGAAGTGGTTCCTAACAAAGATAATGGTGTAGGTACATTAGGATCTAAATTTGTTGACCAAGCCTTCATGGTGCAGATTTTTTATTTCCCCTTCCACAAAGATAATGAACTTGATGATGTTCCTAAATAATTTCATGATTTATAGAAGTTATTGAAGAATACCTACCCTCTAAGGAACAAATAATATAGGCATCCTTTGACTACTTCAACACTTCCAAACAACTTGGACACTCCTCCAAACACTACATTAGATAATAACCCAAAACCTCCAAAGGGAAGTACTTCTAAATAAAGTACCAATGCATTTATTTCTTTAAATAAAACTAAGTATAATATTATAGAGTATATGAAGAAAATAAAGGCTAACATCAAATTGCATGAATTGACACAAATAACTGAATAAAGGGATATATTGCTAGAGTCCTTATCAAATAATTCTAGCAATGAATCCAAAATTGATAATGTCAATGTTACTATGTACAATACTAAGACGAAATCCCCACCTTTTCTACTTAGTATCAAAATGTTTGGTAATAATCTACATAATTGTTTATTGGATTCTAGTGCATATACCAACATTATGCCAACAAGTATTTGTAAATAACTTGGCTTGAATCTTATAAAATATGATAGGGTTGTTACTTAGTTAGACAAATATAGAGTCAAGGTAGTTGGGGAATTACTAAATGTTCATATGCAATTGGCATCTAAACCTAGGGTTCAATAATTTATTGATATCCAAGTTGTTGACATTTGGATGCTTATGGTTTACTATTGAGTAGGGAATGGACAAAGGCCCTGAATGGATACATGTCTACTAACTACTCACATTTGTGGCTAACATGGAAGGGGATACCAAATCAAATCAGAGTGGAAAGAGAACCAATGATGAACCATATGATCATGAAATATAATGCTATTAATGAAAAGGTGAACATAGTTGACTCTGATTTGGGAGTTTTCACTCTTTAAACTACCAAAGTAATTAATTCTAAACCTTCTCATACTATCCCTGGGTTATGGAAGATGCATTTTGATGGGGATAGATGTAACTCTAGGTCTAGGGTAGGACTTGTCTTGACCAACCATGTGGATAAGATAATCATGCCTCTTATAGAATTTAATTCCCATGCACCAATAACCTTAAAAAGTATGAATCACTGATCTTAGGTTTGTAATTTTCCATCAAATACAAAATCAAAGAACTATTGGTTCATGGTGACTCAAAACTAGTAGTCAATTAGGTAAGGAGTAGATATCAATGCAAATTGTCATAACTCAAGAGGTACAAATTTAGAGTCTAGGATTTTTTGGAGTTATTTGATACTTTTAAAATTGTTTCCATAACCTAGGGAGGATAAAAAAGATGCTGAATAGCTTACCTCAGCTATATCCAATCTCATGCCAAACCATAACTCTCAGAATTTCAGCATTAAACTGGTTTTATGCCCCTCTGTCCTAGATAATGTGAACCATCTATAGGTCTTTAATGATGAACAACAAATCCTATATTTCATGACCAATTTAGGATTATTTAAGGCATATGTCATTGATGAGGCCAATGATAATACTCTTGATAAATATGGTAGATTTGATTGTAAAGTCATTTAGTTGAATGAAAATAAAATTCCAAAGGGCATAATTTCCTTGGAGAGGTTATTTGACCAGGATAAGTTAGCTAAGAACACTAGGCTTCCCAAAGAAAGTGGGAATGATTACAAGGTAATTGATCTTAGAAATCAAGATCAACCTCAACTAATTAACATTGAAACAACATGTACAAGCATTAATATAAGAAGGCCAAATACCTAATGACAAGTTACAAAGACATAATTTCATGGTTATATAATGACTTGAGGATTTTGATACAAAAGTCATCATTCATACCTTAACTTTGAAGAAATACTATAAACCTTATAGATAGAATTAGAGGCCTATCAACCTTGTTCTAGATCCCATGATTTTCAAAGAATTTAAGAAGTTGTTAGATGCAAAAATTGTATTTCCCATTAGACATTCTACTTGAGTTGCCAATTTGGTTCCAGTTAGGAAAAATAATGTCAAAATCAGACTTTGCATTGATTTTAAGAACCTTAATAAGTCATTTAAAAAGGAAAACTACCATTTTCCTTGTTTAGATCAATTTATAAAAAGTTTTTTTGGTTTTGCTATGATGTCCTTTCTTGATGTATTTTTAGGGTATAACCAGGTACTGGTAAATTAAGAAGACACATTGAAGACTACTTTCACTACCAAATGGGGCATACTTGCATACAAAAGGGTGCCATTCAAACTAATCAACATAGAAGTAAAATTCTAAAGAGTAATGGATCATGCTTTCTAAGGTTTAGTAGGTAAATGCATCATTATATACATGGATGATCTAACTATTTTTTTCTAAAAATAAGTAAGACCACATCATGCATTTACAATAGGTATTTGAAAGGTGTAGAAGGTATGAGATTTCCCTTAACACAAAAAAGAGCATCTTTTGTGTGATTGAGGAAAAATTTCTAGGACATGTCATTACTAAAGATGTAATCTCTATAGATCCTAAAAGTATAGAATCTATGTCAAAGATAGAGCCTCTTAATAGTAAGAAAGAGATAAAACCATTCTTTAGAAAAATTAACTTTGTGAGGAATTTCATTTATAGTTTTGAAAAAATCATTAATCCACTAAATGACATGCTAAAAAAGGATGCCAAAATCACTTGGAATGAGGAAACTAAGAAGGCCATTAAGAACATCAAGGAGATAAATGGTCAAGCTCCAGTAGTGATAAGTCTAGACTTATCCAAGGATTTTTACCTTTATTCCTTTGATTTCAACCATACTATTATTATATTCTTAACTTAGAAAATTGATGGAAGTGACCATCTAATTGCTTTCATGAGCACCCATTTTTAAAATGTTGATTTAAATTATTCCTTGATTGATAAACAAGCATATGCATTGGTAAAAATAGTAAAAAAATTTAGGCACTACATTCTTAGCAATAAAGTAAATGTCATCCTACCTGACCCTACTATAAAGCTCATGCTAAGTCAGAATGAGCTTGGAGAGCAAAGATGTAAGTGGATATTTACTTTCTAGGAATATGATATCGAGATGAAAACTATTAAATTGGTAAGGTGCCAAGGTTTGATTCAAATGATTGCCAATGCTAACACCAAGCTTAATGTCATGCAAGTTGAACAAAAAAAATTTCAATCCAATGATTGGTATGATCCTATCATTCACCTACTAATCAATGGTGTTTGTCTAGTAGGACTAATTAGGGATCAAAAGATAGCTCTATGACACAAATCGGCCCATTACCTAATCAGTAATGGAGTGCTTTACTGAAATAACTTTCAAGGTGTCTATTTAAGATGAATTTCAAAGAAAGAAGATGTTAAAATAATGAGCATGTTTCATGAGAAGCTAGGGAGTGGGCATCCATCTGGAAGAACCAAAACCCACAAAATTTTAAAGGTTGGCTATTATTAGCCAACCATATTTAGGTATGCTCATAAGCATGTGAGATAATGACACTCATGCCAAATCTTTAGCACAAAGGAGCCAAGAGCAACAATGTTGTTGAAAATAGTAATGGTTGATAAACCCTTTAAAAAATGGGGGTTGGATTTTATAGGGGTGATAAACCCAAACTCATTAGAAGGTCACAAGTATGTCCTAATATTTACTAACTATTACACTAGGTGGACTAAGGCAGTGGCCACTAATCAATGTAGAACTGAAGAAGTGGCCACCTTTTTATAAGAGAACATATGCACTAGATTTGGAACTCTATTTTCTTTAGTTAATGGCAATGTATCTACTTTCAAATCTATTGAAATGATAGATTGGGCATATGATAATAGTATTATTCTCAAGTTCTCATCCAACCATTACCCTCAACATAATTGGGTATCTAAATATACCAATAAGAACTTGATGAAATCCATAAAGAATTCTATAGTAGACAAACCCATAACTTGGCACAAGCTTCTTAAATATGCCCTTTAGGTAGACAAGATAAGGATCAAGTAGGCCCTAAAGACATCACCATTATTGTTTATGTATGGCCAAGAACCTATCTTCCCTATCACCCTCAAGTTGACTACATACAAGTTCATGAAAAAATATATGGAAGAAGGTTAGGAACTTGTAAATTCAAGACTATTGTACATTGTCCAAATGAAAGATGATAGAGAAGAAGCTTTCGCTAATTTCAGTAGACACTAGCCCATAGTGAAGAGGTGGTTTGATAAGAGATCAAAAGTAAAGATGTTCACTCAAGGAGACTTATTTCATCTCTAGGACAAGGCATCTGAACCTAAAATAAAACATGGGAAGTTCATACCTTTGTGGATTGACCCCTATCATATTACTAACACACTCGAGAACAACACCTTGAAACTAAAGGACCTACAAGGAGTAGAATTAATATTTCCCACCAATGGTTAGTATCCCAAGAATTAATTTTCTACTTCACCTCATGGGGTCTTCATGGAGTAAATCTATAATACTAGTTAGATTTAGTGTAGGTAAACTAGTTTAGTTTCCTTCCTATCCCTTGTTTTTACATATGCTTGTATATATTTATTTTATCTTCTTTGCATTTCTTCTTGATTTTATTTTTGTTTTATGTTGTTTGATTCCCTTCTCAGTATCGTACTTCTAATAAGCCCTTTTGTGAAGCCCTCATCTTGAAGTTCATCTTAAAGTACTCAAACTCCACAAGTTTAAAAATGTTTGTATGTATCTTGAGCAAATGTTGATCATGGATCTATAATATAAGCTTATGTTATAGTTTTAATAAACTAGTAATGACTTGTAGATAGGTTAACTATTTTATGAAAATTTAAACATTGTTTTGATCTAAATTTAGTTGTAGGAAGAACTGCATATGTGGGAGGAAATCTTGAATTATTAAGACATAGTCATGCTTTCACTGAAAAAACATCATTGCCTAAGACAAAGATTACAACCATGGGTGATTATCTGAAGATCAAACATTTGACCAAATCCCTAAACCTAGCTAACTTGGTTCCCAACATTTGTTAAGAGACCTAAAAGATCTAAAAATACAAAATAAGAGCTTATTTCTAAATCAAAATCCTTCCAAGCAGAGGTGATTTTGGTAATCTCCATTGAGGCTATGGATGCCTAGATGATAGTGGAGTAAGGCCATGAGTGGAGCCAAAGGCATCTATATTAGGGCTTTGGATGTTTGGATGACAATAGAGCAATGCTCAAGATTTTGCTAAGATAGAATATGGTTCTTAATGAATATCCAAATGTGATGCAAGTTAATGTTAATGGTTAAAGGCATGAAACCTAAATATTTCCTCCTAAATCCCATGGAAAATAGTAAGTGGAATGAAATAGAACACACAACATGGTTAGGTTTTGATGTTTGATCCTAATTCTATAGATGCAGGGTTTGTTTCAACCATGAACTCATCTTGATAATGGCACCAATCAATTGGAATAAGTAATCTAATTATTTTTTTTTAAACTAGAGTATTTTAATTCTAACATATTGTTATATTTCCCCTAGAAGTCACCATTTGTTAAGGTCTACATACCCCCTATTTCTAAAAATTGGGGAACCATGTGTTAAATTGTACAATTAACACCTTGGTACTAGAAATTCACTTAATTAGAATGTATTTGACATGTTTTACACATTATTTGCATTCGAAGATCATCCACCCCTTGGTCTGATTGGTATTCTTTGTTCATGATTTTTATTTAGCTTTGCCTAATGTTGATAAGAGTGGATCTTATATTTTAGATCATAGGTTTAATGGAGCTCTCCTTAATGAGATCATACTTGGGTTTCATAATTCCATCTCAATTAAATATTTCATTAACCTTTGGTCTGATTAAAATTCAAGTTGAATCCATGTCTAAGCTTCTTGAAACTATCATTCAGAAACCCTAGCACAAGTTTCTTTTAGACCCAAATTCAAAATTGGTAGGAATAATTTTAGCAGGAGAATTTTAAATAATCCATGGATTTAAGCCTAATATTTATATTAAGGCTTGGTTGTGTTTTTTTAACTCGAAGCAGCTTTAATCTAAAAGTTATGCATTTCATCCCTTTCACACCCTAATTTCCTTGGTCCCCTTTTATTTTTAACATGGTCCAAATTAATTCCTATAGGGTCCCTTTTATTAAACTCCTAGCTTGGTCTGACTTTATTTACACAAAGCTTAGTCTATAATCTTAGCCCTAAGTCCCCATTCACATTTATTAACCTAAATGAGACCTTAGTCATAATAATTTATCCTAAGTCTTACTTACCTTGAGCCCTAACTTAAGTCATGTGCTTCTCTACAGGATCTATGACCCACATGCATTTGGGTATAAATGATCAGATAGCATGAGATGGACCCAGTGCGTCCAAAGCTTTATCCTACAAGAACCAATCAAATCCAACTAATCAAATCATTATCAATGGTTCATGCTTTCTCTAAGGTAGTCAATCGAATGATGTGTAATAAGTCAAAATTTCCAAAGTCTTACTATGTTTTGTAGGATTTAAATTTGATGTTCTTATGCCTATCATTCGACATCCATAAGGCCATCATTAACATTCATGATACCTTAAAATTTAAACCTCGATGATATATTTCTTGAGCTTAATTTTTACATTCATGAAAATATCAATTATGTCTATGAGGACATCATTGACATCTGTGAGATCATCAAAATTCAAACTCATGTATCGATCCCACTTAAATAAATGAGTATGTTGTTGCCTTAATCATACTTGGAAGTTTTGTGATTCAATGTTAATATTGGTTATGGATTAATTGAAAATTGTGTTTTGACTTAAAATTTGAACATACATGAGGGATAATTATTAATACCATAGGCTTAGCTTGAATATTATCATAAGGTTGAATAATGTTTTTTAACATTAGACCAGATCTTAGTTTAAAATATTATGCTTAGTCTATATAAATACCCCCACCTTGGTCTTCTAAAAGGTTTTATGGGCTCATTGGCAAAGCTACCCAAAATGTGAGACCCTATGGTATGAATCCTAGCTTAAAGTATTTACCCCAAGGTTTGCCTCGTATTTATCAATATGATAAAAACCTTAGGTTAAAAACCTTAAGTTAGGTCCTCTTTCTATATGGGGTACCCCTTTTTATATGATCTAAAATTAGCCTAAATACTTTGGACTAAGGTTTATTTCATGTTTTTTAACATGAAACAAAACCTTAGATAAAATTATTTAACCTAAGCTCTTTACTTGGTCCCAGCCTGACTTAAAGTTCGTGCATCTTTCCAGGATCAATGGTTCATGTGTAATCAGACTAGCATGATCAAACAAATGGAAACCACTGTAGATTACTTAATGAAAGCTTGAATGCCTATGGGGCCATTGAATGGAACACATGTGCTAACTGTGAGACTAACAAAGGCACAAATCTTAGGAAACCCATGGGATTACCAAGTGGCACAATCATGGGGCCTAGTATGGAGAATAACTAGTGATGTATGACTAACAAGATTGAGATCAATGATCCACATTAATTTATATAAATTGATCTGATAGAGTGAGATTAAAGACAAATTTTAAAAGGCAATAGTCAAGTTTCAAATTAATTATGAACCAAATGTCATGAAAAGGTGAACTAGAGGCCACAAAATTGCCACATTGATGATACCTAACTAAAAGTGGACAAAACCCAAGATTTTGTGGGCTCATAAAGGCAAAGGTATAAAGGTAGAAGTCTTAATCAAATCTTAGCACCAAGTTCACCTAAGTTCTAATAGTTCCCACCATTAAAACTTGAAAAGATATTCAAAAATCCCTAACATATGAAAGAACCCTAACTTTATCCCAGTTTGATCACAATCGAGATAATAAGAGTTAAATTACCATTTGAATAAGTGAAAATTAGCCCTCAAGTTGATTACATATCATTGAATAGCTTGTAGAATCACATCAATGGTATAACAAAAACAATAGAATAGAGAAGACATAGAGTTGTACTTAACATTCGATGTGGATGGAAGAATCTTCAAGGACACTGTATTTGATGTAGAAGCATTAAATATCATGAGAAATAACTAGACCAAGCTCTTCTAGGCCATTGAAGAGTTACAGGAAATCACCAAAGAGGACAAAAAGAATACCATAGTCTGTTAGAGGTACTATGACATAGTCTCTATCTAGATGTCCAATCTCTACCGTGTGGTAGTAAAACCTGAGGTACTTCATTGTATCAACATTATTTCTCCTATTTTTAAGGATTGTAGACTTGATCAAGCTATGATTATCTATGAATGTAATTTTAAGAAAGTTTCTTTCATTTCACCTATGGTTGTTGAAAGCTACTACAAGCTTTCTATACCTCAAGTGGATTTGCCCATAATTAAGTAATGGTCCAACTAGAATAACTTAAAAACTACCCTAGTACCATGGCTATATTTAGGAACCCATGTATTTTCTGACCATGCTAGGAGGATCCTTATCAACCAATTTAGGGTAAGGATCAAAATAATCATGACTTTGCTAAATATATTATCTAGGTCCCCTTCCACCACTTATATCAACAAACTATGTGTCCCTTATGTATATTTCATGGTTGAAATATGACTTACCCATCTTATTGGAGAATTGATCAGTGTTTACCTTAAACAATAATTTTTTACTATAAATAAGAGGATTGATAACCACTTATTTATGATGTCTTACCTTATGTATGCCATGTTGGCCACCACAACCATCCCTAACATCAAAAATTGGTCACCTAGGGGAAGACATATAGTCTCCCATTATTATTCTAAACTGCACATATTTAAGTACAGGGACCACATACAATTCATTTGTGACTATGTGTCTCTAGCCTTGTCTAAGGCTATTATAGGGATACCCATGATGAGGGTAATTACCTTAATCAAAAATTATGTGGATATTATTGGGGATCTTTGGTTGTATCCTGATTGCACTATAATAAAGATATAAAGAACCCTATGTCAACCTCTCAAATTGTCAATTTATGTGCCCACCAAGCTAGCCAAATAGGATATTGCATAGTAATTGTTTCATGAAATTGATAGTGTATGAAAACAAAAGAGGAAATTTCTACTCCATCATTTTACCTTGACTATTAGTAGAACAATGTTGTATAATTTGGATAGTTTGGACACCATATCCAGGCACAAGGACTCGTTCAATTTACATCTTGATGAGTTAAGGCAATAGGACCCTAGAGATTATGTTGTAAATCATTTGAAGGCCAAGAAAATAAACTTGAAGTATGAACATCAAATTGGTGTCTATGACACCATGTATATCTGATTATCTTCATTTTTAGAGGTCCTAACAAGATTAAAGAAGTACACCATAAAGCTCAAGGCTAGGTTGAAAAGATATGAGAAGCATACTAGTGAAATTTGGTAGATGAATCATTTGCAATACCATTTGCTACTAGGACCATCTATTACACCTCCTCTAAAACATCTAGATACATAAATTGCACCAAAGCCAAAATCACCAATTTCCCAAGGTGCAATAAAATAGAAGCTTGAAGGAATACTTGGTGAGGGGGCAACCTCTTCTGCCTAGCTTGAGAAGCTAGAGTCTCAAATTAAATACATTGACATGATAGCATTCAATCCTAGGGAGACAATGGAAAATGACTTAGAGGCATTGGATAGTGCCTATGTATCTAATGAAGAGGAAGATCAAGAAAGAGAGCTTTAATCCGAATTTGAAGAAGCAAGAAAAGAAAAGGGGAAAGAGATAGCTTTGGACTTAGTTCTAGTTATTTCCCCTAAAAACCAAAGGCAGAATTTGCATTTTTTCTTGAAAGATCCAAGATGCCTAAGATAACCATCACTCACCCTTTGATTGAAGTTAATATGTTCAATGATGATAATCTTATTCATGTCCCAACCATTCCTAAATAGTTTGTATATGGAAAGATACAAAACATACCAATGTTACAACATCAATGGGCCATCACAAAGTCTAATAACATCATAGTTCATGAGGAAGTTAATCCTTGGATAGTGTCTATCTAACATAAAGAGTAAAAAATACAAATGGCTACTATTGGATCTTTAGGTAGCACCCAAGTGGAAGCCCCAAAGCCACCTAAAATGACACACTCTTCAGTAAGTGTCCAATTTGACCCAATCACTACTAGATAGAGAGAATTATAATGAAGAAAGCTATGGTGGGTGGAGAGGAATTCACTTTTCAAAAGGTGGAGCCATTTGTTGGTTTGACTTTAGTTGGAGGTCAAAGACCAGGTGAGCACCCCATCCATGAAGAGGATATACTTGGGTTTGTCGAAGATCAAAGTGCCCAGTTGAAAATTGGAATCAAAGGCTTGAAAAAATGAATAAAGAACCTCCAAAAGTAGAATGAAGATTTGGAGAAGGGTGTAGTTTTATCAGTTCCTGACTCAACAATTGAAATGTTTGATAAATCATTGCATGACATGTTTGACTCCCTTAAGTTAACAAAGCTGGGGTAGAGCGAATTGTACCTATAGGATACAATATCAAAAGGTTTAATAACCTAATGGTATAATTTCAAGGATAAAATAAAGGATTTGATTAACATGTTAATAAGGGATAAAACCCCTAGCTTCAAGTCTATCAACATTACTCACCTCAACACCATATTGGGATTGATTTTGGATAAAATTAACAGCTTCAATACATGGTCCAAATCCTTGAATAGACACATCAAAGATGATAAGGAAATACTAGGAAGAATTAAAAAACTCTTGGGCACCATGATTATGATGCCTTCAAAGTTCACATCCATGGACATCATGAAAGATGATGAATTTAAGCACAAATTCACCTTAATAGTGTAGGAGGTGATAAATAAGAACCAAGGCAAGTATAGAGGGGATAATAGCATGATCATGGATATAATCCTAACTATATAAAATAAGATAGCTAAGGTAAAAATCATTAAAGAGGATTTGGAAAGAAATAACAGAGACCTGGATGATTTGGAAGATGAAAAAGATGAACTTCTCCTTAAGTGTGTTGTCAAATTGAAGTTAGTTAAAGAGCAACATCAAAAGGCAATTAAGTTACTCCAACAGAGCTAGGGGTCTTCATCAACACAAGGTCCACCAATTGGTTAAGGCTATTTTATTTTAAGAAAACATTATAAATTTTGGAAATGGAATATTCTTTTGTCAAGGCACGTGAATTTTCTTAACACATTTCTTAAAGGTTAATCTATTTTAGAAAAGTTTACTATATTTTAAGAAATTTTTTAGAAAATACAATTATCCTTCACATTCCATACACTTTTAAGTTGAGGAAACTCATCGAAATTCTTCCTTGAGGCCTATAAAAGGAGCATTGTCATTTTTAAAAGAGAGAGAGAGAGAGTTTTGAGATACAAAACTAGTGTAAACTTCAAAGCAATTAATATAAGGAGAGAATTTTGAGAAGATTGTCTCTTGTTAACTTGTGTGAATTTTTATTTATATTCTCTCTCAATTGTCCATTCTATATCTCAAATTTTAATGGTTTTTAATAATTATGGATGTCTATCTTTAATGCAGGGTTGTTAAATTGTGAAAATGCTAGAATAGCCGAATGTGCTTGGGTTTACTTCATTTTATTTATCTTTAAAGCAAAGCTAGTTCTTACTTGTATTTCATCATACTATCCTTAAATACTTGCTTGGTGTGTGGTAATATTTGGGTGTATACTATTTTATTATATAATTGGTTAAATGTATGTCTAGTTGGAATTTAAACTTTGTCATGATTTTTGACGTAAAGATTAGTAGCTTATTTTCTTTCTGCCCTACCCTTCTCTTTTTTCTCCTTTTTTAACTAGATCACTATAGCTTAAAACCATTATGGATATTAGAATAGTCTTAGATTATAAATTGATCATAACCCATTGATATCAATATAGATTAATACATATTGTGCAAAGATTATTGAGGGCTAAGGTGGCTCCCAACCATGAAGTTTTAAAAATATTATGGAACAATTTGCTTGTTCTGTTACTATTTCATCACAAGTGACTAGATTACCATAACATAAAACTCATGCTCTTAATTATTTGAATTATAAAATGAGATGTGTTATTTAAACACTAATATCACCTTTGATAAAATTATAGGCATCAATAATGAGTAAAGTGCATATGAAGGTGTTCATGCATAAGAGACCAAGAGGAGATAATGATGCATTAGAAGACCAACACAAGGATTTGTATGTTGTAGGGGAGGCCAAAGAAATAGATAGTAAAGCAAAAATAAATCAACCAATATAGTGAGGTGTGCTTGAAAGGAAGCACAACACCAAAAAAGAGAGGGAACTTGAGAGGTTGAATCACATACATGTGAAACACTACACCTAGGTAACCATAAGGAAGGTGAGGGTCATGCCAAGGTGAACAAAGTGTAAGGAAGTAACTATTGTGATATCTGGAACCCACCCAAAATTTTTTAGGAAGTGACCATTTGAATTGCCTATCACTTTATTGAAGAAACTGTTAGTAGATTTAATGCTATGGAATGATGGCAAAAAAATAGAGACCTACATTAATGAGTAGATGGTGGAAACTTTTATCAAATTTCACATATTTTAGTAGAGTTTTAGGATTTCAATGATGTCAATAGTAAATTTGGTATATGATAATGGCATATAAGACCAAATTTGGTAGAGCTAGGTGGTTTACTTTTCATTTTCAATAGATTAGAGCAAGGATCCAAAGCTACTAGATAGAGAAAATGCTACCAAAGAGAAAACAAGTTCCACATAGCCTTACTAAGTGTGAGAAAAAGAGTGAATAGGAGATTGAATTTCACCCTAAGGTGAAGATGAGGAAAATGAACAAAATTTGAAGGGAAAAGAATAAATTAAAGGTTTTGACAAGATAACTAGTCTATCATTGAAGGGTGGGAAGATCAAAAATTGAACATGTAGTCGCATTTCTTGTGGTTATGAAGTAGACCAGTCACCATTTTAGGATTTGGTAGGATCAATATTTTTCACTTTAATAGTAATTAGGTTTGTGATAGGGAAGAAAAGACTGAGCTTAGAAGTGATAGAAGTGCACAAGGATGCAAAGAAAGCAAAAGTAGTGAGAGAAGTAGCCACCACAAAATCTGATTACAAGTTAGGATTTGCATTCCCTATAAAAGACATTTAAGATCCAGGCACAAGGGAATCAATGCACCTGGTAAGTTCTAAACTTTTCCCTATTAGCCAATGGTTAGACATAATCAAAACCTTCCTTTGCATTTCTGAACACATGATGTAGGGATAAATTTTTAACATCTTTAAATTTGTCTTAAGAGAGATCATAAAGAATGCACAAGAATTCCATCAAGTACACAAGACCTTTTGGTGGGGATACATGCTCATCATAATGGTGATGAAGGATATAGGTGTACCACATGGTGATGATGACCACCTAAGGTTGTTTTCACCAAATCACAAGTCCCCAATAGTGAATTATTAGGACTAAATTTATCCCCCCATTTTTGAAACCTGAGTGTGGGGATGGTTCAATACGTATATGGAGTCCTTTATAAAGAAGTGGTGCATCCCACAAGAACTCTCTTATTAACTTGTGAGAATAATGACCTTCACCATGATGTAACACTTCTATGTGGTATGACTAGTGCTCACAAATACAAATATTTTAGGTTGGCTCTGATTACCATATGCATTTTCAGCCAAATACTTCATGATGTTGCTTAAGAGGATAAAAAATATATAATAAATTAATATGTAGACCAAGACTATGGATTAAAATAGGAGGATGATGAGATGCTAACTTTTGCACCCTTAAACCAAGGCAACCAGAAATGAGGAGGATGATAGAGAATACCTAATATCCATCTCCTCCAGAGAGTTATAATCAATAAAAAAATTCAACTTATACCATGAGATGAAGTTGTGTAAGAAGGAAAAAAATCTTGTAAAATATGATGATCACCCCCTCCGCTAGAGATGAAGTAAAGGATGCACCAATATTTTAGGTAGAGCCTCTCTAGAGAAAGTAAGGTGAAAAATTAGAGGAAATTATGAAGCACATACAACTAAAGATAGCCTCTGAGAAACCAATCATTCTACTTACATAAAATAAGTTTGTAACACTAAGGGGGTGCTTCTTATATCAAGCATCCAAGAAATACTAAGGGACCTGTGGCATTCTTTACCATGACCCCTATGGACATGGATAAATAGGATGCCCTGGTGCCTATACTAAAAGAAGAAACTAGAGAAGACAGGGCAGGGACTTATATCCTATAAATAGAGGAAGGTGAAGAGGAAATCATTGTTAGAAACATTTAGGAGGAATTACAAAGTGATGTGGTCATAACACTAAAAGTAACTAAGGAAATGGCAAGCCTTACTTGCAATACAACCTTTCTAAAGATATCACTATGAAAATAGCACTAACATCTAAAGATAAGGCTTCCCTAGTGGCCCTTCAATCTATTGAGGAGAAAAGAGTAGCCTAGAAGAAGATGGGACTTAAAGGAAGATATAAACCAATATTTGGTGCTTGAACAAAAGTGGAAACTTAACTGGGAATAAAAGAAAGCCAAGTTGGAGAAGAGGGCCCCAAAATTACCCTCGAATGTAGAACCAATAGTAGAGGTGGTCAAATAGGTACCAAGTGGCCCTACTAAACAAATACAGGAAGTTACTAAGGCACATGCAATTAGTGAAGTGGTGTCTAGACCAAAATAATGTGATACTAGCACCTCAGAGTAACAATCAGAGACAATTGAGGAGTACCAAAAAAAATAAGGCAACCCTAATTTCTAAGATATAACCCTTGAAATAAACATTGAGGAGCCCCAGGATGAAGAAATGGATGAGAGGGAGAAGTATGATGAAGAAACCCCCAAGGACCAGATAAGTGACTCCTCAGAGGAGTATCCAAAGAGAGTGGTGGCACTAGTGAAGAGGAAGAAGTGCACATAGAGGAGAATTCCAACATCAAAAAGAGAAACAAAGAGCTCAACATCAAAGAAACAACATAGAAGGATTGGGGGGATGAAGATTTATACTTATATGAAACTATGCCCCCATAAATTGCCATGATAAGGATGTACAAAAAAATTTCATTTGCACTAGACTAGGACATGGATGAGCCCCAATTCAAGGTACCAAAGGTTTCAACTTTGAGTTAAGTAGATACTATGGAAGGGAAGGAATATCTTCTAGTTCACCCATGGGCCATGAACCCAATCCAATCTGGGAATGCACTAATAAGAAAGGCCATGAAAGTAATGCATCAAAATTTCATAAATGATGGCAAGGTGAGGAAACTTAATAAACTCCTCAAGGAAGTTAAGGAAGAAGCATAGGCCAATAGGTTAAAATTATAAAAGCTTTGTGAGCATATGGAGGTGGCCAAGCTATCTCTTTTGGTCAATGTCAACACCTCAAACCTATCAAAGGTCCATAAAATTTGTGTATTGGTGGAGGAGATGTTCCCAAGACTATATCTTGATCTATCACAAGAAGAAGAAGAAGAGGTAGACCCCAAAACCATGATAAAGGAGATATTAGAAAATCTCAAAGAATTGGAGGATCTTTTTACCAAGTTGAAGGAAGGCAAAAAAATAGTAGATGCAATTTTCTTAAACTTCTCCAACTAAGCCTTAGTAATAGATGCATGTTTGAATCAATCAAAGGATGAAAAGGAGTAAATGATGGAAAATGTTTACACCACAGGTAAGGCTAAAGGTCACAGATCATGGGGAGAATAAATGCACTAAGCAACCAAATCAATGATCAGGAGAGAACCTTAAAAGAACTCTTTTGCACCCTATAGACTAAGGCATGTGAGCAAGGGGATATTTTGGATGAAAGTGTGGAAAAGCCATAGGCCAACCTAGAATCCTTTTGGAATGAGTTATATAAAATATATACACTTGTGCTCATTGCTTATTCATTATAAATTGAAAGCATCGTAAATGATATCAAGCTAGTCATAAAGGGATTTGAGCACTTTAGCATTGAGCTCAAGGAGAATGCACCTGAGTTTTATGATATAAAATGTTTGATGGCTTATTTTGAGGGTGGACTATGGTTTTTGTATGGGCTAATGTTGGGTCCCTAACTCTATTTTGTTGGAGTCTTCATGCCAACCTGATATCCACCTCAATGCATTTAGATATTTTGGCAAGTGATTAGCCTAACAATTTTTATAGCCAACTAGAAGAAGCAGTGCAAAATATGCACCATTTGGCCGATGGCTAACCATCTCCTAAAATATTAGGACATTGATGAAGATATAAATAAAGGTGGAAAATGGAGCACAAAAATAGTGGGGTCATAAATCCAATGGTTATTATGATGAAACTCTAGCTCAGCACTCAGCATCCAGCTTCCACACTGGCAAAGATGTTCATGAAGGCCTATATAAAGAGATTGATCCAGAGAATGAATAGAGATGGAGAATCACAATTAATCTCTAGAAAAATGATTTTATAATCACACCTTGTAGTGTCCACTTTAGCAGCCATTAATGTTGCCTTTAGTTTTGTTTAGGCTTAGACTTAGAATGGAAGTCACCTTGGCTCCAATTATATGCACCCAAGTTTTCCTGTAAAAATCTAGGTTGTGGATAAAATGTTTTGTATGTAAACTCTTATTCTAAACTTTGAACAATGAGTAATGGCGTTGCTTTGAAATGCATCTTGGTTTGTCTTGATTTGTATATTTGGTAGTATTGCCATCAGATGCAAGTGTTTGTGTTATGTCACATCTTGGTCAATTATGTAATATGAAGTCCATGTATTTTGTTGGTTTTACATTTTAATGAATTCTTTATATTTTCATTACATCATAATCATTCTACATGTATAATGAGTATAGATCTATGCCTATTAATCCAACCCTTGTTTAGTTCATTAAGGTTAAGTATGGTGAATAGCAGAAACCTAATTATTCTTGCAACCCACTCAGATCCTATATAACCCTAGGTTTACACTAAAATAGGACTTTGCCTATGGGTATGCCCCCCAACTAAGTTAACATCACATTGTTTTATCCCTCCCCACTTTTTGAATCCTTGTGCCATGACACAACTAGCCCAACACTGGACCTGATCACTTCTTATTTTCACTTTGAGTTAGTGCATAAGGCCTATGCCTTATGTGAATCGATGTTAGTACAATCAAGTGTTTAAATATTGAGCTTTAAAGGAGCTATCCTATGCTTGTGCTTATTTTTAGGAAACCCATTCTAGACTTTGTACAACAATGATATAGTGGTATGCGTGAAATATTGGTGTAATGCTAAATGATGGTGATACCCTGGTGTGATTAAGTGCTTATATAATGAATATGACCTTAGAGGTGTATCCAAAATTATCTTAGGGATATTAGGGTTGTGAGGACTCTAAATTGGGAATAACAGATGCTTTTCTTTCAATGTGTATCTATATATTTTGGTGCTTTTCAATCATTTGAGTCTTTAGTGAACATATGCCTTAAAAAATTGGCTCGATAGAGATCATTTTATAATTCCTTTAGATGGTACTTACATAAAATGCAAGATGACCCTATTGGGTGAATTTTAATTTGATTAATTGGCCATTATTTTATGGGAAGACATAGATGGCATAATTAGACACTATCGTTGAGAAAGATTGTTCTAAATGAGAAGACTTATTTGTGGAGTAAAGAGAACTAAGCTATAAGTGTGGATAAGTTCAGAGATGAGATTATGTTATCTAGAATGAGAAATAGGGAAAACAATTTATCAATATTTACTTGGAGGAAAAGGTCATCCACATAATAGTAAAGGAATAGTGGTCAAAAGATTTTGGAATTAGGCATGAGCTAAGTGTGTACAAGGAGTGGTCACAAGTGTATTGTTTTAGAAATAAATTCTAATTTATGTGTCTAAATTTTTTAATTTTTAAATATTTAGTATTTTTCATTAAAACAAGTAGGGTTTTCCTATTTCACCTTATTTCTAATGCATGGCATTGGATTCCTTCTAATACCTCATACCATGTAGAACTAATCAAGGTATTGTTAAGGAATAACTCTCCCTAAAATGACAAGCCAACTCCTAAATGGGCACTTTATAGATGATTCATTTCTCACCCTAGCTAAGAATGAAGCTTCATATTATGAAGCTATAGTTTATATTGACACATTATGTAATTCCTTGTGTCTAAATCTATAGTGTAATAAGAATCAATACTATCTACAAAATATAATGTTTATCCTTGGTTGACCTGATAATTTTAACTAGAAATGGACTGTTAAGGAGGAGATGTTTAAGTTTCATGCCATTCCATTATATTTTCAAATTTCCTCAACTTCATTTTGGTATTATGTTCTGCAATGGGTTGAGAATAAGAAATATTATTATATTATCAAGCTCCTATCTTTGGCTGATAAACCTACACAAAATTGCTTATTGTGACTCATGTATATTAATAATATTTTTAGGCAACTTATAAATCTTCCTATGAAAATATAACCCATCTCATCTAGGATTTCTTGTGGGATAATGAAAAAAATATTATGGTTTTCATAAATTCACCTAAGGTATTTGCTTCCTTTTGCAAGATAAAGTAAGCATGGGCATCAATGATGTCCATAGACAAAGCACTGCACTTCATGCTAAATGAATCATTAGAGCCATTAAAAGATATGAAGCTTATAAATTCCTTCTTAAACATTGAATCTATCATAGTTTTCCTTGTGTAAAGAATGATTATAAGACAGTTGTTTTCAATACACTCCTCGTCATTTTATACCTTGTCAAGATTGAAGGCTTGTTTATTTCTTATAGAATTTGGAAATATTTTGAACCGGTCAGACCATTTTTAAATTTGGTTGGAGATAGGTTTAGGATGAGCCTCTATTTTAATGAACACACTATATGGTGTTCCCCCATCATCCACATCTATAACTTGCTTCTAGATGAGATTTCAATTATCAAAGCTCTCAAGACGTTTATGAAAGGCATTCACACTATTCATGATCTTGTCACTTCTATAGACATGGCTCCTTGGCTTATATTATAGAGTAAATTCAAGGTTCTTAGCTTTGATTTTCCTAATATTCTTTCTATTCAAAAGCTAATTCATGATGGCATGATACATAAGTTGAGTCTTCAACCACAAATTTCCTGGTAGCAAAACTAGCATTGGAATTTTGATACATCTTTTAAGAATTACACTCTTGGGATTCTATAAAAAAGTATTATTCCTTTCTTTTCGACTTCTACAAATTAAATCACTGACATGTTTAAATTGTTCACCCCAAACTTGGTCCTTTGGCTTAATTAGATATGGAAGGCTAAGCTCGAGTCCAAGCTTCTACATTTTTATGGTGTTTGGTTTATTAGGGATTTACCTTGGCCAAAAACATTATTCATATTAAGATCTTTCACCTTAGGTGTCCTGCCTGTAATAGCATAGATAATTTTAAGCATCTGTTTTATATTTACCCTCATGCCTAGACTACTCGAAAATGGATTCATAGCCTTTTTTTTTTGCATTGCCATCTTGATCTAATTGTTTGGGAACTTACTCTGTTTATGGATTTTGCTAAGTGGCCAGACTATATTGCTTTTATCTATAAATTTTTCACAATTGAACTATTCTCTTTTAGCTTTAGAGGTCTATAAATTTTGTTATTTATAATAATGAAAATGTTTCAAAGTAATTTTTGAATTAATGCAAGGGTTTATTTTATAACCATTTTATTCTTTTAAATCTGAGAGTACGTAGAGAAGGTGGCACTAGAGTTTTAGCATGTCCAGAACTTGTTCAATCATCAAGGTAGTTCTCATTGCACCAATAATTCCTCTTGTGGCTCTCATCCACTAGCACTAAAACAACAACAAAGTTACTCTCATAGCTACTTATTGACTGCTCCCACTTAACGGAGAGGTTAGAGCCCATGTGCTCATGAAAATACTATTGTTGGGCCTTCAAAGTAAGCATCTCCCATGCAAGAGATAATTGATTTGGAAGTAAATTTCTCTCTGCCACCTAGGTTAGTAGTGTTTGTTCTTTTGTCAACTACACCATAATTAGTGCAAGTAGGTAGCACTAAAATTTCCCTTAAAAGAGTCCTCTAATTGTGGCAACCTTATTCCTCTAAATTATCCACCTCTCCTTTCTTTCGATGGTGTTACTTGTACCTGACACAGCGCTTTAGTTTTATATCTTAATAACTTATATACATATTTTTTAAACTATTTTGATGATTTTGAAACTTGTATATCAACACACCACCTTATTATTACAAATTATCAAATATACTTTATATTTTTATTTAATTAATACATGTGATAATATGTTTCTAATAAGAAAATACTAAAACTCAGAACCGGTAATGGTTCTTGTGATATTAGTTGTCTAGTGGGAATCATAAAAGTATGTTTGGTTTGAGGGGTATTCTGATCACCATTACTTAAATGAATACTTAACATAAAGTAAGAAAAAAATTAAGGAAAATATCCATTCAGCTTCCAAAGAGATTCTCTTGGTCCTCTCAAAATTTATGATAAACAAAAACACCCTTTACTCTTTCATCATCACCATTTATACATTTCTACAAAATCTCCGAGCCATATCACTAGATGAATTTGCAATTTGTTATTTCAAATGTCCAACCTTCAGCTGGTTCCTGCTTCTCAAATACAGGTGAAAATTGGTGTTTTTTTCATAAGAATTATCTAACATGTTAAAAATTATGGACCAACTAACAAAATATCAATGAACAGAAGGTCGAGATGAGAGTACCAATGTATTCTTATGGCTGCGAACGTAAAATTCGAAAGATTCTCTCCCATTTCAAAGGTAAATAGATCTTAGAGATTTGAGGTTCTTTCTGCAATGAAGCATTTTTCTAGAACTGATCCATGATATTATTAAAGAAAAATTTTATGGATATAATTGCATACTAGTTTTAAATAACCCATTAAAGTGGTGTTGCTAGAATAAAAAATCTGAATGTTTTTCATTGTTGCAGGGTTGCACCGTGTGGAAGTAGACTTTTATCAACAGAAAGTCTCAGTAATAGGAATGCTGAACAGGGATCAAATCCTAGCTGCTATAAAGGCAAAGCGTAAGAATGCTCAGTTTTGGTCATGTAAAGAAGATTTTGGGTATGAAAATAATTCAGGGAAACCAAACAAACCTCCTCCTGCCATGAAGAAGAAAAAGGTCACTTTCGCAGACCAAGAAGTCTTATATTGTGATTAGATCTGTATGTGATGTGAAGATTTAAAAGTTTCAGAAACAATTCCGAGACAGTACAGATTAGATAATATTATATTTTCTAGAATTTTATTGTAAATGAAATTTCTGAGATCATAAACGCTGGAATTCCTGTACAAAAATAATACAATCAATATGTTCTGGAAATTTAGAAATAAATATGTATAAATTCTAAGTGAGTGTTTAATCCATTTTTATTTTAAGTCATATGTTTATGTTTATCATTTGTTTTTGTTTTCAGTTTATTTTTTTAAAGTGTAATATATGGTAGAATTTTATTTAAATTAACTATTTAAAATTATCATCATTTAACGTGTTTGATCTTATTACTAAATCCATTCTCAAAGGAAAAAAGAATAAACTAATTAAATATCATTTATTTTGAGATTAACTCTATATAATATTTAATGTTGATTCTTTCAATGATATGAGAGGAAGTCACGTCTGTAACTTTATTCTGTGGAATGAGCTTTAGCTTGAAGTGTGTCAAGGGCTTTCTTTTGGAGGTGCTTTGTGGGGCCATAACTTGCTGCTCAAGGAAAGAACAGAGATTCTTTTTGTCATGGAGAAGTTTACCACCCAAAGTATCTATGATTAGTGATCAGTCTATGTATTGAAAAATGGTGACTAAAGCAAGGAAAACATGTCAAAGCTAAGTTTGAATACATGCCTATAATGATATTAATAATGCCTATAATTATATAAGTTTAAAATTAGTTTATACGATTATTAAAAAAATACAATATAAAGTATGTAATAAAAATTATAAATACAATTCTAACAAACTAAAAATAGAATTTAAAAAATAATAATATGAATCTAAAAATATATATGTAAAAACATACGTTTCATAAATATATGTATTGTATTTATTAGTTTGTTATAAGATAGTTTGCTACTCAATTTTGAAAAAGAAACAAGGTGAATAAAAAAATTAATTCTCTTGATCCAAAGTTTTCTAGAAGTAAAGTTTCTATCTAGATGTTGGTAAAAGTCAAATATCTCTCGAAAGAAAAGAGCTAAACATATTTAATTTTCGTAAGACACGAAGCCCTGAAAAAAGTTATACACTTCTCTGAAGAGGCAAAAAAAATTCTTCCTAATCTCATAGTATAGAGAGCATTTAAATACAAAATGATTCTTGATTTTTGGCTCCATCAAACAAGTTTGACATACATAATCTTCTTGAGAAATATAATGATGTCTTTATTGGAGATAGTATGAACAAACTTTGAATTGTGCCAACAAAAACCTTAAATTTTAGGGTGATTAGAGCTTAATGTACCATAAGGGTTTTTTTGAACCCATCCTCAAAGTGAATATATGTATTATAAAATAATGTTGAAGTTTCGAGAAAAGACGTTTATGAGTCTCTAGCCATTTAGACATCAAATTGGCTATTATATATTATTTGATACTCCCATTTATCTCACTTTTAAGTAAATTTGGTATATAAATTAAAAATTTATTTAGAAAAACTCTACATACCAAAATGAGAGCTTGCACAAAAATTCAAAGAAAGTATAACTCCCGAACTAAGAGGGCATAAGAGTGATGCCATATAAGAACATAAAAGAAACTAGTCTCAATACACATAATCCCTCTTTCATATTATACATGGCAAGACTCGAACGTAGGATCTTTCACCCATTTTTCCTTACAAGAAATGGCATGCAAATTATTTTTCACTTTTCTCTCGGATTTTGATCTTGCATGTCTAGTAAAAGTGTGATCTTGTCCACATTGTGTCTTTTGTTGTTTGGAATTTTTTAATGTGTTACCCCACCCGTTGAATCAGTGTTGTATTCCATTGAATGATAATTTTGAAACTTGTGCTCTACGATTTGTGACGTAACTTGCATGACATCAGAGAGGAGGCTCATTTTATAGATGTAAATTTTGTAATTCATAAGAAGCATTTCTGGTTGTTTTTGGAATTTCGCCCAACATTCTCATGGAAGGCAGTTATTATTAAGGATATATATTTTTATATATGTTTTCGTACTTGTTCACTTGAATAACTTTCAGATTTAATGGTGTCAATGTTACAAGTCCATGATGAAGTATGCTAATGATCTATTTGCATGAAGAGTTGCCACAGGACAAGCCATTGTTAAACAAACTATTACCAGTATGGATTTTTCCTTGTGTTTAGATCAATATTTAATTTTTTTGGTTCTTCCTATCCCTTTGTCTCTTTTTCATTGTGATGTAGAGTTTTCAGGGGAATGAGAAATCTTGTATCAATTAAAAATATATGTTATATGTTTATGAATATTTGTGATTTGTTGTTGGTGTTGACATTGTTACAATTGTTAAAAATGATCATAACAGGTCCAAGAAACATTTCTAGAGCTCCATTATTCTAGGAACATCAAATGTAAAAGGTTTTAATCATCTTTTAGGGATCAATATGACCTATTCTTGATAGATGACAAAAAACTCTAATTCAAATAGGCAATGATTATGAAATCATTAGTTTGCATTAACCGATGATTTCTAAACCACAAGTTTATAGTATTCCTGCATTGTTTAAAAAAATTAATATGTACTCTGAGTGATGATTTTTTTCTATTTGGACCATTTTCCTATTGAATAGACACGCTAAATTATAGTAAAGAGGTAAAGGAGATTAAATTGAATTAAAAAGATAGCTTTAGAGAAAGAGTAAGATATAGAGTTGGCAATGGTTAAAGTGGCTTCAGTTGGCAAAAGTGTTGGTGTGATGATAAGAGTGTAGGGAGTAGAAAGAATTGTCATGTCCATTGAGTAATTATGTCTAATATGTCTACTTCGTCATGGTTGTGTTTCCATTAATAAGTCAAGTTTGATATGTGTAACTCTCTATAAAACTATCATAGTAATTCAATAAAGTGTGAGTTTGGAACTTCAAGTTTGAATGTGTTGTGTTCAAGTGTGTGTGGTGGTGAGTATTGATTCTAGGTTTGGGAAAAGGTTGCCATTAAATTTTCCCTATTTTAAATGTCCTACTTCTACATAAATATCCACATGTAAAGAATGTACCCATGAAACCTATACCTCTTTCTCTACCATAATATGTTCTTGCCCTTGAAGGATATCCTATTCTTGTTGGTGAATAAATGTGATTTTGAAGAGTGTTATCTTCTTCCACATAATAATGTTGTCCTCCTCTAATGTATGCTTAACCTTTTCCTCCTCAAAACCTTCCTCTACATTTTGTTGTATTTTTCATTTTTGTTTGATCACTTATCATCATCCTTTAAATCACATTGATAGGATTCTTTTACCAGACACAACTTGATCATTACAAATTCATCTTGTATGGAAATAAGAAGACCACTCACTTCTCCTCATTATCCTTGACAAGAAGAACCCAAATTGTGAGCTTATTAAAATCCTTTACACATGCCTTTTTGTCTCAAATTTTGTAACTTATTTAACAAACTCAACTACTAATTAGAAGGTAGAAATGTACCTTTCAACTTTCAACTATCATATCCCATGTTTGGTTCAAAACATAATAATGTGTCCTAATTTTTGGCATAAAGAGGTCACACACACTTCCAATATCCCTCCCAAAAAACTTGAGTTTAGTTTTCTATATTTTTTGATCAATTGACAAACCTAAAACATTTAACAAGAAGTCATCAAAACGTTTTTTCTCAAGGGGCTTAGGTTTGCTCTAGGCTAAACTAGCCCAAACTTCAAGACAAAGGCTCTCAAATGTTTTTCAATTATTTAAGAGTGAAGCATCGAAAAATCAAAATTATTATGATTAAATGTGGAGGGACTATATATACTAACCCAAATATGATCAAAAAACATTCTTTTCCTTCTATTCTGATATGTTTTGGTCAAATGGCTCAAATTCATTGGTTGATAAATGTAGAGAGATTTGTTTTAAATGTATTCCTAGGAAAGTTACCATGAAGCAGGTTGTGATGATTGATAGTGAGATATCACTAGATGAGAATAAGGCAACCATTGACTCTATGAAGTTATACAAAGACCCAGGATTTGATGGGTTTCTTGTAGAGTTTTACAGGTAAAATAAAGAGTGGATTGTTGCTAAATTCTTAGGTTTTTTCAAAGAAGCCATTAAATTTGGTACAATGGGACTTGAAATAAATAGAGGTGTGATTAAGCTCATACCAAAAGATGGAAAACCCTCTTTGGTCAAGAACTAGAGACATATTAATCTTCTCAATGTTTCTTTCTTATTATATCTTTGCTAAGATTATTGCTATAAGGATTTCCTCTATTCTAGATTTAATTATCTTTATTACTCAAACAAGGTTTGTAGAAGGTAAATATATCCTTGATAATATTTTCTCTAGTTGGGAAGATATGTATTGGGCTCGTGATTCTAGGTAAGATGTTGGTATGATCCTACTTGACTTTGAAAAAGCCTATGACAAGATTGAGTGGCCATTCATACATTTAATGTTGTAAGCCTTTAGGCTTCAAGAAAGATTTTTTAAAATGGCAAATAACTTGTTCAAAGATGCCTCAATCATTAATGAAGTTAATGTTGAGTTGACTAAATCCTTTGAACTTCATATGTCAATTAGACAAGGTTTCCCTCGTGCCCCCTTTCTTCTTTTTGTGTGGTAGATGAAGCTATTCATTACTTGTTAAGAAGCTCATCAGTGGGTCCTTAGATCAAATGTATATCATTACCCAATGGATGATATATGATTGATGTTTTGTTTGCAGATGATTGTATGTTTTATGTCAATATTTATAAATATAATTTTTAACAGGTGGCTAGAAGACTTGACATTTACTATTTTACCTCAGGATCTAAAGTGGAACTTCAAAAATCATGTATGATAGAGTGGAATGAGGACCCACCAGAATGGTTGGTGGAGTTTGGGTGGATATGGAAGGGCCCTGATCAAATGGTCATATATCTGGGTATTCCTTTTTCTTTGATACCTTCACTTAAACATATGTGGGAATGGTTTTATGTTAAAACTAACAAGATTGGTAAGTGGTACAGTATTTTCCTCTATCAAGAGAAGAATCCAATTATGTCATAAATTTCTATCTTAGAGTGTATATTATGCCTCATGTTGGATGTTTAATAAGTTTTAGATTAATTTATTTCATTGAATAATTAGAGAATTTCTATAGTCTCATGGCAAGGGGAACATAAAAAGGCATGTTGTGGCATGGAATGTCTACTGTGTACTATAAAATTTGGGGGGATTGGGTTGAAATACCTTAATATTCAAGAAATTTCTTTTGCGGTCAAGTGGAACATTAGGGCCATGGATGGGGATGATCCTTGGAAGATTTTGGTTAGGCATAATATTATAGGGGGATTTCTGAAAGGCAAACCACATTAGAAATGGCTTCACATTTCAGACATGCTAATTGGTTCATTTCTTATGTAAGTCCTAGGTTCTCCCAATTTTTGGTATATTTAGAAAGCCTGTGATCTTATAAAACATCTTGTTATTGCACCTCCTATCTTCAACGGCATGGGGTCTAGGTGTTAAGGGTACAAGTCTATATAATGTAACCTCACTATTAACAGAAGGCCCTTTACCCTTAATAGAGAGTGATCATATTTTTCTTGGTTATCCAAAGGTTTAAGTTGTTTAAAATAATTATTTTTTTCAATGGTTGGGCCTCATGGATTGAGATCAAATAAAGGTACTAAATTCTAGGGTCTCAAAGGAGAACCTATACTCTTCTCACTAAGGCTCTATAGAATACTAGAGGTGTTTCTATTTATGATGATGTCGATGGGTTTTGTGAGGCTATTAAATGTATTAATGGTCCCCCCCCTTTGTAATATAATACTAAAATTCTTTATGATAAACTTACTTTCTCCAAAATTCTCTTCCTCAGTCTTAACAAGTTTGGCATGTGTGTGATCCATTCTTTAAATGGTTTTTTAGATTTAATATTGTATGGTCTTCATGCCTTGAACCCAAAAAAATATTGTTTTAGATGGTTGGTTTTATATAACAAATTAGTTTTTGGGTCGATAATCTCTAATTCTAGCTTTATTAATCCTAATTGTGTGTTGTGTGGTGAGCTTAAAACTCTTAAACACCTATTTTTATTATGCCCTTATGCTAAAAGTATTTGGGAAAGTTGTCTTATTGGTTGGAATTCTATGTATGATTGTGATATTTCATGGTACAATATTTCTTTTGGGTATGTGTGTTCCAAAATGAAGGTTTTTTTCCACAAGTTATGGATTGTGTTCTCGACTAAAATATTTTGGTTCATTTGGAAATAAAGGAATTTATATTTTTTCTAATTTAAGACCAAATTCCTTACTAACTTCAATCTTGAAGTTACCATGAGAATTTTTTATTTGAAGATATTTTTAAATTTTAAGGTGCCAAAGATCGAGATAGAGAAGTTTTTGAGAATAGGTATAATGAAGGTATCTTCTTGCTATATGTTGGATAGTGAAGGGTACACCAAATTTTTGTAGCCTCTAATTTGGAGGATTTATCATGGAGAAGCTAAATAGGTTTGAGTTTTTGAATATTATTGGGGATTGATCAAAGAGGCATACTATGATCAAGATGATAATTTGGTGGTTGGTTGGGTTAGGTCTTTAGATTTAGATAAGAATGGGTTAGTTTCCTGGTTGGAAGCAACCAAAGATGTTATGAAAGCATTGCAAGATTATGTGGTTGAAGAGGAAGTTTCTCTTGGTGAGGAGGCTAATGTGATTGTTGTTGAGATGGTGATTTGTTTTGGAAATGAGGTACCTAGCTATGAATTTGATCAAATCAGAGATGAAATTAGTAGTGGTGTCAACCCAAATCAAATTAATGTTAATAATATTGAGATTTTTTTAATGTAACTTATTTAAAAATTGAAAAAGTGATCCAAGTGGGTAACAACAAGGATTTTGAATATCTGATAAACTTTTGTTAAGAATTCTAATATGAAGGATCTATTTATTAAATTGGAACATTTTCCCTCCTTAGTATAGATCTCATAGTTGGGACCTAGTATTTTTGACAGTGAAGTGGGACCTAAAGCAGATGTATGTGCATTGACTAAAGATGATGTGATCATTATTAATGATGGGGATAGTCTAAAAATGGAGTTGATGGTGTTCTTGTGAACACTTTTATTTATTTTCCATTGGTTCTGTTGGTTTTTCGCTGCATCCACTTAGGTAGCTTTTTTATATTTTAATAATGTTCTTGAACTGGTTCTATTTTAATTGTATGCCACAAAATTTTTAATTTTTTACATCCTTAAATGTATAATTTTATTTAATTTTATCAAAATATATGTTAAAAAATTAGGTTTTCTAAGTCCATAGATAGGTAAACATATAAGGGAGAATGTGAGGAAGTGTCAAATGTGTACACACAAGTCATGCATGTCAAAAAGAGATCAAAACTCATGTTTTCAAGTGTCTAATAACAACTTTATCTATCTAAAATTTCCCCCTTTTATTATTTAAAATTTTATATTAATATGATAAAATAGATAGATTTGTTACTTATGTATTATCACACATGATGTTACCAAGTATACTCCAAATATATAACTTTATCTATGAAAACCATGCAAGGAACATGTATAAATAAATTTCAACTAATGATTAAAAATATATAAAATAATTGAGATCATTAAACTACCTAAAATTTAAAAGTTAAGGATTAAATACACCTATGGTAAGGCAAGCCAAATTTCTCTCTATTGAACTAGATTAGAGAATTCCATGAGATGATTATGCTCCAATAATATGTCATTGTTAATATTATGGGTTGAGAATTATAAATTATCTAACCTCCATTGGAGACAGATAAGTTTTATAAGTTGCAAAACATATAACCTCAACTAAATTTCTCAAAATATCATCATAACTTCTTTTAGTGAAAACCTAGACAAAGTTTTTATGTAAAAGGTGGAACCCTGAAATATGTCCATATGTAAATTTGAAACTTAGAAGCAAAAATTATAGACATATTTTAAATCCAAATTTATTACATAGTACCATCAATCCCCATCATATAAATAGATATTTTTTACATGAATAACATTCATGTCCCTTATCTAATACATTTTTACCATAGTGTTATATACAATTTCATACTCTATATGTCAATTTGCTCAATATAATAAATTTGACAACTTTGTCAATCTAATCCATGTAACTTGATAAATCTGCTCAATCTCTAATCATGTAACCTTTCCCATAATGTTATATAATGTATACCCATATATTAATCTAATAAATCTAACCCACATATTTTCTCCCATACTATCATAGAATCTATCAATTGTTTCTAAGAATCCTTTAAAATGCCCCACATATGCATCTCATATGTGTCAATCTATCACAATTTAAATCTAATTTTATCCCACTTTGAATCTCAATCTATCCCAATCTAAATCTCAATATATGAATCATCTAAATCACATAATAAATCCCAAAATATGAACCAAATGTTTTTGAAGATTTGAATCTCTATGACATGCCCATTAGTATGCTCCCCTTTAGAGGTGAGTGATGAATCATTTGAATCAATCATCTTTTAATATTCATCTATAATCACACATAGAACACACAATGTAATAGGAAGTGTAACCCACAACAATGATCACACATAAAACACTCAATGTAAAACTCATCTATTAGCCATAAAATTTAACACACATCAATATTCATGCAAGACATTAAAAATAAATCATTACACAGTCAATGATCACACCTTATAATAATCATCAAACTCCTCATACACAACACACTTTGACTTGAATCTAACCTAAAATAGGTGACATTATCATGACATGAACTATAGGATCCTTAAAATGACTAACACATGACATGATACCACATAATTGATGCATTCATATAAACACTCAATTTAATAATAATTAATGATCACACATAGAGCACACAATGTAATAGATAGTGTAACCCACATCAATGATCATGCATAAAACACTCAATGTAAAACTCATCTATTAGCCATACAATGTAACACACATCAATATTCATGCAGGATAGTAAACATAAATCATTACACAATCAATGATCACACCTTATAATAATCATCAACATCAAATATGCATAAAAAAATCCAAAATAGTTCACATGATCAATCCTTATTATTATCTGAGATAGAAAAGCACAATATCCATAAAATATACCACCATAAAGGTTATATGCAAGACCAAACTATTTATTAATACTATAAGTAACTCAATATGATTAATGGAATGGTCATGTAAATATCATGTAAAGTGTACCAAGATTCCCCTAGTGTAGGCATGCCTCTAATGTAGGAAAGTAGCCTCTTAGTGTAAGGAATGTCATGATTATGTCTGTCCTTCTATCATATGTAACATGTATTTCTTGCATCCCACTCATCTATATTATGAAAATCATGTTCATAGAGAATGGATATTTAATATACCATGCATATTATTAATGACATAAATTATTCATGTAAATAGCCAAGAATGTTATCCATATGACACAATTTTTTATTTTTTGAACACACACACATACACACACACACACACACACACACACACACACACACACACACACACACACACACACACACACACACACACACACACACACACACACACACACACACACACACACACACACACACACACACACACACACACACACACACACACACACACACACACACACACACACACACACACACACACACACACACACACACACACACACACACACACACACACACACACACACACACACACACACACACACACACACACACACACACACACACACACACACACACACACACACACCCACCCACCCACACACACACACACACACACACACACACACCCACCCACCCACACACACACACACACACACACATGTGTGTGTGTGTGTGTGTGTGTGTGTGTGTGTGTGTGTGTGTGTGTGTGTGTGTGTGTGTGTGTGTGTGTGTGTGTGTGTGTGTGTGTGTGTGTGTGTGTGTGTGTGTGTGTGTGTGTGTGTGTGTGTGTGTGTGTGTGTGTATGTATATATATATTCAAAAAATAAAAAATTGTGTCATATGGATAACATTCTTGGCTATTTATCATGTTCATAGAGAATGGATATTTAATATACCATGCACATTATTAATGACATAAATTAGTCGTGTAAATAGCCAAGAATGTTATCCATATGACACAATTTTTTTATTTTTTGAATACACACACACACACACACACACACACACACACACACACACACACACACACACACACACACACACACACACACACACACACACACACACACACACACACACACACACACACACACACACACACACACACACACACACACACACATTTTGGAATATACTTATACCAATTTATGATCCCATTAATTGGATGCTCACATGTGGGTCCTTGATCAATTTGTGTGAATGTCATACACACTGAGAAATAAGTACCTTGTATATCATATATCCATTTATTTATTGTATCTTCTTTATGAATTGGAATCTCTTGACTTATAACACTAATTTAACCCCATTCTCTTTCCATACCATTATAAAAACATATCATTGTCATACTAAATTTAATTATTATCGTAATCATAGTCAACATCATCATTTCCTTCATTTTCACAATCTTGATCATCATTTAGATAACAACCATCATTAGTCATAGAGGCACGAGTATTTATATCCATTTTTGTCCACTCATTGGTATAATCATAAGGAACAACTACACCAAATTATGGAATTGATTTATTGTATTTTTTTTCTTTTCAATACATTATTCACCATCAATGTCATGCATCTTAATTGAAGTCATATAGTAATTAAATATCATTTCTTGAGAATTAATCAAATAAATGGTTTCCAATTTCTTTTCTTTATTTGAATTCGTTCCATCTTTTGAAATTTAAATATTTTTATCGTAGATCTCTAATGTAATATACTCATGATCTTGTAAAGTGTTGAATCTAATGACCTTATACATAATCTTCCTATCAAACCATTATATTTAGCTAAAGTAGGGATAATGTGGAATGTAATATAACATAATTTTAGACCAAGATATATAGGCCACTCATAGATCCAATGGATGATTTAGATAAATTATTTTTATTTAAGTGCTTGTCATCATATACTAAAGACATGAAAAATTGATTGCCTCATACATTGAATTTAAAAGTGGTATCAATCATGACATTGGTGAATTGATATCCATATATGTGAGGGCTAACAATAAAAGGATATATGAAAGAATAAATATATGTATTTTCTCCATTGTAAACCATACTTTTAACATTGGTCTTATTAGGTACATATTTATTATAAAATTTCTAATTAGGCTCCTCTTTCTTTGACACATATTCTCTTTTAGATAGCTATTTCTTTGATAACTCGACCTTAGGAGATGGAATCAAAATTTTAATAGGTTTCTCAAATTTAGAATTTATGCTTGAATCTAGTTTAATTTTAATAGATTTATCCAATACAAGGTCACCACTATCAATAATACCTTGTATTTTATTTCTCAAATAAAAATGCTCATCCATGTGATGTCCATGAAAGCTTTGATAAACATAGTAGTGTTTAGGTCTATTCATAGGACATGTAGGAATTAATGTGATCATGTTGTTTTTATGTTCTGAAGAGTTTCACTTGGATATTTATTAAAATTATTGAAACTTATTGATTCATTATTCATATATGCCTCTTTTTTTTAAACCGTTGTTTGAGATGAAATATATTGAGATACATAGGTTTTGAATTGTGAACCAGATATGAAATTTAAATTAGCATGCTCAGTATTTTTAGAATGTGAAATATTATATTCAAGTGATGTAACATTTATGTATAAATTTTTCATTTATTTTATCAATGCCTCTATTAATTATATCATAGTTATCATGGATGGTCACAATAGATACGCTTAAACTCATAGGTTGGGAAGATTTAGCTTTAGGATAAAAAACAGATACACTTTCAATTCAATACTGATATAAAATTATATAAGAGCATGTACCCTACCTCTTATGATTGTGATGCCATGAACCCCCTTATCTAATATAAGCCTATGGTGAATAATGGGTAAGGGATGGTGTGTATCACTATCTTGAGGAGGAATGAAATGTTTCATACATGAAAACACTTAAGAATATCTAATAATTTATCATTATTAATATCATCATTATTTTAATTGCACATAATTTAACCCATTTCATTTCATGATTTTGGAACAGATATATGTTTTTTAGGATATAATCATGCAATCATAAATTAATAATAAAATATACATTATCATAATCTATTAAATCTATGATAGGATTTGCCTATGGAAATAAGGGGAAATCATAAATCACATCTAAAATCATAAGAAGGATTTGATGAAATCATAATAAAGAAAGATGAAACCATAAGGGAAAATACCTAGGGTTTTTTGCACTCAAGACTTAGATTGCGTTCACCATAATTTTCTAACTTATTTTGGATTTAGTGACCTAAAAAGGCCAAAACTAATAAAGTTTATATTGCATAAGATATAACATAAAATACTCAAATATAAACTATTGAACATATATTAATTACATTTACTTAATATATAAATGACCAAGGGAAAAGGAATTTTGTTGATATTCTATTATATTTTGATCACTTCCTATGGATAGTCACCTTAGATGGTCTGTGTAAGATCTATGACTAGTCAGCTTAGGAAAAAACTATTAGAATATTCTAGTATGCTACTAGTGGATCCCAGAAATATGTAGTAATTAATCATGTCCACTATCTATTGAAACTATCTTTATTGATTTTCATGGGATGTTATACCACATGTTGTTGTTCCTACCTATCTAGATGATTTTTCTAAAAAAAATCAACTTTATCTCCATGCATAGATTCTAATTTTATATTCCTTTGCCATTAAATTGTAGGTCCACTTTTGGCAATTACTAGACCTAAAATAAGGGGTTAAAATATGGTTTAGACAACCCCAACCACTCTTCACTAAGTGGTTAATAATTTATTATGTTAAAATATTTTGAATAGGGATAATAAAAAATGAATCTATCCTAATTATGTTTATGTGTGCTCAAATGTGTTCCAATATAATGTAATGCAACTATTTGGCTTTTGACACTTGACAACATGAAACTTTGACTTTGTGTTTTCTGTTTACAATTGATTTTAAGGATTGTTACTTTGAGGGGTTTTCATATTTTAATTATTTTTTTATAATGCCTCAAGGATGTGAAAATTTGTATCTTAATGTGAAGGTGGTTTTTATTGTAATTGGAAAGTAATGACCAATCCAATAAGACCTTGGGCTTGTCTTGTCTACATAGATGAGTTTTTTGGGTAATTTATCCCCATAGCCAACATGTGAAACATATATAAGATGAACCAAGGGATATGATTTAATTTTAAAAATATATTTTAGAATCTATAGGACACTTCCAACATAGGAAAACACTAATAGTAACCTACATAATCTAAATATTATTAACACTAGCTAGAAAGGTAAAAACAATGATGCAAAAAATTATGATAGATTGCTTAGGATAATAAAGTGTTATGGCACATAATATGGAGTTCCTAAGTATGAATGATGTAAAATCAGATTGAAAAATTCTATATATAGATATAAAAAAATAAGGAAGAATGTAAGAAAGAGATAAATGTGTATTCACAACTCATGCACGTCAAAGAGAGGTCAAAATTAATGTTTTCAAGTGTCTAATAAAAAATGTAGGAGCATAAAACTTCATTAGAAACTAGGGAAATATAAATTTGTCTTGCATTGCATCTTATAAATGGACTTTAAAATTATATCCTTTGGTTTATCAAACAAATCTTCAAGTTAAATGTTTGTGACTTCTCTTTAATTTTCACTCATATCTACCAAAATGCCTATATATTGTGTAGTATTCAAATAATTTAATCTAGCTTGGATTCCTCTCAAAATATATGCTAAGTTAGAAACTCGTAGTGTTATTCCTCCTCTTCTAAGAGTTAATCCTCTGTGTCATTTTGTATTTCTCACAGCTCTCGACAATGGACTTTTCAAAAAATGCATTAAAAATGGGATATAATGGTCAAGGTTTAGGAAAAATGAGAAATTTATAATAAACAATATTCTTCCAAATACTCATAAAGTTAATAAATGTATTTGATATAGTTAGTATAGATAAATGGTTAAAATAATAATTTAAATTCAACATACACCCTTCAAAGTGGATAATTAATACTTAGGAGCTCATAAACATAGAAAAATATCTCCATAATATATTTCTAAAGTAAAAAAAAATCATTGGTGACAAATAGATTAAATTACATATATATCAAATCAAGAATTTAAATTAACTCAGTAAGGGGAATTACAAGTTATATATCTAAAGTTAATCGATTGTACCGTATAATGTGAGATAACTTACCTCAATATGTTTTCTAATGATGAATCTATATAAGAATATTTGGAAAATAATGTGTATATACAAATGTACAATCATAATAATATATTACCTTATACATTTAAAAATCACATTTATTTTGGGTAAAGTGAACTCTTGTAAAGTGATGAATAAATTGTATTGAATGGTTTGGATACATCTAATGTGCAGGATACATCAAAACAATTCAATGTAGACATGACAACTATTAACATTGACACTTTTAACACATAATATATTATAATATTAGATGCCTCATTGATATTTAAGGAGATTAGTTTTACTATGTTATTAAGAGAATACTAATACATTTTTTCATGGTCTTATGTTGTTGACATACTTTTCATATCGACATCTACAGTAGTGTGTAAAATAGTTGTGAATCTTGATGCCAAACATGTAAATAAAAAAATAGAAAGATGTACCTATTGACCATTTTTTTCCCAACAGGCTAAAAATCGGCCCTCTTCTTCCCCTGTTATTCTAGGCCAATTCATTTTTTGATTTTTCACAAGTCCAAGAATTTCTACGGACTATGTAGGTGAAGTTTCTACAGATTCTACAAAGAATATTTTTCCACAGACTCTACAAGTTAGTCTTTTGGTACATGAAGAATCAGTTCAAAGAGTACTGGGTTTTACAAGGCTTCTTCAGGCTCTTGTCTGAAGAAATTCACAAGGAAGGTTGGCATATTTGAACCATTGAACCGGTTCAATGCCTTGGTTCAACACCTTGGTTCATCGGCTTTTGGTTCAATCAAAGGGTTCATTAGATGGTTCAAAGCCTTGGTTCATCGCGACAGGTTCAAAGGCTTGTTTTAAAGTGGCACAATTCAATCAAATGGCACAAAGTGTTGAACTGTTGAACCATTTTTGGTTCAAGTAGTTGGTTCAAAGGAATGGTTTAAACACTTGGTTTAAGCGGTAGGCTCAAAGGCTTGGCTCAACAAAGAAGTGGCGAGCAGTGTTGAACCGTTGAACCATTGAACCATTTTTGGTTCAATCGGTTGGTTTAATAGCTTAGTTCAATCAGGTGGTTCAAAGGACCATCCACAGAACTAAAGCACAAGTGCCCTTTCAGAAGGCAGTCAAGCACAAAGGCACCCTTCGGAAGGGTCATTTTCAAGAAGGCCGCAAAGGAGGATTTCTTTTGGAAATTTTTCTAAGGTAGTCGGTAGAGGCAAGGAAGAAATCCTTCAGACTTTTGTTTGAAGGAATTCCTTCACACAAAAAGTCTGAAGAAATTTAGGGAGGCCACAAGAGAGAAAAAGGCCAAGAAAATTCTACAGAAAAAGGCTGAGAAAATTCCAAAGAAAATGACTCAGGGAAAATTCTGAAGAAATCAAAGCAACCGAGACAATTCTCATAGACTTTTTGTCTGCAAGAAAATTGTCTGAAGGAAAAGCCCATGAAGAAGAAAAGCTGAAGTAGGAAGCCGAAGGAATTTGCCAAGGATGACGACGTCCTAAAAGCTATCAACTTTAAGAAGATAGACTAGTCATTGGTTTTCAAGTTGTGACAGGCCCGCAAATGTCAAATTTTACACCAAGAAAGCCAGAGTGCAAAAAGTGCCTAGTGGAAACCATGGAAGCTTTGACATGTTTTCTCTAAATGAAGTGAAATGTGCCACGTATCCCCTATAAGGCTTGGCAGAAGTTGACAAGTATTAGCACCTATCACCTCTTCCCTTTTGTCCTATGAACACTATGGTGGGCCCTGATGAACTGCTAAAGAGAGCATAAGCTTCCACACATCATTTTCCATATTACTCTCTAAAGGTGTTTGAAGATTCTATAAATTTAGTTGGATACTACCACGTGTCCCATCACAAACTCAGTGGAAGCTGCCATGCAACAGCATTTGCATTTTAAAGTGCCCTATGAGTTTCAAAGTGATGGGCACGCAGACGTCAAACTTTGTAGGAATGAATAACCATTAGTTTTTAAACAAATGGCGTGAACCCGAAGGAATTCAAAGACTAAAGTTTGGAGAGTTGAAGAACTAGCAGAGGTAACCTGAGAGATGAAGGAGCAAAAACTAAAATGGTAGCCCAGGTGGCAAAAAGGAGGTGAGTTATATCTGCAGTTGAAATAGTGTCTACCAAGAGGCATGAATAGGTGATGAATGGCACAACTCATATTTCCCCATTCTACATTAATAAGTAGGCAAGCTGTGAAATGCCTTAAAGGAGCAGTCTTTTGCAGACAAATGATGCGGCCCATAATTTCACCTTGAAACAATGGGCCAACACAACATTACCTTAAAGCGGCTTTCCTCTTCCCAATGATCAGAATGCACATGGTTTATTTGTAAAAAGGGTGCCAAAAGGCTTCCTTTCTTCCTCTATATATTGTAGACTTGTCATTTGGAAAAGGATTTGTCACATTTGTAAGGCGAAGCCCTGGTAAATTTTCACCTAAAATCAATAAACACATTTTTTACCTCTATTATAGTTAGATATCTATGTATGTGTCTGAGTGTCAGTTTTGTGTTTAGTCATTGCTTTCTAATGCTTTCATAGGGTTAAAACCAATACACCTAGTGTCTATAAGGTGCCATTCCTACAAGTGACAAGGAGAGCTGCACCTGGAAGCGCAGAGACAAAAGAAGCTACTATACAGTGTGCCCTCTCCACAATACCTATGGTGAGTCCCTGTGTTTTATGTGTTCCATTGAAGCCTCCCTATTAGTTTCCCACACCCTAGTCCTTTTGCTAGTTTAATGTGTACGTATGTGTTTGTATGGTTTCAAGTGTGAATGTGAGTAGGTAGAATCATTTGGTGCATCACCTCTTTTAGAGTAGCTTTGTTTTCCTATAATCTTTCTCCCTTTTCACCCCCCCTTTTATATATCTGTATACCTGTATTAGCACTTATTGGAAAAACTTAGATGCATCAAAGGGAGCTAGCCCTTACCTAGAGACTCTCCCCTCCAGCTTTACCGGTCCCACAGGTGAGAGGGGAGTTTCCATTGTTGCGTGTGGAAGGGTGGGAGGTAGGCGTCCTACCCCAGGTGCAATCCACTGTGTCAACAGTTTTCGGCATGCCTGGTGGGACTCAATTTTTTACACTCAATAAAGTTTCAAGATTGTTGTTAGTCCTGTTATATAAAATTAACTATTTTCAGCATCTGGTGACTCCACTGGTAAGAACATCAGTCTCTAGTCAGGGACCAGTTTGATATCCTATGCCTAAAATCACCACATGATCCACTAATAAGGGTGTCCCTTTTGAATTCATTAAACTACCTCTCAACTTAGTAAGGCAACAGAGGTTCAAAAGGACTAATCCTTATTCAGTGAGGCATCTTCCCAGTCTAGCTACAAGTGCTTCCTTCATAGGAGAAGTACCCCGTTTGAATCCCCTTATAGCTACAACATTACCCTTTGTGACTTTTCATGGTCAGAGTCCCTTAAACCTCCAGTGTTATGACCCAATTCCTGGAGTGGTCCTCAAAAGTGTGCCTCCCTTTAATGGAGAGGGGCCTATTATAGCTATTGAACACATCAAAAATATTGCTAACCTCTACAATATTCATAATGTCATCAAGGAGAATATTGCAATCAGATTGTTGGCATTGTATTTCAAGGGCAAAGTCTTAGACTAGTATGGGACTTTACCCATGAATTCCATCAATTCATGGAATGGATTGGGTATCCTCTTGACGAGTTGATTTGGGGAGAAGAGCGACCACTTCTCACTTGTCGAGCAATTGACTACAATGAAAAGAGATCCACATGAATACATGCAAGATTTCAACACTCATTTTTAAAGACATGGGATAGAATTCCCATTTTGATAAGGATAACTCTGAGCTATGTTTTCCTCTATTACTTAAGAGCATTGAATAATGATATCACTGTTATGATATAGTCCATGGGAGGACATGTGCTACCTACCACCTATGACATAGCTATAGCGGCTAAGAATTGCCTAGAGTGGGTAGGGAAAATAGCTCTGAGACCTCTTATGCTGCTTCTCCCTGAAATGTTTCCTCCAATCCAAACTGTTGCTTGCACCTGCTCTTTTGCCTAGCATAGAAAAGCTAGCTGCTACTCCATCCAATGACCTCCACAAAGTCAAAAGCCTACTACAAGACATGATAAATGAACTAATGGCTATTAAAAGGCAACAAGCTCAAAACCATCAGCCAGAGCATGGATATCAACAGTTCGGGCAAACAAATAAGCCCCCTTTCTAGAATGATAATCAAGGACAGGGCCAGTTTGTGCAGGCCATACCTTTTCAAGGTTACAATCTAGGCACCCCTTCATCATTCAAGGCCATGGTGCCCATTCAAAATATTCTAGTATAAGGACAACCCAGTTGCTCAACCATGGGATATGGCTAGGAGCAGGCTGTTTATACAAATGAAATGGTGAGTCACTACCCAAATGTACAAGACAATTAGGTAGCTACCCATTCCCAAGGATTTGAGGCTTCAATGCAACCTAGCACGGGCAGTAGTTAGGCTCAGCCCATTTCCACTCTCATGAATCACCTAGAAGGTGAATTCTATGAAGTCAATTACGTGGGCACTGTAGGCAATTAGGGCGACTGTGTCACGACCAACACAAGGTCTAAAGGGAGAGTTATGGAAGAAGCTCAAGTAGCTACTCAAACATCCACACCATCTCTTCCACCATAGGTGAACTAGAAATTCCCAAATTTTAGGCCACTAGTCATACCTTTAGCTCCCCGGCCTACACCTCAGAAGGCTGCAAGTGACCCCAAAGGAAATATGGAAGGGAGAAATCTTCAGATCAACATGGTAAACCAGGTGAAGAAGCTGCACATAAATATTTCCTTGTGGGATCCATTATCAATACTATGTGTGCCAAATGAAGGTGACTTTAGAAGCTTTCCCTTTGATCCAGGAGGGAATCAAAAATACCTGATTAGCGGTATATAGTAGTTTGCTTTCAGTTTTCTTTCCCTATTTTCCCTAAGTGCTATTTGCACAGATAGTTTTCTTAGCATTGTGTGTGTTTTTGTTTCCTTTTAAGGTAAATATTTGTGATTGGTTTTAGAATTTATCATAGCTATGGTTGATCTTTAAGTTACAATCTAACTCTGTGCCCAATGGATTTTGAGGAAACTGGCTTCTAAGCATAGTAGGCATACTTCCCCTAGGAGTCACCAATTGTTTGACCATTGTTTGCCCAACAAGATAAAAATCGGTCCCCTTCTTCCCCTGCTATTCTAGGCCAATTCATTTTTTGATTTTGCACAAGTCTAAGAATTTCTATGAACTCTACAGGTGAATTTTCTATGAATTTTGCAAAGAATGTTTTTCCACAGACTCTGCAGGTTAGTCTTTTGGCACATGAAGAATCGGTTCAGAGAGTGCTAGATTTTACAAGGCTTCTTCGGGCTCTTGTCTAAAGAAATTCATAAGGAAGGTTGACATATTTAAACCATTGAACCATTGAACTGGCTCAATGCCTTGGTTCAACGCCTTGGTTCATCGGCTTTTGGTTCAATCAAAGGTTTCATTAGATGGTTTAAAGCCTTGGTTCATCGCAACAGGTTCAAAGGCTTGTTTTAAAGCAGCATAGTTCAATCAAATGGTTTGCAGTGTTGAACTGTTGAACCGTTGAACCATTTTTGGTTCAAGTGGTTGGTTCAAGTAGTTGGTTCAAAGGAATGGTTCAAACACTTGGTTCAAGCGACAGGCTCAAAAGCTTGGTTCAACAAAGAAGTGGCGAGCAGTGTTGAACCATTGAACTGTTGAACCATTTTGGTTCAATCAATTAGTTCAATAGCTTAGTTTAATTAGGTGGTTCAAAGGAGTGTCCACAGAACCAAAGGACAAGTGCCCTTTTGGAAGGTAGTTAGGTGCAAAGGCACCCTTTGAAAGGGTCATTTTCAAGAAGGCTACAAAGGACAATTTCTTTTGGAAAATTTTCTAAGGCATTCGGCAAAGGCAAGGAATAAATCCTTTGGACTTTTGTCTGAAGAAATTCCTTCAGACAAAAAGTCTGAAGAAATTAGGGGAGGCCACAAGAGAGAAAAAGGATGAGAAAATTCTAGAGAAAAAGGCCAAAAAAATCCCAAAGAAAAGGACCCAGGGAAAATTTTGAAGAAATCAAAGTAACTAAGACAATTCTCATGGACTTTTTATCCATAGGAAAATTATCTAAAGGAAAAGCCCACAAAGAAGAAAAACTAAAGCACGAAGCCGAAGGAATTTTCCAAGGATGGTGACGTCTCGAAAGCTGTCAAATTTAAGAAGATAGACTAGCCGTTGGTTTTCAAGCTGTGCCAGGCCCATGAATGTCAAATTTTACACTAGGAAAGCCAGAGCGTAGAAAATGCCAAGTGGAAACTATAGAAACTTTGACATGTTTTCTCTAAAGGAAGTGGAATGCACCACGTATCCCCTACAAGGCTTGGTGGAAGCTGACAAGTATCAACACCCATCGCCTCTTCCCTTTTGTCCCGTGAACACTATGGTGGGCCCCAATGAACTGCTAAAGAGAGTGGAAGCTTCCACACATCATTTTCTATAGTACTCTATAAAGGTGTTTGAAGCTTCTATAAATTTAGTAGATACTGCCACAAGTCCCATCAAAAACTTAGTGGAAGCCACCACGCATCGGCATCCATGTTTCAAAGTGCCTTATGAGTTTCAAAGCAATGGGCATGCAGACATCAAACTTTACAGGAATGAATAACCATTGGTTTTCAAACAAATGGCATGAACCTGAAGGAATTTAAAGACTATAGTCTGGAGAGCCAAAGAACTAGCAGAGGTAACTTGAGAGACAAAGGAGCAGAAACTGATAAGGCAGCCTAGGTGGCAAAAAGGAGGTGAGTTATATCTGTAGTTGAAACAATGTCTGCCAATTGATTACCAAGAGGCACAGATAGGTGATGAATAGTGCAACTCACTTTCCCCATTCTACATTAATGAGTAGGCAAGATGTGAAATGATATAAAGGAGTAGTCTTTTGTAGACAAATGGTGTGGCCCATAGTTTCACCTTGAAACAAGGAGCCGACACAACATTACCTTGGAGCGGCTTTCCTCTTCCCAATGATCAGAACGCACATGGGTCATTTGTAAAAAGGGTGCCAAAAGGCCTCCTTTATTCCTATATATATTGTAGACTTGTCATTTGGAAAAGGATCTATCACATTTGTAAGGTGAAGCCCTGGCAAATTTTCACCTAAAATCAATAAATGCATTTTTTACCTCTATTCTAGTTAGATATCTCTGTGTGTGTTTGAGTGTCAGTTTTGTGTTTAGTCATTGCTTTCTAATGCTTTCACAGGGTTAACACCAATGCACCTAGTGTCTATAACGTGCCATCCTTACAAGTGATAAGGAGACCTCCACCTGGAAGTGTAGAGACAGAAGAAGCTACTATACAGTGTGCCCTCTCCACAACACCTATGGTGAGTCCCTGTGTTCTATGTGTTCCATTGAATCCTCCCTATTAGTTTCTTGGAACCTAGTCCTTTTTCTAGTTTAAAGTGTACGTATGTGTTTTTATGGTTTCAAGTGTGAGTCTGAGTAGGTCGAATCATTTGGTGCATCACCTCTTTTAGAGTAGCTTTGTTTTCCTATAATCTTTATCCCTTTTCACCCCCCCTTTAATATATCTATATACCTGTATTAGCACTTATTAGAACAACTCAGATGCATCAAAGGGAGCTAGACCTTACCTAAAGACTCTCCCCTCTAGCTTCTCCGGTCCCATAGGTGAGAGGGGATTTTCCATTGTTGCGTGTGGAAGGGTAGGAACTAGGCGTCCTGCCATGGATACAATCCACTGCATGAACAGTACCTAAGATAGACTTATTATTTAATAAATAAATGAAAATTTACTTGACACTAGTTTTATTATACCTATTTACTAGTCCATCTAGATTCAAAACATTTTCCTAGTTGAAAAGTGATGAAGGAGCATCACTCCATCTTTGAAATTTTGGTTTGTTGTTGTTCATTTTTGGATTGATTAGGTTATTTCAGGGGTATTTTAGATTGATTATATTATTTCATGAGACTTATAGGTTATATCACACACTTGAGAATCATTTCAAAATTTTTAGGCTAGGTTAGGTTGGCTAGAATTTGAATTTGGCACTTTCCCACCAAAATTCAAATTTTTGAATGGCTATGTTTAGTTTTGGAGACTTTTCACAAAATTATAATGTTTTTTATGAATTATTATATATTTTTTAAGTGTTTATATATTATTCATGAGTCTTTAAATGTTTAAAACACTTTGGATCTAACAATTTTCTATGTTCGTCAATAGTCTTATTAAACCAATACACCTCAAGCCTGTTCAAGACCTCTATTGAAAGGTTCTTGAGTAGTTAAAGGTTTTATATGAATATATAATGATTTGTAAAAAATTTAAAACATTCATAATAGAGGCATGGAAGAGTTTTTAAGGATAAAATAATTAATAATGAAGAGAACAAAGGCCTAAGAATAAGATTATCACAATAAATTATGTACAAGTGTGTGTAAGATTTTGATTATCCATAAGACTTGATTGCTAATGAAAGATTTAGAGTTGTAAAGTACTAGTTTGGAATTTATAATTATATAAATTAATTATATATTTTAATGGTTCATGTGAATACATTGAGATATATTTATATCTAACAAATATATCAATCTAACAAGTAAAATAGTGTTCATTTAGTTTATACACAGTGAAGTAAATTGTTTCAATTTTCAAAAGAGTATTGAATATATTTATCTTTTTCACATGTTTCCTTGTGTAAGATAAGTTGTGTATAGGTGATTCCAATTTAATACAACCTATTTTTATGTTTGAAACTTTGGGAAAGACTTAGACATAGTCAATTTCTAGAACTCTAGTTACACAGTCATGTTCCCTAACTTTTGGGTGCTTCCTACAGGTGAGTTTGAGGTTTCATGAATCTTTAATCAAAAAATTTAAGGTATTTATTATTAATAAGTGTATAAAAACTATACATAGACATATTATAACTTAAATAAACACTCAAAATCTTATTTTGTTCCTTAAAACTAATATTTTCTCTTACTCGGCCACTGACAAAGACCTAATGAAGAGTTGAGACCATTTCATGGTTTGGGTATAAGGAGAGTTAACTAGACCCTAAAATTTGGTATATATTATTGGTTTTACATCCTAAAGGTTAATAATATACTATATTTTCATTTTATCATGTGTGGAGTTGTTTATAGCCAAAACATAGTTGTGGACCTAGGAGACCTAATTGTTAAAGAAAGGACTTGAGATTTTGTACTTGCATAGTGACTTAGATTTTAATCCTTGTGTGGTAAAACATAAGTCCATAAAACTACCTATAGAGGGCTACAAGAAGAGGCCTAAAAATAGCAAAATTTTGAAAACAAAGAACCTTCCCTTTTTATTTGGAATCTAAAATTTGATTAGTTTTTATGGGATGATACTAGGTATCTAAATATCATTTTTTTTAACCTTCTAAAATTATCTTAACATCCAAAATAGTGCCTTAAGAGGGCTAGTATAAATTGGCCCAAGAAGAAAGATTGTGTTTTAGTGTTTTTATATAACTTCTCTACATCAGTTTGATATCATATTGGGTTTGATACCTAAATGAGATTGAAATATGGTGTAAACTCTTAGATAAAAAGAGTGACTTGATAGTGTTTTGGGCAGCTAGCTTGTAGAGTGAGCTCAGTCAAATAACTTGAAAGGTGAAAAGACAAGATGCCACCTAGAAGGAATAAATTCAATATTCAAAATGTATTGGAGGAACTAAAGAACCTAAGGATTGGTTTTGATGTTATAATTTCATCAATAGAGGCTAATAAAATAAGGGGAGTTATAACATGAGATGAAAGTGATAGAGAGGAAGAACTCCAAGAGCCAGAAGAGGAAGGTGAAAAAATTAGAGATCAAGATGAACAATGTATGGATATAATACTAAAGGAAATAATGAAATAGGGGTCTAAACCAAAAGTGGAACTTCCTAGATATTAAGGATGCTTAGATGGAGAATAAATTATTGACTAGATTATAGAACTAGAAAAATACTTTGACTATGAAAGTGTTCTAGAGGAGAACCAAGTCAAGCTTGCTTATACAAAGGTAAAAATCCATACATCCCTTTGATGGGATTTCATCTAAGAATAAATAATAAATAAGGGTGAGAAAAATATCAAGACTTGGGATAGGATGGTCTCCAAGTTGAAGGTAAAATTCATGTCATGTGACTATAAAATAAATCTCTTTAAAAGATTGCAAACTTCGAAAAAAAAATGAGTGTCAAGGAATATACAGAAGAGTTTTCTAAGATTCTCATTAGATTAAGACATATAAAAGAGGATAGATAATTTTTTTATAGATATCTTATAGGATTGAGATATAATTTTCAAGATGAACTAAGTGTAGTTAGCCCAAGGACTCTTGAAGAATGTTGTCAAATTGCATTGAAAGTTGAAGCCAAGATTAGTAGAAGACAAACACAATATAATAGAGGTAGAGGCAAAAGTTATAGAGGAAGGGATCATCAAGGAGGTAGACTTACCTCACAAAGAAACCAAGGAGAAGATATCACTTCAAAAGAATAATTATTTAATCCTAGAGGTGAATTTAGAGGTATAAGGCCATATTTTAGAGGTGGATATGCATCAAGAGGAAGAGGATATAATGGATTCATAGGTAAGTTCTTTGAGTTTAATAAATTTTTAGGACATAGGTTTTGGGAGTGTCCAAAGGGTTAACAAGCAAGAATTTATAAAACTAAAAATAGAAATCAGATTGTTTAAGCAACATAAGAGGAATGTGTTGACTCTCCATCTCATGTGGAAGAAATAGAGGTAGGTGAATAATTAATTATGAGAAGGGTTTTAATCAAGACACCTAAAAATAAGTAACCTATACAAAGAAAGACTCATTTAAAGACTTCTTAAAAATGCCAAGGTAAATGCTTCAAAGTAGTTATTGATTTAATTAGCATAGATAATTTAGTTTCAGTTGAGATGGTGGATACACTAAAGTTGAAAATATTTCCTTATCCCACTCCCTATAAGGTTTCATGGCTGCAAAAATGGCAACAATTATTGGTTAATGAACAATGTTAGGTGGAGTTTCAAATTGGGATTTATAAAGATAAAGTTCTTTGTGACATCATGCCAATGGATGTGTCATGTACTACTTAGAAGGCCTTGTAAATATGACATGAAGACATCACATGATGTAAGGATAAATGTTTACACTTTGAACAAGGATGGTATAATCCATAAATTTCTTCTTATGAAATAAGAAGATGGTGAAAAAAATATTAGTTTAAGTGTAATGGTGTTAAGTGAAAATGAATCTATGAATGTAATGAGAGAGTAAAATATAGGATTTGTAGTTGTTCTCAAGCCTAAAATAGTCCTAATAAAAACCAAGGTGAATTAGTTGACTCAAGAGGTGAAATATGACTTACGAACTATGTTCATATCATAGTAGATGAACTACCTAATGAGATTTCACATATAAAATTAGTTATCATATTGACTTCATTCTAGGATCAAGTTTGTGTAATAAGGCTACCTATAATATAGCACCACAAGAAAATGTTGAGATCAAAAATTAAGTTCAAAAGCTATTTGACAAAGGCCTGGTCAAGGAGAGTCTTATCCCATGTACACTACCAATAGTGTTAGTGCCTAAGGAAGAAGGAGATTAGAGGAGTACCAATTCAAGGGAAATCAACAAGATCATTATAAGGTACATGTTTTTTTCCTAAGAATTGAAGACTTGATGGATTGTTTGAGTGGTTCAAACTACTTATCCAAGATTTACCTCAATAGTGGATACTATCAAATCATAATTAGGCATGGATATGAATGGAAAATAACCTTCAAGACTAATGAAGAGTTGTAAGAATAGATGGTCATGCCATTTGGCCTCACTAATGCACCTAATACATTCATGAGGATCATGAATGAAGTTATTAATTAATTCATAAGTAAGTTGGTTATAGTTTATTTAGATGAATGAAGTTATTAATTCATTCATAGGTAAGTTGGTTGTAGTTTATTTAGATGACAAAGAAGAACATTTCCATCATTTTCATTTGGTCATGATAAGGTTACAAGAAGAGAAGTTACTAATCAATGTCAAGAAGTGTGTATTCATGTAAACAAAATTGTTTTACCTTGGTTTTATGATATATCAAAGAGTATTGAATATGGATAAGGATAAAGTGAAAGTTATAATGGAGTGGACAACTCCAAAGATAGATAGAAAGGTAATACGTTTTCATGACCTTGCAAGTTTTTATAGAAAATTCATTAGAAATTTCAATTGAATTTGTGATCCAATCATAGATAATATTAGAGGATAAAAGAAAAGGTTTATGTGGATTGATATGGTTAAAATAAAATTTCATTTTTTAAAGATAAAAATCACTAAGCAACCCATCCTATCACTTCCTAATTTCAAAAAAGTCTTCCAGGTGGAATTTAATGCAAGTAGAGTTACCATTGGGGTTATCTTAAGTCAAGAAGGTAGGCCTATAACATGATTTAGTGAAAAAATACATGATGCTAAAAATAAGTATTCATATTATGATTTGGATTTATATGTAATATTGGAGGCTTTGAGGAAATGGAGGCATTATCTAATGCCTGAGGAGTTTGTAATCTTCACGAAGAACCATGCTCTAAAATTCATCACTAGTCATCCCAAACTCAATCAGAGGCATGTGAAAAGGATAAAATATTTTCAAAATTTTAATAATACTATCAAACATAATAAATTAAAAATTAATAAGGTGTTTGATGCTTTGAGTAAAAGGGAGTTGATAATCAATGAAGTTCAGCGTGAGAGTATAGAATTTGATTCTCTCAAGGAGTTGTATGAGAGTAATGAAGATTTTCAAGAAGCCCATAAGGCTTTCCAACATCCAACCACCTTGAACAAAGATCCATGGTTGGATTACATGATATAATATGGATTATTATTCAAACTAATACAGTTATGTGTGACAAAGAGTTCAATGAGGTAGAACTTGATCAAAGAGAAGCATTATGGTAGCATGACACGCCATTTTGGAATTGAAAAGATGTTAGAACAGATTATTAAGCATTACTTTTATCCAAGAATAAAAACATAAGTAAGAAGGTATTATGAAAGATGCAAAATTTGTAAAATGGATAAAAGTAAAAGTAAAGATGTAGGTTTATATCAACATTTACCAGTCCCAAATAGACCATGAGACTCTATTAGTATGGATTTTATCATAAGGATGACTAGAATTCAAAGAGTCTATGACTCTATCTTTGTAGTAGTGGATAGGTTTTTCAAAATGGAAAAAATAATATCTTTAAAAAATACCAATGATACTACACACATATAAAATTTGTTCTTCAAGGAGGTTGTTAGACTACATGGTTTGCCACTCAGTATCATATCTGATAGAGACACCAAATTTGTAGGTCACTTTTAGAGGCCCTTGTGGAAAAATCTTGGCACAAATTTTAATTTTAATTTAGCATACCACCCTTATACTGATGGAAAAAATTAGGTGGTTAATAAAATATTAGGTAACTTACTAAGGTTCTTATCAAGAGAATCCGAAGCAATGGGATTTAGTACTATCATAGGCAGAGTTTACATATAATGACTCTTTCAATAAGATCATTAATATGAGTCCATTTCATGTAATGTATGGTATGCATCCAAGAGGAGTATTTTAATTGAGATATTTGAGTAAAATGGAGAAAAGGAGTGTTGAAGGGGATGAGTTTTATGTAGCTATGCAAGAGGTACATGAACTTTTGAAAAGACAACTAGAAATAAGTGTGAAGTATAAGAAACAACCAAATTTGAAGAAAAGACATGTTAGTTTTGACATTGGTGATATTTTTTTGTCTTAATTTATAAATAAGAGGTTTCCAAACTATGAGTATAAAAAACTAAAGATGAATAATATAGGTCCTTGCAAAGTTCTCAATAAGTTCTATAACAATGCTTGAGATAGATTTGCTTAGTGGAGTAGGAATCTCTCCCATTTTCAATGTTATGAATATATATCCATTAAATGAAGGTAATTATAAAGATAAAACACCAAAATTATTGGGTACATCACTTTAATAGTGGTAAATTCAATTTACATCAACCAAGAAGGAGGAGCTAGAGATGATCTTGGATAAGATGATTGCCAAGAAAACAAGAAACTAGGAGTATTTACAATATCTAGTCAAGTGGAAACATCATCCTCAAGAATATTAAAGTTGGATGATATAAGAAGTGATAAATAACCATGGTAATAATATTTTATACCTCATGAAAACTAATTCATGTGTTCATTTTAATGCCCCTTGGAGTATGATGTAGGAGCATCACTCCAACTTTGTAATTTTAATTTTGTTGTTAATTTTTGGATTAATTAGGTTGTTTCAAGGGTATTTTAAATTTATTATATTGTTTCAAGGGTATTATAGGTCATATTAAACACTTTATAATCATTTAAAAGTGTTTAGGATAGGTTAGGTTGGCTAGAATTTGAATTTGGCACTTTCCCACCAAAATTCAAATTCAAATTTTTGAATGGTTATGTTTAGTTTTGGAGACTTTTCACAAAATTATAATATTTATCATGAATTATTATGGGTTTTTAAGTCATTATATATTATTCATGATTATTTAAATGTTTAAAATACTTTGAGTCTAACCATTTTCTATGTTGGTCAAGAGTCTTATTAAACCAATACACCTCAAGTCTATTCAAGACCTACATTAGGAGGTTCTTGAGTAGTTAGAGGTTTTATAGGAATATATATATATATATATAACTATTTGAAAAATATGAAATTAATTAATAATATATACAAGTAATAATTTTTAAATATCTAATATTGGAGAATGAAGAGAACACAGGCCTAAGAACAAGACTGTCACAAGGAATTATGTACAAGTGTGTGTAAGGTTTTGATTATCAATAACACTTGATTGTTAATGAAATATTTAGTCTTGGAAATTACTTTTTTGGAATTGAAAATTATGTAAATTAATTATATATTTTAATGTTTCATGTGGATAAATTGAGAGATATTGATAGCTAACAAGTAAAACAAGGCTCATTCAGTTTATACACACAATCAAGTAAAATGTTTCCATTTTTGATAGAGTATTGAATATTTTTATCTTGTTTATGTGTTTCCTTGTGTCAGATAAGTTATTTATAGGTTATAAAAATTTAATAAAACCTATTTTTAGGTTTTAAACTTCAATAAAGGCTCATACATAATCACTTTCTATAACTCTACTTACATGTGTGTACCCTATCTTTTGGGTGATTCCTACAGGTGAGTTTGAGGTTTCTTAAATATTTAATAAAAACAAGGTATTTTTTATTATTTATTGTCTCAAAACCTTTAATATATCTTTTAAATCTTAAATAAACACTCAAAACCTCATTTTGTTCCTTAAAACCAAAATTTTCTCTTACTTAACCTGTGACAAAGACCTAATGATGAGTTGAAACCTAATGAAGAGTTGAGAGTGAACCAAACCCTAAAATTTGGTAAATATTATGGGGTTTACATCCTAAATATTAATAAAAAACTATATTTTAATTTTTCCATGCGTGGAGTTGTTTGTAGCCAAAACATAGTTGTGGACCTTGAAGACCTAATTGTCAAAGAAAGGGTTTGAGATTTTGTACTTGTATAGTGAGTTGGATTCTAAAAATTGATATGGTGTTATAAACCCTTAATGGATATATGTAAATTAATATTTTGATTTTAATCCTTTTGTGATAAAAAATAACTCCAGAAAATTGCCTCTAAAGGCTACAAGAGGAGGCCTAAAAATAACAAAATATTGAAAACAAAGAACCTTCCCTTTTGATTTGGAATCTCAAATTTGGTGAGTTATTATGGGATGATACTGGGTATCTAAATCTCATTTTTTTTTATGTTTAACCTTATCTAATTGTCTTAACTCCAAAATAGTGCCTCAAGAGGGCTAGTAGAGATTGGCTCAAGAAGAAAGATTGTGTTTTAGTGTTTTATCTAACTCCTCTACATCAAAAATCTAACTAAAGGCATTAAAATTTACACTTATTTTAAATATTTAAACAAAGTGTGCCCAAATGATGAATTATCATTATGAAAAAATTATATGATTTTTTACTCTATGTTTGGGCATTTTTCTAGTTACAATCAATTTTTAAAAAAAATCCTAATAACTAAGAAAATTCTACATTCATATCTCTTTCATGGATATTTTATTATTTGGTTATGTTGTTTGGACTAAAAATAGAGGAGATAATCATGAAAGGGATATTTTGTACATATTACATTATTATATGTATGATATTTTAGAATATTAAGTAGATGAAATCCTTTGAAAATATAAGAAAAGGTAAAACTCTTTGCATCATCTGAGATATATATTTGAAAATTTGACATAATATGTGGTAAGATTAAATCCTAAAATGTGTAACTATGTATTACATCAATAAATTTTTTAGGATTCATTATTTAAAGGAGATGTATATAAGTGGATAAAAATAAAGTTCAATCAATTATTGAAATGCCTTCTCCCAAGAGTCTCACAATGAAAAATACCAAACTATCAAGTGATTCATTACCTTATTAGTAGATAGAACCCAAATAAATTCAATATTATAAGAAAATACACCAAGTTTGAGTGAAATGAAAATTTTCAAAGGGAATTTGATGAAATTAAAAAAAATATATCTAGTTGTCTTGTGATGATGCCACTTATCTAAGACCAATCTTCTCTCTCTCTCTCTCTCTCTCTCTCTCTCTCTCTCTCTCTCTCTATCTCTCTCTCTCTCTCTCTCTCTCTCTCTCTCTCTCTCTCTCTCTCTCTCTCTCTCTCTCTCTCTCTCTCTCTCTCTCTCTCTCTCTCTCTCTCTCTCTCTCACACACACACACACACACACACACACACACACAAATAAAATAAGTAAATAAAAATAAATACATTATTAGTTTTTAAAGACACATTGATATTAATACCAAAACCAGAAGTATTATTTTTAGTTATATTTTTATTCATTTTAGCACAAATTTTATACAGTTATCCACATGTACATGTTATTCATATGTTTACAAGGGTATACTTTGTATACATGAGGACAAATGAGCATGAATGCATGTTATATAATCTTTGTTGTCATCTATAATGGAAATTAGTTGATCTCTCTTTCTTTTTGACTTAAATTAGTGCATTATTATTATTTTATTGACTTCAATAAATCATACATGTTTCATGTGATTGAGGCATCTTTTTTGAATCATATGGGTAAGTTCATTTTTGTTTTAATTTTGTATATATGTACACACACATCAAGGTGGGGTATTATGTAGATACCTAGTTTTTATTTGAATTAGTTTTTTTAGTTATAGAATTAGATTGTTGTGAGGGACTTATGTTTTAGTGATTATCGTCTCATATTAGGATCTCTTAGGTGAATTTTTTATATTTTCTTAGATTTTTCATTCCTTATTACCATTATTTTCCTTTCCCTATATTATTTTTCTCTCCTCCTTTCCATGTTTTCTTGGGTTCAAGTAATGTTTTCCAAAACCATATAATGTATATTTTTTGGGCACTTAGATAATATTGTATAAAATTATAGAGTGGGCCCTTATGACCCTTTATTTGGGTCTTTTGAGCCTTGTATTAATTTTTAAATATCTCCCCATATTTTGTGACTCATTTTGCATGCTAGTTCAGTCATAATTTGAATTTGAGAAGTTTATAAATACATAGTTGCATTAGTGCATATAAGCCACAAAATGATAAGGAATGATTTAGCAAGACAAGAGTTTTATTTTTGAGAGACCTATTGTAAGAGTTTAAGATAATAATTCAAAAATTTAGAGTATAATTGAAGTATTTATTTCCTTTTCCATGTATTATTTTAGCATGATAAGTCATATAAGTCTAGGTCTTATATTATATGATTGTTTGATAAATTGTATTAAGTGTCACTTTTTAAACAAAATCTTAGTATAGGGGCCTAATAATAATGTAGATGTAAAACAACCCCTGATTAATGTCCTATTTTTATTACTCTATGATGAGTCATTAGGGATATGAAGAAGGAGACTAGTATCCCAGATATTTGCATAAAATTTGAAAAAAGTGAGAGTTTTTTAATCTTTGAAGTAGCCAAATTAGATTATGAATTTAGTTTTAAGATATTTTCACCTGGAGACAAATGGATCAATGTTATTATAGATATATTCACTTTGATTGTAGAGTGAACTCTAAAATATTCTCTCCATTCATTACAACTTTATGGGGTTTTATTAGCCTTGATGTCTAGACCTATTTCTACTATATGTTTGTAATGATTGTCTTTAGATTTGTAATAAATAAAATATTTAAAAAAAAACCCAATTTTTCATTTAACAATTTTTTTACAAATTTAATTTAATTTAATATTTTATTTCATTAAATATGATGTATTTTAATTTACTTTATGTATGAATAAATGGATTACATTTTAAATTAAAATTGATTTTCCATATTATAATAATTAAATTTCTTATATAAGAGCCTTTAATTACTTAAACAAAAATATCATTAATGATCATGGATATATTTTTAAAAAATAAATTAATTAATTAATTAAAAAATAAGATGAATAAACTTAAAGTATCTATAAATAATCCTCCATAGGTTGTGGGCTCAAAATTATTTCCACTAACCCCACTTGTATTAAGTTTGACATAAGAAATGATTGTATTTTACACCCAAAGAGAGGGGATGTAGAAGAGAATATATTTATTTGAGGGATTTATGAGATATTATTGTATTGGAATGAAATATTTTTAAGGTCCATGATGTAAAATTCCTTGAAGATCGATAATAAATAATTTGGGGAGAGTTTATTTTGAAGAGTGAACTTGAACCTTTTAGTGAGAGATTTCAAGGGTTGGGGTCGAGTAGGAGAGAGACTTGTTCCAACCCCTACTCAAAAAATAATTTTGATTCATAGTTAGTGGGAGAGGTTCCTATTATTTATCCACATATGTAGATTAAATAGGCACTTCAAGCCTTCAGTCACGAGTTCAATAATAGATCATTTATTTATGTGCTTAATTGATAAGCTAAGATCACCCTTAAAACTAAGTACTTCCCCTTAATTGTGTCCCTTAAATTTTCATTCTTCCTTTTTAAAATATATATAATTGTGGTGTAGATATATTAAATAATTTTCTTTTCTTTTCTTCATATAAGATATGAAACTATAAATAAACCAAGCTACTAAATGTGAATAAAGAAATTATAATTAAAAAAATTGTATTCTTAATTACCCATATATATAGAAATGGTGAATTATTTTAAACATAGCTATGAACTATAATAAAGTATATTTTACAAAATTTAGAGATCTAAACTGGTGTTAGGACACAATAAGGAGCCTATGATGCAGGAAAGAGGTTGAACTTCCAGAGGCCATAATTTTGATCCATAGCTCCATTTGAACCATCTTCATGCCAAAATGACTATCTCAAAAATTTCAATGTAACCATTACCCACCATTATACTTATAAACATTTTTGATATATTTTAGAGGCCATATGTGACCATCTGAGGGTCCAAAATTTTAGTTTAATATTATTTTTAGGTCTTTTCTAAATTTATAAATTATCTATTTTTATAACCAGACTTGAAATTCATTTAGTAGGTTAATTTTAGTGTTTAATTTATTTTTGGATATTTTTAGCATTGTGCAATCTTGCATGCAAAAGTTATTAAAAATAGCAATTGTTAAAAATAACATGTCCAATTTTATTTATTTTTAGTGTTATCAACTTTGCATGTCAACTCTAATTTTGAGTTGAGGCTTATTTACACATGGTTTATAATTATTTGAATTATTCAATATTGGTTATCATTCATAATCTTGACCTATTGGATTTTTTATTTTTCTTGATAGTATTTAGGTTCATTATTTGGTATCAATTCAAGTTCAAATATTGGAGGTGTAAGATATGGTGATAGGATGAGGAAGAATCATTCAGATGAACTATAATATACAATAGATACAAAGGCAAGTATAAAAATTAATCAAGATAATTATGAATAAAAAACAAAGGAGAGTAGAAGATAATGTAAAAGATGACACATATCATGAAGAAAAAATTATGCAAGAGGAAAAATAAGAACAACCACCATAAATTGAAGAGAGGATGGTTAGAGATTTGTAAGGAAGGAATGAAGGAATCAAGGTTGATGTTCCATATAATGGAAAAAGTTTAAAACCATAGGAGTTGATAGATCAGATGAACAACGTGGATGATTTTTTGAATGGAGAACTATGAGAGAAGATAAGAAGGAAAAGTATGCATTCATGAAATTGAAGGGTAGTGCAATTATTTGGTGGGTTCACTAGCAAAAAGAAAGACATAGAAAAGGTAAAGAGAAGATAAATTTATGGAAAAAGATGGAGAATATGCTAAGGGAGAAAATTATTTTGATGGATTATGCATAAAACCTATATAGAAGATTTCAAAATTTAAGGTAGAAGGATTACAATATACAAGAGTATACATATGAGTTTTACAAGCTTTCCATATGCATGTATCATGATGAGATATAAGAGTAGATGAATGCAAGGTATGTAAATGGTTTGAAGTTTTATATTTAATATGAATTAAGTATGCATATAATACTTTACATGAAGAAATATTATCAATTAGCTTTGAAGGTAGAAGAAAAACAAAATAGAAAGAATTTCAGAAGAACATCTATTGGGACAAGAAGAGGACAATCCCCTCTTATAAGGGGATGGGGTGTACTTATTAAAAATAAAGGTGGGTTTAATACCACTAGAGTATAATAATCACATGGTGTATAAATAAAATAAGATAATATAAAATGGTTTCAATACCAGTAAAGAAGAAGAAGATTTCAAAGAGGATAACACTAGGTGGTGGTAGCAGATGGTTTCCAAATCAATGAAGGTTTTATGTTTGTTAAAAGTGTGGATAAGAAGGTCATAGATAATATGAGTGTCCACACTACCAATATAAATAAAGGATGTAAGAAGATAACCCAAGTGTGAATTTATTTGAATCTAAAATAGAAGAGCAAAATACTAAAGTTACAACAATAGATATTAGAGAAAATATCATGATGATAAGAACAATGATTACTCCAAGGAAAGAACATGTGTAGTATAAATAGGGTGGTGATGCATGGATGTGAATAAATATAAATAAAATAAGGTGTTCTTCAAGAGTTAATATATGCAAAGTAATTATATATGGTGGTAGTTGTGAAAATGTGGTTTTTAAAGATATGATTGACAAACTAGGTTTTTAATGTGAAAATCATCCTAATCCTTATTGGATTTTATGGTTTAAGAAATGGAATGAAGTTATAGTAGATAAAAGGTTCTTAATAAAATTTTATATATGTAAAACTTATAATGATGAAATATGGTGTGATGTTATACCAATGGATGCATGCCATGTGTTATTAGAAAGGCCATGACAATTTGATAGAAAATAAATTCATGATGGAGTAAAGAACACATGTAATTTATAGAATGGTGGTATGAAGGTATTTTTGTTACCTCTTAAATAATAAGGATAGGATAAAATCATGATAGATAAAAAATAATTTATAAAATACATGAAGATGATAGATTGATTTTATGCATTAGTATCAAAGAAAGAAGACACAAAAATGGTACATCTCCCAATAGAATTAGCATTAGTGTTGAAAGAATATGTAGATGTTATACCTAATAAATTACCATATGGTTTACCACCAAATAAATATTCTATTCTAGGATAAGATCTACCCAATCAAGTAACTTATAAGATGAGTCTAATAGAACACGTAAAATTAAATAAACAGGTTACTGAATTAGTGAGGAAGGGTGTAGTAAGGGAGAGCATGAGTCCTTGTGCAACATTAAAATTGCTAACTTTAAATAAATATGGATGTTCAAGTATGTGTCTAGATAGTAGATTAATCAATCAAATTATAATCAAGTATAAGTTTCATATACCTCATTTAGATGATATTATGGATGTTATTGTAAGAGCAAAATAGTTTACCAAGATTGATATAACATTGGATACTATCATATTTAGATTCGTGAAGGAGATGAATGTGAAACAACATTCAAGACTAGATATGGCTTATATGAGTGGATGGTGATGCCATTCAACTTATCTAATGCACCCAACACATTTATGAAGGTGATGAACATAATACAATGGTAAGTTTGAGGTGGTTTATTTTTTATGATATTTTAATCTTCAATAAGATTAAAGAAGAACATTCACATCATTTGAGATTGGTATTAGAATTATTAACAAAATATAACCTCTATGTGAATTTTAAGAAGTGTAGATTTATGGAGAATAGTTTCATATATTTGGGATTTTTAGTTTTAACAGATGATGTAAGAATGGATGAATAAAAAGTAAAGGCAATTGTTGAGTGGACTATCCTAAATAGCATCAAATAGGTAAGAAGTTTCCATGGTTTAGAAACTTTTTATATAAATTCTATTAATAATTTTAGTAGCATTTGTTGCACCAATAACAAATTCTATGAGAGAAAAAGACTTTGCATGGACAAGGGTAGTAATAAAAATCTTTGATTTGTTAAAGAAGAAAATTATAGAAAAGCCTATTTTAGCAAAGTGTTCAAGGTTGATTGTGATGATTCATTTATGGGAATTGGTGTTGTGTTGAGTCAAGAAAGGAATCCAATAGCATATTTTAGTGAGAAATTAAATTAGGTAAAAAAGTATTCTAGTATGATGTTGAATTTATGTCATTGTACGAGCATTAAAACATTGGAAGCATTACATGGTGCTTAAGGAGTTTATCCTATTTACTAATCATGAGGCTTTGAAGTATGTGAAATTCAAAAGAATTTGAGTAATAGGCATGCAAAGTGGGTGTCTTTCTTGTAGGGCATGTTGAAGCACATATTAGGAAAATAGAATTAGGTAGTTCATGATTTGAGAAAGCAAGTGGGGTTGATAACTACTATGGTGAGTGAAATAATTGGATTTGAATTTATTAAAGAATTATATGATTTTGATCCAAATTTTGACAAGATAGTTTAGCAATGCAAGATCCTTTGATAGGTGATACAAGTAATATTTATGAAGAGTTTCTTATGTAGTATGGTTATCTCTTCAAAGGGAAATAATTATGTATTCCAATTGGGTCTCTAAGAGATAATATTATAATACAATTACATAGTGGTGGTTTGGATGGACATTTTGATAAGACAAATACAATATATTTAGTGGAGAAGTATTTTTGGCTAAAGATGAAGAGATATGTGACAAAATATGTTTCAAAGTGTATGATATGTCATGTGGAAAAAATACATGAACAAAATACAAGGATGTGCATGTCATTACTAGTTCCAAGAGGACCATGGAAAAACTTGAGTATGCATTTTATGTTGGGATTACCAAACACACAGAGAGGTAATTATTCAATTTTGGTTGTTGTAGATAGGTTTTATAAGGTGGTTCATTTTATTAAATGTAAGAAAACCAATGATTCCACTTGAGTTGCAGAACCATTTTTTAAAGATATTATGAGATTGCATGGTGTTCTAAAACCCATTACATCAAATAGGGATACAATATTTATATGTCATTTTTGGAGGACTTTATGGAGGAATATCAGAACCAAGATATAATTAAGAAGTGCATACCACCCCCAAACATATGGATAGATAAAATTTTTAAATAAAAGCATGAGAAATTTGTTGAGATGTATAGTTGGAGAGAAGCCCAAGCAATGAGACTTGGATTCACTACAAGTTGAGTTTGCATATAATAATTTACTGAAAAAATAAATAGGAAAATAAATATTTTAAATTGTTTAAAGGATAAATACTATGATTATTTTAGATTTGGTACAATTACCAATTGCATAATGAGTTAATGATGATGTAGAAGTATTTGTAGAACATACATAATAGTTACAATAGGTAAGAAGAAAATTGCAGGAAAGTAATGAGAATTTTAAAGCAACAATAAATGTCAAAATAAGGTCAAAAATATTTAAATAAGTAAATTTAGTGATAGTTTAATTGAGGAAAGAGATATTTTTTAAAGGCACACATAATAAATTAAAGTACAACAAAATTGGACCATGCAAAATTGTGAAGAAAATCAATGATAATGCTTATGAGGTGAGTTTACCATTAAATTTTGATATCTCTTTAGTATTTAATGTTTCAAATTTATATGATTTCTATGGATAATATGGTAAAGGTTAATAATATAAATAAGTATATTGGAAGCAACAGGGGGAAAAGAAGAAGAAGAAAAAGATAGTGTAGGTTTTGGATAAGAAGATAGTAAATACAAGATAAGGAAGTTATGATAGGTATTTGGTACACTGGGAATGATTAGAGAAAGAACAAAACACTTGGATTATAGAATGGGATAGGAAGAAGATTGATTAGAACAAATGGTAGTGGTATAATCAGAAAAACTCATAGGAGTTGAGTTGTTTTCAAGCAAAGGAGAATGATGCAAAAAAAGAGGCTGAAATTTTGAAGGCCATAAATTTTGTTTGATAGCTCCATTTGAGCCCAAACTCATGCCAAAATGACCACATCAAAAAATTAAACATACTCATAACCTGCACCTCTAGTTATGGGATATTTTTGATATTTTTTGGAGGCCATATGTGTCCATCTGAGGGTATAAAACTGTAATTTAATATTATTTTGGGTTTTTTTTAAATTTATAAATTGTCTACTTTTGTAAATAGAATTGAAATTCAGTTTAAATTAGTCTGATAAGTTAATTTTAGTTTTTTGTTTATTTTTGGAAGTTTTTAGAGTTGTGCATGCTTGTATTTAAAAGTTACTAAAAATAGTAGTTGCTAAAAATAATAAGTCAAGTTTTTTTTTTGAGTTTATAATTTGCATGTCAACTCCAATTCTAAGTTGACACTACTTTATGCATGGTTTTTAATTATTTGAATTATTCAATATGAATCAATATTAGTTATTATTTAGAATATTAGCCTAATAGATTTTTATTTGTCTTGATAGTATTTGGGTTCATTATTATAGTACCATAGAAATAATTAGCTATCAATCCTTACTCAAATACAAAGGCAAACTGATATATAGGGTATACATATTAAAGATAACAAAGGCTATACACCTCAATATCTAAAACAAACTAATCAGTAGAATTGATACAGATAGAGAACAAAAATAATGAATCAACTAATGACCAAGGGAAATAATCAAAGCATATAAGATAAAGATAAATAACAACCAAGTGAAATAATATAAAGACCCAAGAAGAAACAATTAAAATAAAATGATCAAGTTAAGGAATGAATAAGCCTTCTCCTAGAAGGGAATTCCTCAAACAACCTTTGACAATCATCTTAGATCTCCTTAGCTTCCATCCAATTTTTTTTTTGCCTTAGATATTTAGCCCCTATGTCTATCTAGCATGCCCACATTATCCTTATGAAGTAACACAATTGAACAAGAAGGGGGTTAGATATGGCACCTAGGAGACACCCACCAGTCTTCTAATAGAACATTAACCAACTTCCCATTAGAATCTTAAAATATATTATGTTAGGATGAAACATCCATATTTATTCATAAAAAGTTAAAATATAATTGAGGTTTAATATAGGGAAAAAAAATTTGGTCCATATTTCTTTCACAATAACAAAAATAAAAAAGTATTTTTTGTATTGTGTTTTGATGAACTACGCACTTGCATATGTACCTCCACTTTATTATTGTTTAGGTGTCCTCTAGTCTCTTTCAACTAATGGCCCAATTTCTTAATTTTTATTAAATTGGTTGAATTATTCACTACTTAATATTTCTTGTTAATAAAGTTTATGATTTACAAATATCATGGATCTTACGTATTATATAAAGCTTTCAATAAAGTTCATGTCTTTTATTTTTAATTAAAAAATATTTCTTATTAATAATACATATTATAAATTATTATTGGTAAACTAATAATAGTATGGTATTTTTTAACCCTAAAATGAATCTAATTACTTGGAGTTATCCCAAGATTAAATGGGTATATAGAAATTAATAATGCACAAGGGTGATAATCAGATCTACAGTAGTCCAATTGGGTTCTAAACTCATGTATAAACATACATTGAATTTATTATGTTGAGATAGGTTAAATATAAAAAGTAAAACTAAGATATGTATATAAATAAAAATAAGTAATATACTTATTTCATTTTGATGTTAACATAGTGTTGGATCTAGAACAAGCAGAAAGCAAACTACAAGATAGTTCTAGAATACTCATCATATTCTAGATTAGATGCTTCTAGGGCTCTAGACAGTTGCATCATCTTAGGATGATTGTATTAACACTACTATTTGGGTTTGACACAAGTGTCCTATAAAAAATACACGATGGAAAAGGATGAGACCACTTAGATGCTTCTAGATTCAACTTTGTCTTCACTTTCATGCATTCAGATCTGGGTCAGGGATTGTCACTCATGCAAATTAAAAATCCTAGTTCTTGATCTCCATGGTGACCTTGGGGAGAAATGGGTTAGTGGGCACATGGAATTGAGATGCCCCAAAGACCATAATGTTAGTGGGTGTTACCTACATAGCCAATAATCTAAAGTGGGTCTCAGAATTATGTAGTTCTCCCCTATATATTGGCTTATGTGTGATCATGTAATATGCAAAAATCAAGTGTAATAATGACTTAGCTTGTAACCTAGGAAATTAGGATCTTGGACTGCTCTTTTAGTACTTCGCACACACACACACACACATATTCCCCTATGTCTAATATAGAAATATGAGGAAACAAGGAAGCTTTAATTTATTGAGTGTTTGACATAATTTTTTTAATAAGTTGCTTTGGTTTGTGCTAGGTATTTTATAAGTGAAGAATGAATTAAGAATGATTTTGGATGTATACCACTCCTACTAGGAAACATCTCACATTAAAGCACTTAGGTTGACCATTGGGATATGTTTGATTTGTAAATTGGTTTAATTTATGTCACTTGACACTTGCATCAGGATACTAACATCAACACTAGTGTCTATCCCAGACATTAATGACTAAGAAGCAAAAAAGTAGGTATAGGCTCAAAACATGCAAAGGTGGAAAATGAGTACATTTTAAGCATACTGGGAAAGATATAAGGCTTGGGTCATCAACATAAGATTTATCAGACTAAGAAATAATCCAAGGGGAATAAGATAAAGCATATGTGAGACTTGTGGAAGCAAAATAGGTCCAAAACTATGAGGAACATCTAAGGTCTAATTTTTCCAAGTATATAAGACTGAGGTGTTATATAATCCATAGATATTGTATACTGGTATCACACTTCATTTTATCACATCATTTTAAGGATTGAGAGAATCATATAGATTAACTAGTATTCTTTTATTTTTTTCAATCAACTATCAATTACTTGTGTGATAGCTAAAATTCAAAATCTGACTAAACTAGGAAATGAAACTAATGCAAACTTTATATTCCAAATATAAACTAAAACCTTATATAGAGACAACACAATAAAAATAAACATAAATACTTATAAAACCATGTATGTAAAATATATTTCCACCTTCACCATTGTGACTTCTGATTTTTTCTTGCTTCTTGAAATGTGGGTGCTCAATATATTCTCTAAATAAATGTCAATTAGGTAACATATGGGTGCATAAGATTGATTTATTAATGTGTGCATAGATTAAAAATGATATAAATTTGATAGCTTGAAGTTGGATGATTAAAATGGAGGATGACACTTTATAGAATTTTGAGTGATAAGATTAATGGTTGGGATAAATATAGACTTATTAGATGATTTTAATTACCAATTATTGGATTTGAGGCCTCAGCTCAATGTATGATGACTAAATCCCATGTGTGTGAGAGGGAGGGAGATATTTAGTCAGTATTTTAATGATTCATCATGATTAAGTCAAGGTAGTTGAGTGAATCACCATGGTAGATAAGATGTTTAATGATGACTAAATATTTGAGGAAGTTAATGAGGTAGTTGGGTGACTCAACACATGGTTTAGATAAGCGTAGAACATGCATTGATGGGGTGGAAATTATATATTTTAATTAGTGAATGATTAATTAATCAATATGGATTTATCAATTATTACAAAAATAGAGAAAAATTGTGTTAGTGGGAACTTCAAATTTGGGATGGCGATTAAGTTAGTGTGTCGATTTTAAACAAAGTTAATTACTATACGAAATTATCAAAATTTAAGTGTCTACATTTTCCCCTATTTGAAATGGTTTTGTGACTAAGAGAAGAAATGCCATTTTAAATAGTAAATAAAAATTAAAGTGAAAATGGATTTATAAATATGATACCCTAAGTAGCTTTGAATGACTAAATGATTCCCCCTCGAGTGTTCACAAGGGAGAATGGATGTGAAAGAACACTCAAAATGAAGGATATACAGATACATGGATAAATTACGTAGGTAATATTTCCATTAACATAATTATGAGTATCAATAAAATTCTTGCATGATTGTAGACATATGTAAAAAATATTTTACTCAAGTGGATTAGTGTTGCACAAACTAGATTTAGAGAAATAAAATTTCCTATTTGTAAGTTGCACACTTGGATTGTGCCCCAAGTAATAGTATATGAAAAAGAGTGGATGTCAAAATGATATATCCCATTGGTAAACTATGATATGGAAATGGATAAATAAAATTTCCAATGATAATGGATAACATTTTAATAAATTGATTTTCAAGTTGAAATAAAAGTATTGAATTATACAATAAATTGGTAGTATGATGGAAAGAGAAAATAATTTGATAAGAGGAGGATGATGGTATAGATGTGATGGGAAAATATAATAAAATAAGATTAGGGTTAGGATAAAAGAGATTAATGGGATTGGTGAATATATATGGGAAGGGGCAATTGTAAATTTCATTTGTTTGAAAATTCATTTAGTTAATTTGTAATTTAGCCATTTAGTGTTGATTTTTCTCTTGATTGTGAGAGAAAATGGAGTAGATACTAGCTAATAGGAATTGTAGCATGTTTGATTTTATTATAATCCATAAGGGAGTGGGGATATGGTAAATAATATTTTTTAATTTTATTTTTATTTTTTGAGGGTCATTAATGATATGTAAATTTAGGTCAAACATACCTACCATTCTAGAAATGGTGGTTTTGAAGTTGATTTCAATGGTTTTATTAGCCACAATGGTGGGTTTATAATATGTTTTAGTGACATTTATAGAATGATTGTTTCATGAAAAATAATGATGAATTCATAAAAATATGTGGTAAATTATTTGGAACATGTGGTGAGGTCACTATAACAACGAATTCATTCCATGGTTGTAGTGATTTTTTTGACATTTTGGAAATTTTATTGGTGATAGTTCAAAAAATGAAAGCTAATATAAAAGGGTCATCAAACATGCATGATTGGGTAATTAATTATTGTTATAGATGAATATATGATGTGAAAAGATTAACATTTTGATTTTTGTATATTTCAAGAGAGATGTCCTAATCTTACCATGTGGGAGAGATGGTCAAGTGTACTACAATGGATGAAGAGATTTGGGGATTATGAGGCATGTGTCTTAGAGGTGGTGGGATTAGAATATGTGGTAGAGATAGATAAGATCCATGTATAAAAGTAAATATTGATAGCTTTAGTAGAGTATTGGCATTTTGAGACCAACATGTTGTAGTTACTAACTAAGGAGATCACTGTGACATTAGAGGATGTATGGAAGATACTTCACATTACAATATAGGGCATGGAGTTTTATAGGAAGGAGATTACATAGGTATTATCACTAGATAGAGTGTTTGTAGAGTAAATTATACCAATTATTTAATATGGGATATATGTGGATGAATGCATGACATTATAGGAGATAGATGGTTTGACATGAGTATTGATGGATCTTGTTTTTGGCATAATGATATGATAAATGAGTAAGAGATTATTTCCTATGGGTTAATTAGATGTTATTTTAGATATGTTGGAGAGTGTTATATAATTTACATGGGGGAACTACATGTTGGCACACTTGCATAAAGACTTACTTAAAAATGTGTATAATGGATATAAAAGCATAGGGATTTCCACACTAATACATGTGTGTGTATGGGATCACATTATGGTAGAGAGGCCTATTAGATAGATGAGATAGAGGGAAGATATAGAGACATTTAATTATGGATTATATATTTTTATATGATCATGGAGGATACACATGGATGATAAGACATTTTATAGGACATATTTGGATGAGTTGGTTCCCACAGATATCACATGGAGACCTTGTAGGAGGCATATCTATAGTGGCCTCAGGATTCATAGTACATGGATTATATATTGACACCTTGTTACATTATTGGTAGACATGAGTATGTCACTAAGCGATATAGGTTGAATATGGTTCTATGATAGTTTGGGATTTAGTAGGATATACTAGAATGAACACATGTTTTTACATCTGAAATGAGATATAGAACATAGTGGGGACCATGGATAGACCCTAGGGTAATAGAACATAGGTGGACATAAATTTATATTGTACCCTACTAACTTAGGAGAGACATAATGAATACAAGGGTGATAGAGGCTTATACAACATGGTGGGAGTAGGTGTGACCTATTATATTGATAGCCCTTTATGTGATACTTAGGACATGGAGATAGAGATCTCATCTGACATTTAGATTGTAATAGTGGAGGATAGGGTAATAACAAGTGCTTGTATAGGTAGTTATCCTCAGTGATGGAAGATATGGTAGTAAGGAGGATGTGGATATTTATGAGATACAAGTTATAGAGATAGAGGTTAAAGAGGTAACTAGAGGACATATACATATGATTATTAATTGTAATGACAAAAAGGGATATGTGGAGGAAATAGTTATGCATACTACACCATATATTAATATAAGGAGATATGACAAGGCTAAACCTTTAGGACAAACATGATCTGTGGAAGGTGAGGCCTTGATTGTGAGGCTTCATGAGGATATAATAGTGATAAATGTGCATATTTCATTGTTGTATGGAGATGGAGGAGAGAGAAATATATATATATATATATATATATATATATATATATATATATATATATATATATATATAATAGGTAGAAGTGGATAAGTTGATGATAGAGGTTATGATTTGAGAGGAGGGTTTGGTAAATTTTGATGTGGGGACATAGAAATAAGATAATACCTTAATGAAACAAATATATTGGTGAGAGAGGGATACAACTAAGACCAAGATGCAAAGAGTGAATGAGCTAAAGACTACATCGAGCCAGTTGAATACCCCATCAAATGAATTGAGGGTGATGGAGAAGGTGAATTACTACAAGAGTCTTTATGAGCAAGCAGTGCCACTAAAGTAGATTGAACCTTTGTTCAGAGAGTACTCTAGTAGTAGGAGATATAGATCAAAGTAAAAGATGTCATGGACCATGACATGCAACCTCCATGGATTACACCATAGATAAAATGACCTCCTATAAAGGGACAAAGTGAGAGTTATAGGATAGATGATAGAGACACATTTTTATATTTACTTGAGATGTACTAATGTATATACATTTTTTATATGTACATGAGACATATTTCTTGTATCAATAGATAAACACACACACAGAGTTCATTATGACATGTGAGTTGTGTTACGGATTTAATTATGCTATGGATGTTTTATTTTAATACATGATATTATCTCTTCTACATTTAATTTTTGACACATGTTAATCCTTTTATTATTTGTTATGGTATATACAAAAATGGATATAAAATTGTGTTTATGAAAATGAGATGTTTTGGATAGCTATGTTTAATAGGATTTTCTTGGAATTCGGGTAAGATTTCCAACATTATATTAAAGCATGAATTAAGAACCCTTTATTTGTATATTGTGCAAGATAATATGCACCATTGGTATGGAATAACCATGATTTATATTATGTTATCCATTTAGGGACTAATAGAGTCACAAGTGAAAGACTTAGTTCATCATGATATGTAATATCATAATAACACCATTTATAATGAAAATAGTGACCTAGACTCAAAATAAAATTAACAATAAAAACAAGATAAAAATTACTTTAAAATAATGAAACTAAGGAAATTAAACAAATAACTATATAAGCAAGTAATAAAAACATATAATTTATACAAACAAAAAATCAAGTAAATGGTAAAAACAAGAAAATAAATGTTCTTTTTTTTTTTTTATGTCCTTGGTTAAAGCAAAAGTATTTGAAATATGAGATCCTTGACAATGCTAACCATATAATGGGTAATACATGTGAAGGATAACTATGGTATGCTATTGAGGACAAGGGGATTTTGTGTTTTTTTTGTACCAATTTTTATGGATGATGGCGGTGGTTGAGTTGACCTCAGATACCCCATGTACATGAGTAATGCCTACATAATATATATCTGAGGTCACTATGATGATGATTTTAAGAAAGATGATTGAAATTGATAATGTTAGGTAAGGTGATGATGATTATATGAAAGGTGCCCTCCCAATAAATGATGATAGATAACAAGGTTTTATTATGGATAAGTGTTATCATGTTGGATAGATGAGTGATTTATCTAAGGATTATGTACAAGATTCTATCAAACCATGAGCAAAGGTGTATCTACATAACTATGAAGATCAAACCTTAAATAAAATGTCATAGGAAACTAAAAATATGAGATATACATAAATAGATAATGGATGAATGGGTAATTCTATGAGATTACCCTTAGTAATCAGGGTGTATATAGACAATGGTTTGTGTAGGGTGTCAAAAACCTTTTTTCACTATGTTACTTTTCAAAAGCTTTATAATAATGATTTTCACTTTTAACCATCATTTTAATAGATTTGGACATATTCTAGTACAAATTTAAAATAAAAACTATGATTATTGAATTTTTATAGTATCAATCATTTCAAAAATTAGAATCCAATTTTGTTACTATCAAATTCCAGTTTTGAGTTTATCGGAATTATGAACTAGGAATTTGACTAAGAAGAGGATATTAGTATGGTGTTAGTGACAAAATTCACAAAACAAATTAACAAACAACACACTAAGCTAACACCTTCATGCCTAGTTACTAGGGTGAGCTTAGTAAAAAAATAAATGACAAACACAACTAAAAAGTAAGAAAAAAAACAAGAATTCCTTCACCTTCCTTGGATGATCCAAATGACTTTATAGTATTGTGTTACTTAGTTTTGTGCTCATGAAGTCCTTGGTAATGGAATCTTTTCTACCTCCATCTCTCCTTGGCACCTTTGGCTTGGAATCAATTTAGCATGGTAACACTATTTTCTTGAATATTTTGGAACAAATCTTGCATTATAACTTTGCAAAAATTAAGCTTAGAAATGATGTGGTAAGGCCTCCTATTTATAGATTTTTTCAAATGTCTAAAATCAACCTAAACTATCCATCTTAGGATTGAGATGGGTGAATAAGGATTATTCCAATTTTATAATTAAATTTGATAAATAAGCTCATCAATATTTGGGATAGAGGAAAAAATTAAGAGGCATGGAGGGCATTGATAGGCATGGAGGGCATGAATACTAATATTTGTGGCATTTATGGCCCAGGGATGTCTTTCTAAGAAATGAGATCACCTAATGATGCAGATATTCAATATTCATTTCCAAAACAAGTTTTAAACAAGTTTCCGTGTAATTATTAATTAGTCCTTGATTTGGATTAATTATCTCTTAAGCATGTTTAATAACTTTGTTCACAAATTACTCAAATTGATCAAAATGCCTTATTATTGGTCTAAAATTTGACTGGATTAGAATTGGAAGTCAATGTCAGGTTTATTGAATATGTTATCCCATTTAGGATATTATCAATGGTAAATAACAAAGGCATGCATATTATGTAAGAGATTTGATAGGAAATAACAATCTAGAGTATCCAGGTGTAAAATTGGCATTTTCACTTGAATTGATCTGATCAAAATTAGCTAGCCCATAAATTGCATTGCCCCATTTAGTGATACTCTAACCAAAATCAACACTTGAATATGTTAGTTTCACATTAATTAGCATGTTTTAGTGTTTTTAGGTCAAATTGTGAATTTTGGGTGGAAATTGGCCAAAAGCCTAATTGGAGGTCATTGGTGGCTATATTTAGGTGTCTATAGTTTGTCCCTACTTGGGAAGATGTTGCAAACCATAGGCAAAGAAATGTCTTATCAAATAATAAGAGATGACTGTATGCCAAAAAAAATATGATGGTTGAAGAACAAATCTCCAAATGGTTTTGGGAAGCCTAGGATGATGCCCCCTCAAGGGAGTGGTTATCACATTTGTTGATGGATAGTCCCTCAAAAATAAATAAGAAGAAAGGTAGAATTAACCCATGGTTGACATTCATCAAAATGATAAAATTCTTACATGAATTGATGTAAACAAGATACTAATTTTCCAAAATGTAGTTATAATTAGGAATAAAAATCAAAATAATGATTTGCCCATAGGCAGTTATAATCATTAAGAGGACCTAGATTGGTTAAAGATGATTTTTACCCAGTTAAGGATGATTAGAAATCATAACTAAAGGATATAACTTGAAATATAGATTAAAGATGAAAAAATGCAAAGTGATGAAAAATATGGATGGAGAAATAAGATTGATCATTAGAAGGATTTAGTTATTCCTGCTAATGAGGAGATACTCATCCTATTTAGAAATTTTACAACTATAATGCCCAATGGGTTAATTTGATCAAGGGTGGGATGAAAGGATTTTCCAAGGTACCAAGGAGAAACTTCTATGGATATATTGATTGTAAACCTTCTTGAGGCTGATTTTTGTTGTATCATGTGATGGTAGGCATCATGATAGAATACCATGAATATTTGGCCAAAAAATACATAAGGACTAACTCCTGATATCTAATAAACACTCAAAAACAAAACACCAATGATAAAAACCATGATGACAATGTTAACATATGACTATGAATGGACTCAAGAATAATGTTTTCAAGGAATCACCCAATGAACACATATAGACTAAGTCAATTAAATAGTGCTAAAATAAAACAAATAGATAAGCGAACAAACAAACAAACAACTAGAAATCTTGAAAACAAAAGCAAAAGAAAACATCCTAACAATGACAATGCCCCAGTAAGGCAGATCAAGGATAACTTATTAGGCTTAGATAGGACAAATATTTTTGGATTTTTCAAATATTTTAATGTTTTTAGGATTTTGAGGTATCTTAAATTGATCAAGAATGACAATATACCTACTCACAAAATGGTGAGAACATTTGGCTTAGGTTGCTCATAAAATGGTGAGAGTGTTTGGCTTTGGAGGACTAAGGTGACCTCAACATGAATTGAGCATGACCCAAATAGTCTTAAAAAAAACTCAATTCATAATAATTCCATCCACATAACATTCAATAAAAAACCAACTAGGTCCCAACAAGTTCTCAAATTTAGCAAATAGCTAGTCAAATGAAAATATTAATGGTAAGGTGATGTGGTAATGCATGGTAAATAAGTGATACCCCTAGTTTGCCCATAGGCGGTTATAAATAAGATAAAATTACATAGGTAAATGATACTAATTTACCCATAGGTGGTTATAATTATTAGTAAGACTGGTGAAACATTAATTTGCCCATAGACAGTTATAACCAGGCTCACATAAACAAACTTGATATAGGATGAAAGATATCTTGTCAGATCAACTATCATACTACTTTCATAGACTATCATTTAAACATGGATTGGATTGATTTTTTAAACTTTATTATAATCCCCTAAAAAATATGAAGGAAGCACCAAAGTAGCCAACATCAAAACAGGATTGGGTAGGATGACTAAAAATAGGCTTTGGTCTAGATAGGAATAGAATAATATGATGATATGGTCTTACTAAGGATAATGATTGGTTTGAGAATTGGGTTAAAATGGTATGAGGGTTTCCACCAAGTAGTAAGGTAAGGTAAATGGAAGGGATATAAGACAATGAAAAATGGATATGTAATAATAGCAATGGCATGGCAATGTGAAATGGTATGGTACATGTTTTTGGCTTGGGTGTGGTAAATGGCATATGATTCTATTTTTTTGTTGAGATGGAGATGCATGTACTAATCAACAAATTATAAAAATAGAATACTCATTCATGTTAATTTATATCCCACACCTCATCTGAGTAGATGCTATATCAATAACTACTTAGAGATTTGGATGTCAAGAATGAATTTTTGATCTTCATTGGTCGTTGATTCTGATTCCTTCAAATGTGGATATAAGGTATCTTTGTAGAATTTATAAAGAAAAGTGTGGCCATGGATGGTAAATAAGGACACATAATGGATGGTAGGTTTAATTATGAAATGGAATGATAGATGATAATGCAATGTGGAATGGTTAGGAAATAAATGAAGATCAAGACGTTTAGTCACACGTAATGTTGATGATGCTAAATTAAACATAACTTTGGTTATAGTGGGATTGAAGACTTGTTATATTGATAGGATCACAAGATTTTTTTGTTTTTTGATCTTGAGAGTAGCTACTATTTGATTAGGGTGTAAATAGGAAGCTATTTTGATTTTATCTTCATCCAATAGTGAATAATTTTTATGCTTAGTTATTTGTTCTTTAAAGAGGTTTTCACCAATAAATCTATATTGATTGTCATGTATCACCTCCAAGAAGGTTTCACTAAGAAATGTTGACTTTTGACTTTGATTGTCTTCTAGTGCTTCCAAAAATGTTTCACTAGAAGATGTTGAGTTCTAACTTTGATTATCCCCTAGCACCTCCAAAAAGGTTTCACTATGAGAGTGTTTTTCTAATTCATGAATGTGGTCTTGACCTCATTACTCTTATTCAATTGCTATGTCACCATGGATGCAATTCAATAAAGTGTGATTTTATCAGTCCCAATCAACACTTATGGGAGATGGAATGTTAATAATATGGCTATCTTGGTTGATGGTAATGGCCTATGGAATGGTAATGGAATGGAGAGAAGATACATAATCCTTGTAGAAGATACTATGACAAATTGTGTTGAAGCAAAATTAATCATCCTAAAAAACCATAGAAGGATGACAAATTTATTCAAATTGATCTACAAGGCATGTGTAACCAATGTTGTAACAACCACAAACATATTCTTCTTCTAAATCTGATTCTAACTCAAGGGAATTTGAATCTAATGTTGAGACTAATTTTGATTTAGATTCTAATGGTAAATTTGATTTCAATTCAATAATAGAACTTGACTCTAACTCTAATTCTTCATCTGATGGGTACTCTGTTACAATGATGTCTTATTGAATATATGGTTTGGGACAAGTAATAGCCTATGATGGCATAATGGGCTCCAAAAAAATTGTCTTGTCAGAGTGGGAATCCTCTAAGATGGTAAAAAGGTCAAGAGACAACTCCTTAGAGACTGGCTTGTCAATAGGAGGCTCTTGAAAAATATGTACATGGTCAAGGTAATGATTTGTGTAAAGGCAGTTATAATGATTAAGAAGTGACTCAATAATTACTAGCTCATCATTGTGAGATTCCTTGATAGCTAGTGTAGGATCAATATGTGATTCATCATAGGTTGACTTATAATAAGTGTTTGGTTCAATAAAAACATCTTGGATTGGTTGTGTCTAGGATTTGGTTTCCAATGAGTTGGAAAATACCAATTTTGAACACAACTTGGTCTTCAAAGGATAGATCGGTTGAGGTTTGAATGGGATTGGTTATAGATGAGGAATGGCTTATATTTGGATAATGTAAGTCTTTGGGGATCATGATTGCTCACATGTGCCAAAGGATGAAGTTTTAAAATGGTAATGACAAGGTGGTATGGAGCTTTTTTGTTCACACAAGCCAAAAGACTAGGTCCTAAAATGATGAAGGGGTGTTTTGGAGCTTGACTGCTTTCACAAGATAAAGGATAAGGTATTGAAATGGTAATGGTATTCCTTAGATATTGTAGATATTTATATCTCATATAATCTAAAGGAAGGTTAGGGGTAGCTGATGATCAGATAACAAAAGGACATCATGGAACTTGATTGCTTGCATAAGCCAAAGCATCCAAGTCTTCCTCATAAACCATGTCATCCTAGACATGAGTTGGCTCATAAGTTCATTCTTTACTGTGTTCCATATACTAATTATTGAAAATAGGGTATGGATCCATATCCCAAGCAACATTATTTGTAGTTGGGTCTTCAAAGTCCTCCTCACAAGCCTCTTTATGCTAATTAAGGTCTCGATTTGGATTTTGTGGATTTTGACTATGTTTCCCATATATAGTATTATAAGGAGAATAATAAAACTCCTTAGAAAATATTTCTTTATAGGGGTTCCTAGTGGGATTTTTTGTGGCCATTCTATTATAAGTTAGATTTTATGTGACTCCACCATAAGTGTAGCTAGACATATCTACATAAATGATGAAAGCTCTAAAACAAAAAGGATTAGTGTTTTAAAAACTATAAAAAACTATGTCCAAAATAAAAATGGTTCAAGCTTAGTAAAACTTGGTCAAAAGGTGGAGTTGTATTTCCAATGTGGTCTGAAAGTGAATCTATATCTCCAAATTGATTTGTGTTAAGACTTGGCATAAAATAGCCTAACATAAAATGTCTAATTTCAAATGTCACATGCATAAAAGGTCAAGTGTCTAAATAAAAACTGACATGTCAACGGTCTAGGTCAAAGCATTCCATACAAGCTCTAAACTAAGAAAGGGAAAATTTGAGTTACTAGGTCTTTTGTCAAAATGTGGAGTCAAAAACTAGGCTCAAAAAAATAGGCATATGCTAAGATTTTTGTCCAAATGACATCAAAAGCTAGACTTGAAACAAAGGTTGATGCGATTTGATTTAATCTAACAAGTTTGGAAATAATTTTGACATAAACTTGACACACAAAATCAAACATAAACATGATCAGATGGCATAAGGTATAAGACAAAAGGATCTTTGAGAAAGGCTATGCTCTCCCAAATAAAGGCACAAACAATGATGAGGATAGGCATTAAACAAACAAACCATCAATAGTTTATAAATTTTCAGTAATCGATTAACTAAAGTTATGCAACTCAAAAGAGAAATATCTATGTATTATCCCCATGAATTGAGGCCTAAATAGAAATCAATCAATGTTTGAATCTAAACTTGATAAGGCTAATTGAAAACTCAACATTGAAAATTGTGATTTGACCAAACAAGCTAGACAAGATTAGACATCATGACGACACAAAACAAAGGTCTAAATGGTATACATGACATGGTTTGAAACAAATATTTTTTAGCACAAGGTGAAATAAGTATTGAAATAAATTGAGTAGCCTAATGGCATAAGCATGCTCGAATGATGTGATTTATGTTATGCTTCAAAGGCTGAAAGGAAAAATGTTTTTGACATGATTTGGGTAGCATAACACTACCCTCCTCAACTTAAATACATTATTTTGACATGGCTTATGAACAAAAAAAAGATTTAGTCTCAAAACATACCAAGCAAAAATGTCAATAATACATTAAGTATAATCATCCAAATCCCAACAAGGGTATGGAAATGTGGGGTTGACTAAATTAGCAAGTTTTTAAATATTTTTAGGGGAATCAATTACATAATGACTTTCACATCAAATGATGTAAAAGACAAGTACAAAAATTGGGTGATCACGACATTGGCTAGTTATAAAAAGGTCTAATCTTTTTTACAAACACTACATCCTAATATTCACTTAGTGTAGTTTGATGTCCAAATGCAGATACATATTGTGTGTAACTCAGAAGGAGTAAGTGAATTCAATGCTAGAAGATGAAACCCTGGGTCAAAGATTCCATAAAGAACTCACAAGAGGTAATGATGTCCCCCTTACAAGCCAATTTTGAATGAAATAAAAGACTAATAGAAAGACTCTAGGGTCATTTTCAAAGTCACCCAAACTTTGACAAGTTTTTGGGGAATACTTTAGATGAATTTCTTTCTAAGCCTTGGACTAGGCTATTTGCAATAGGAATGACACTTTTGATTTGAATGGTTCCCTAAAGGTTATAAATGGAAAATCATACATGAAACACCCCCCTTTTTTAAAAACAAAAATCTAATTTAAACAACTAAGTGAATACAAAAAGCTTAGAAAGGTGAGTTTATTTTTAAGCCCAAATGGAAAGGTGTGATGGTGTTCTTTTAACCCCTTGGTCTTAATTGTAAAATTTGAAAACATTCACCATAAACATCTAATTTTTTTGTTAAACACAAAATAAGGTTCCTAATTCATTTTATAATCATGCCAAAGATGTCTTAATAGCATGTTTTAACATGTTCCAAGTCTATTGGTTACCTGTTTACCCTTAAGGCATCACCCCAAAAGCAAATATGTTAGACTAGAAAAATTTTAAATAGATTTTCAAAATTTTGGGAAAAATATATGAAAATTAAATCTAAACTAATGTAAAACTCTTAAAATTTAAGAGAAAACACATGGTTTTAAAAAAATCATTCAAAATAGAGTCTATATGACCCTAAACCAAGCATTTTAAAATGACCTATTAACGCTCGAGTTTTGTGTTTTTAATAAAAACATAGTGACCAACATCGGTTCTATAACCAATGATGGTTACACTTACTAATTGATGGTAGTTATCTAACTGACAATGGTTATACCAATAGTGACCGATGACATCTATGCCAATAGATGACGGTTTTACTAACCGATGATGGTTACTATGTAAACTCGTGATAAAGAAAAATGGAAAAAAAAAGTTAGAAAATAAAATTACAAGAGTTTTAATGATCCAAATGAAGATTTTAAAGTTGCATAATGATATTATTCATGTGTGAGATCTGTCTAGTCCCATTAGGCATGCCATTATGTGAACTAATAATTTGACTAAGAAAAGGAGATTAGTATGGTGTTAGTGACAAAAAGCACAAAAAAAATTGACAAAAACACACTAAGATAACACCTTCATGCCTAGTTACTAGTGTGAGCATAGTAACCAAAAAAAAATGATAAACAAAACTAAAAATTAAGGAAAAACACAAGAATTCCTTCACCTTCCTTAGATTCTCTAAATGCCTTTGTAGTAGTGGCTTGCTCGCTTTTGTACTCATGAAGTCCTTGGAAATGGAATCTTGTCTACCTCCATCTCTCCTTGGCACCTTTGGCTTATGGCTTGGCTTAGCTTGGAATCAATTTGGCATGGTAAACTTATTTTCTTGAAGCTTTTGGAACCAATCTTGCATTATAAGTTTGTACAAATAAAACTTAGAAATGATGTGGTAAGGCCTCCTATTTATAGATTTTTGTAAATGTCTAAAATTAACCTGAACTGTCCATCTTAGGATTGAGATGTGTGGCTAAGGACTATTCCAATTTTACAATTAAAATTGATAAATAGTCTCATCAATATTTTGGATAGAGAAATAATTAGGAGGCATGGAGGGCATGAATCTTGATATTTGTGGCATTTATGGCCTAGGAATGTCTTCCAAAGAAATGAGGTCACCTAATGATGTAGATATTCAATATTCATTTATAAAATAAGTTTTTAACAATTTTTCATAGAATTATTAATTAGGTCTTGATTTGGATTCATTAGCTCGTAAGCATGTTTAAGCACTTCATGCACAAATTACTCAAATTGATCAGAATGCCTTATTATTGGTCCAAAATTTGACTAGATTAGAATTGGAAGTGAATGTTAGATGCATTGGATCTATTATCCCATTTAAGATGTTATAAATAAAAAATAACAAAGGCATGCATCTCATGCAATACATTTGATAGGAAAGATCAATCTAGAGCACCCAAGTACAAAATTGACATTTTGAACCCAAATGATTTGATCAAAGTTAGGTATCCCACAAATTGAATTTCCCCATTTAGGGATACTTTAACAAAAATCAGCACTTTAATATGTCAGTTTCACATCGATTAGCATGTTTTAGTGTTTTTAGGCCAAATTATGCATTTTGGGTAGAAATTGGTGAAAACCCTGATTGGAGGTCATTGGTGGATAGATTTAGGTGTCTACAGGAATTACATATCATATTATACAAATTTTAATTTAAAATTTTGTGAATTCAAAGTTATTAAAAAACTAGTACAGATTATTATAATTTTTATAAATAATCTAATTTTTTTTGCAAGGAATGATTAATATTTAATTTTAATGCAATTGATCCAAAATCAAAGAAATGTTCCTCACCCAATTGGAAGATAACATCATATAATTTTTTAACTAGAAATATTCTTTGATAATGCTCCCAATATTTAATGAAACCAAATATAATCATTATTTTATGGAGGCTAATCAAGATGCCAGTATCATAGCCAATATGGGAGACTATGCACTTACAAAAAGTGAATGCATGATATTGAAAATAATGATCAACAATATCAGACTTTAGTTGCCTCATCAATATTATTAATCATTTGATAAAATATAATATTTACTCTCAAGCATGCTCAAGGAGGTTTTATATCAATGAAAAAAGATTATTTAATCTCTCTGATGCTTAAATAGGTCTGATGGAAATGTGACAAAAGAGAGTATTAACTATCCCACACTCAAATAGGATGGTAATGATAAAAGTAAGTATTTACTCTCTCATACTTAGAGGATAGAACTCATATTAGGTAGTAATGACATTAGTCTTCCATTATCCATTAAATTAGTCATCTTCATCCATTATAAAACTATAAATCTTCTTCAACTCTAAAACATGTTATTTATCCTTCATAATTACAAACATATCATCTCTCCTTCATTCTTATCTTCATGCTTAACCATATTATATATATATATATATATATATATATATATATATATAACTAATTTGATGGTGATATCATTCTTAAAAGATTAATTTATCAAATGTTTATGGTCTCTAGAGTAATTATCGACCCACCCTTCATGAAAAGTAAGTTTATCCATGACCTAGTCACTGCTCTTTACCCAATTCTACTAGCATTTATCACTCTCCAATTCATTATGAATTAGGTGATGGGATAAGAAAATACTTTGAATGGCACAAAATAATTGAAGGAGATTTGAGAGCTCTACCAACTCAGTAAAAAGTTAGATTAAGTCCTACTGAGCTATATAAGGTGGACAAAAATAACTTGCAAAGAATCTTAAACACCAATCCAGGATCCAAGATGTTCAAAAGGAAAGGAGAGCATGACACATCCTCCTCAATTATCTCTCACCTTCAATCCATTGAGGCTAAGGTAGATAAATCATTGGGCTAACATTCTAATTTCAAGGATTTTGATATCAAGCATAAATTTCTTATGAATACCAATGCATAAACCTTAGGTGAAGATAGAACCCCATTAGGTGTCCCTTTAAAGCTTGAAAGCTATACAAGGAAAGAAGGTAATAAAAAGAAACTTGTTAACCTTATTTATAGATATTTATAGATGATTGAGCATGTTTTTTACCCTATAGGTCTACCTTTAATCCAAATAATTGTCTTTAACCGTCAATTGACAATGGATCAACTTATCATGAAATAAAACATGCATGTTGTATTTTTTGAAGAGGTTACCTAGATTCTCATGGGTAAAGACACACTAGGTAAATTATACTCTTGCATGAAGGCATTCCTAGACCAATATGATGTAATTGTGTCTAAGAAATAAAAGAAAATTTAAATAATCTAATCAATTAATATTTTTGTTAAGTCTTTTATGCATACCTTCTTCTATCTTCCTCATTGATATTAAATTCCTCCATTATAATCTATATCAAATTTATTAAGTTATCAATGTATTTAATGGGTGAGGGACCTAATATAACCCTATTACCATGTCAAAAAAATATGTATCTTCACATGTAAAATGGGCATTGCCTATTCTACATAAGTCTATAAGAATATATTACTTTATTATCTTCATAAGTGATAATATTCTTATATTTTGTATTATTAATTAGAAATAAGATTATAGAAACTTTATTTACATTTTATTAATTAATTACATCAGTCTTCACAAATATTCATAATTGGTGTTTATATTCTTCACTATTATTAAATCTTTGTTTGTAGTTCTTCACAATACGGGGCATGGATGTGATCATGTTCAATTTTTGAGATGATTCCAATTATTGTGTCAATTGTGCACTACTTACAATATTTGAATTAGCCATCTTGTCCATCATCTCAATTTTTATGACTCCCCATTGATTTCTTTATATTTTAACTTTTTACATGTGTGAAATTATGCTTAATTAATGATCACTTGGTGATTCCCATTAATTAAATTTGATTCATGAATATGCCTATTAAGGGAGTTATAGATGGTCAACTTATCCATTTTTATTAGGCATCTCGCATCGGTTGTTTTGACATATTTCCTTGAATTTCTCATCCTAGCTCCATTTATCCAACATGATTTACATGGCCAATAAATAGTATCCTCTACTTTATCTTTTTGGTAAACTACCCTTTATGTTTTCTAACTTGTGTGTATATATTTTTTCCAAGTCGTAGTTTACCATTTTTAATTAGGAGTTTTATTTTTCCCTTTTTTTTCCCTCATGTCATCACTTGCCATTTTCTAATTATTAATATTCTTAATTTATGTAGAATGGGCACATTCTACACATTAAATAAGAATGTTATCAATTAATAATCCAATAGTCTTTGTTTATGTTTAATTTACATATACCCATTCTACTCAAAATAGAAATATTATATTCTTAATTGAATTTGTTCTTGTTATGACCAACACGTCCCTTTTCACAGAAGGAAAAGGGACCCCTACAAGGCAAAAATTTTATTTTTTTCCTTTTATTGAGACTAGTCTAAGCCTCACCTAATTTTAAAATATTGGGCATCTATTGTATCATAATTTTTAAGTTTTTTTGTTGAAGTTTTGATAAATCCCCATTTGTATGTATTTAATTATCTTTGATAGGATATTGTTTTTGAAGAGAGGAGTCATGTCGTGCTTTTTAAAATTTATTTTTTATTCATAAAAAATATGGAGGATAGGTAGGTCCTAGAATCTTAGTCCTAGATTCCAACTGGCCCCTCCCTAAATGATAATTCTAACAAGTAATTAGTCCTTCATTCATATGTATTATATCTATCAAAGTGATAGGATACCTAATGTAATTAGAGTTCACCATGTGTACTCATACACCTAGAGTTTTCATAGTTTTCAAATCCATAGGAGACCTAACCTAATTATATATCACTAAATGTAGACATAAACTAGGAGTTTTTAGAGCCACAGGAGGCCTAATTTAATTAGAGATCACCACATGTACCTATACATCTAGATTTTTCAAAGCTATCAGAGTGGTAGGAGGCCTGATCTAGTCAAAGATTTCCATGTATAATTTTGTACACCCAGATAATTGTAGACTTAATAAATATCTACCATGTCAACCCATTAAAACCATAGTATGCCTATGAAATAATAGTTTTTGTGTCCATGAGATGATGCAAAGTATAATATATACCATAAAAAATTATCTTTGGATATCTGATGCCACGATATGACTGCAAGTTTTTTGTATTTTTGTCTTTACCATTGAAGAATCCTTCTAACATTGCAAATGGATATGGGTTAAAGTGATGAGACATAACAAAAATAAGACATTTGGATATTTTTGAACACATATTTTGATAATAAAATATTATGTAGCATGTGAATGAGATATAATATTATTCTCAATCTGGCAATATTATGATCAATTAATATGATTATATGAAATGAGAGTAGTGACATAGATGACCATTCCCAATGACTATTATATGATCTATTTTATGTATAGATGTTATAATTTAAATTTTTTCATAGTATTCAACTTTTTTTAGGTTTCAATAGATATAAATATCATCAAAATATATCAAAATGAGAGTGAAATTTTGAGTAAAACTATATACTAAGGTCACCATTTTAAAATTTGTTACTAACAATTGAGTAGAAATAATATCTTATTCATTATAGATTAATTAATAAAATTAATAGGCTGACAAAGCTATTTATATGTACAAAAATAATTTTTTTAATTTATAGATATAGAAACAATTCCAACTATCAACTATAAAATAATTCAACCTCCATATAAATATGTAACTTAGTCCGTAATATTTTATAACTTATACCATCACTTTTTACTTCTAAATAATTCCATATCTCATTGTAAAATTTAACCAAATATTATTAGGTTTGTATATATAAATTATTGTAACAAATACAAGTTATGCAATAGTATCAAGATAACTCAATTAAAGTCACTAATTATTATTTTGTATGTTTCTAAAGAGTGGCGCATATTTCAGTATGAACCCACATTATCTAGCCATATATATAAGTGTGTGAATATTTTCCTATCAAAATGTAGCATGAAATCAAATTGCCATCTTGGAGGCAATCCAGAGAAAATGGATTCTTTTTTTTTTTTGAAAATAAAATATGTTTTCTTACCTATGAATAACATGTTGTCTGTCTCATAGAAGTGTGTGTATTTATCTAGAACCTTTTCCATATTTTTAATATATACTATAACACTATTTCATTTATTTGATCTAATAAATATGTCATTAATTTCACACTGTGATATCCCCCATATAGAAATAAATTCCACTTTTTGTAACCATTCAAAATGTTGAATGAAATAAAATTGTACTCTTGAGTTCATGAATGTATTCCACAACCCAATATCAAAATGTTTATTTGTAATTTTTAAAAATTTAGGACTAAATGTATGACTGGCGTATTAGTAACATGAATATGAAAAGTATAGGTGTTTGGTTGGAAATATAAATTTAGTGGTCCTTGGAACATAGAACATCACTCTTACTCCTAGTATAAAAAACATCCATTCAAGTGGAATAATAATATCTAAAATAGTCAACTAATATAAGAATTCTTTTTCAATAATTGGCTACTTACTAATATTTTATTAGAATAAAGTTCTTGACACCATTGTGATACTTTATATTGAACACTTAATCGTATAATGTAATTTAAATATTTGGTTATTTATGAGAAATTCATAATTGTAAAAATGTTTGGGGAGAATCTCATGGTATCAAAATTCTTGGGGTAAAATTTATTTTTTAAACAATACCTATTTATAAGAAATTATGTTTAATAAGAAAAATATAGAACCTTAATATAAAAAATTGATGGAAAATTACTAAAAACAATTTTTATTTAAATTTAAATTATATTTAATAAGCTTATTTAAGAACTGAACCAAATATGAATGAGAACATCTAACTAAAAATCATTATTATCATCAAATAGTAATGCAAATTGAATAGTGCTCACAAAATTTATTTTATATAAGTAGTGTAAACTCAATTTCATTTATTCCCTAGTTCAAAACTAGTCACATAAAAATTTAAATATTTTTTCAAAACAATCTTACATCATTTGCATCCCCAATGAAGGCTGGTTGTGTAAACAATGTGGCCATAAGCCATTTTCTAGTTATAACCTCCTTTGTATAAATAGCCTTTGTTGGAATGGTGAAAATTTATTGAGGTAAACCTTTGTTTAGTGGGTTGAATGCAATAACTCTTTTATATTTAAAAGGTATTCTAGCTTCCTTCTAAATCATGTCCAAATTCTTAATAAATATTTTCATATTTTATTTGCAATGCTTAGAACCCCAACAAAACCAATGACAAGCATCTACTTTAGAATTTAGTAATAGTTTTGTTACAACTTTTTTTTCACTAAAATATGTATTAGATGTTACAAATCAAATTCTAATTCAAACTATGAGGATGTGACCATTAAAAATTAGGTCAAACATCCTCTTGGATGTATTTGCTCTTTATTGACTTGGAATGTAGTGTTATTTTTCTTAAAGAATATTTTTGAATTAAAAATAATTATAAGTTGAGAAGAAGCAAATATTTGTTTTGAGGCACTGAAAATAATAATAATTTTAAGATTCAGTTTTATATTCAATTTATTTTTAAATATTATTATATTAATATGCCAATTGATGTTTTACCTACATTCTTAGGAATTTGCAGATACTGTACATCATCTACAATCAAATATACATAATAATTTAAAATCATAATTATTTAATGTTTGAAACATATAATAAAACAAAATGTATTGAGACTTAGTCATGAATTTTTTAATAATTGATTATTAATTTAAGTAATAATTAATACCTATTAATGAGCTAAGTGTGATAATTTTAGTGTATGTTATGATGTATTTGATGTATTTATCATAGCTAATTATATGTTTTGTTGAATTTCGTCTTGTTAGTTAGATGATTTATATATTTTTTTACTTGTATCCCCTTGAGATGAAGTTGAGTCTTTATTTAATTCATCATTTATGTTCATCATTGTTTATAATAGCGTAACAATTTCTACCAACATGTAACATATAAGTTTAAAATGAAAATTCAAATTTATCAAGAATGGGTAGCCACCTGTAACTTATCAAATACATTGCTAAGTCTAATATCTAATTTTGAGGAATGTACATTATTAAGATTAGTAAAATGTTATAGATAATTCAGTAGTCAGAAGTATATTACGTATTTAAAACTTATGATCTAAAGGATTGACTTCAAATATGAAAATAATTGAATGTAACCATGTACATAACTAGGGTTGTCATGAGATATTTATAGTATTGTTTAAGCATCATATCCTACTTTGGATTTTATACTATATATATCAGTGAAGTCATATTTAAAGTTGTAGTAGCTTGTATTATATTTGTGCCTCAAAAAATTACTAAAATAGGGGATAGTTTGTGTTGCATCTTGATAGCATGTGCTCCAAAAAATTTGATATATCTCTCATACTTGAAATGATTATTTGAGAATACAATCTCAATATCGATTAGCCTCAAAATTTCCAAAGTCTTGGTTTATGAACAATCAAGTTCTATTTCCACTTATTCATCGACCTTGTAATTTGAATCATAGACACTGTAAATACCAAATAACATAGACAATATGTGAAACCCACCTTCTTCATTCAAAATCCTATAAAATCCTTTAGAAATTATTTAATTATTTTATTTAGCCTTTTCCATGGAGATGTGTAAATAATTATTAAATAAGTAAGCTTTGAGTACTGGAATAATAAATATACACACACAACTCATTACACTAGAAGCAATACAAGGGAGTAGATATTTAATATCACTTTATGTGACATCGATGACAACATTATAAAAATATGAAATAACACCTCTAGACTAAGATAAATATAGTGTTCTAATTTTCCTAATGTTCTACCTAATATAAAATAAAAATAACACTAACATGTGAACTCACAAGTATATTCTTCCTTAGGTAGAGAATTTTTAGTAACTAATGATACATACAGTTCCAACTTGTTTATGGAATCCATTGATATTGTCATATTATCTTCTATTTTTTTCTAGATCCATTTCCCTATTTTTTTATTTTTCTATTTACATTTTTGAATTCTTCATAGAGTTGAACAAAGTGAGTTTCATGCATGTATAAATTTTTTTATCACATATGATGCATCACACCCAAAAATAATACTTCTTCATGAACCCATGAATTCAAATAAATTATAATTTTTACCCTTGAGACTCTAGTCTTCTTCACTTTTTTTAAATAGGAACTTAAAGTTTTTTCCTTCACACTAGGGTTAAGATTTACCTTTAGAAAAGCATGTCCACTCATAAATTTATCTTTGTATATCCAATTCTTCCATAAACATACCCCTTGTAGCTCTAAATAAACATGTAAATTTTATCTAATTAATTTGGATTGAAGTTTAGGTCATTGTCTTTTTTAGCATTGCAATCCATCTCACCATTTTTGTTGATGTTAAAAACCAAAACCAATTTTTTTTATATATCATTGAGAACAACAAGAAATGACATCTTATCATTAAGACTGTCCAAATTTTGGTTTTCAAAAATATTCATAATCTCTTCTTCAAATGTATGTATACAAACATAAAAATAATTTACATTAATCAAGTATATAGAGTAATGAAATGATTTTTTTGTTTATTTTATTATTAGTTAAAATTAATTAAATATATGAAGTGCATTCTAGTTATCCACCCTTTTATTTCCTAAATTGAGCTGTTGCGATATTTTTCCATTATTTAAAATGCCCTACATTTGTAAACTGCTCAATAAAATTTATTGTAACCCATGTTTTATTGTCCATATTTTGTTGTTTGTAGATAATAATTACCTAATCTATTGTGGCTTTGGAATAAATAATATGAGTTGATATTTGTTTTTATCTATAATAAAAAGAATAAAAATTATTTTTTCAATATAATTTTCATAGATATGATGATATGTTATCCATTTATGATGTATAATTTAGTCTTTGGATATTTTAATTCATGCTTGAGCTCAATGTCCAAGATATCACCAATTATTTTTATAAACAGAAGCAATATTGCCTCCCACTTAAGAGGCACATGATTACATAACATTGAGCTAACCATTCTATCAACATTGGCTAGATTAAGGGATTGATACTAGTATTTAGGAAGATCTTGGTGGCAACATTCAAATCCAATCTTAAATGATTATACATTGAATATAAAAATTTGAATCTCTTGATATGTTGAATATTCACTTTTTTTAAATTCTTTTTCAACTTACTTCAATATATTTTTTTACCGTGTATATTCCCTTTGTATGTAAATGGAAATGTAAATGATCTATAAATAAATCCTGGCTTAGAGAAGATAAATTTTACTTACACTTCTAATTGTTGATACATTAGATATTCAAGTTCATGACCAAGGTGGATCTACTAAACCTAGCCAAGGAATCTATTACCATAATAATATCACTAGAGAGTGTTTTAAAGTCTCCAATCAAGCAAAAATATGTAATAACCCTAACTAGGTCCTATGTTTTCATATCCACTAAAGTAATACCAATTAAAGTAAGGTTTAATCTAGCACTGACCAAAGCTTATGGCATAAATTATGCTTAATAAACATTAAAAGTAAACATGCATAAGATAATATTATTTAAGTTATATATAGATAAAACCCTAATGCATGGAGAGATCAATATATTCAAAAATAATTACTTACATTACTTCTATCTACTGAAAAAGAGGAACAAAGTTAGAGGTACTTACCTTGAAGATAAACCCATCGAGACTCAATCTCTCCCTTTGAAAAAGGTACTTTTTAAGAGTTTTTTGTGGTTTGTAAGGATCACTAGGAAAGGCTAAAGCATCCAAGAATTTTTCATAAGACTAGATTCTTCTCCAAGTATAAACCCTAATTTAAAACTCCTCAAGTATAATGGTGCAAGATCAGGTTATAAAGAAACACAAATGAATAATTAACTCTTGTTGTCTTTCTAAGAATGGAAAAATGAATGTCTTTATATAGCTGAATCTAACCATAGTCCTTTATGAAATTTTAGTTGACAGGGTCAACCCAATCAAATCTATATCATTATTGATAAAAACAAATCAAGTCTTGGTTTAAGCTGGATAGGGGCTGACCTAGAACCTAAATGAGTTTTTTCAATTAGAGTATAGGGTTGATGAGGCTAACATTATATCATAAATTATCAAAAAGTATTTTAGGCTATGAAAGGGTTAATGAAGGTGGAAAATGACTAGAGGAGGCTATAAAAGAGGAAGCAAATATTAGTGGAATGTTTTTAGGATATGATTAGATTAATAATAAGTGGTAGTAAAGGGACAAATATCCTAAGAAGCACCAATCATTTTCCCACCCATTTCCCAGTACACCCTTTGAGGTGTGCACTCAAAGAGATTGAGAATCAATGGGTTCCTACAGATAGAAAAGATCTATAATTGATAAAGTTTGAAAATATTATGTGTATAAATATACCCCACTCAAATCTCATCATGTGTCACTTAGGTACAATAGGGGATGGTGCTTTGATAAAGAACATAACAACTCACAATGTTGAAGCTAAAAAAAAATATTGTATTTTAAAATAAAAATAATTAAAATTAAATGACTAAAATGGAAATAATTGAAAATAAAAGTAATATATGTGTACCTTAACTTACCTTTATCATTGGATGGTTATCTATTGTGTTTGTATTTTTGATCATGGAGGGCACAGAGAATAATTTTGACAAACCCAAAGATACAAAACTAAAGAGAAAAAATAAACAAATGCAGGAAAACTAAGATAATTTGATGCTTATGTAGATGAGACGTACTTGGAAATCTATCAAGCTAGGGTGACAAGTTCTATGTTAGACCAAATTACCAAGTCAAAATTTAAAATAAATTAGGTTAATAAAAATCCAAGGCTACTAAAGATCAAAAAACTCAAACAAGTAAACTTTAAGTAAGAAAAGAAAGCTCACTAAGTCAAACCAAAGATACATGTCAAAAATGTTAATCAACCATTAATATAAAAGTAGTAACAATACTTACTTAAACAAATATGGGCAAGAAAAATGGTAAAATAACATTGATGAGTGAGCGGTAACAATCCTTCCTCAATCATCAATGGAAAAAGGTACATAAAATGGAAAATAACATTGGTGAGTGAGGAGTAACAAGCCAACCTCACTCAATAATGGAAAAAAAACATGAAATTAGAAATGGACTCAGGTGTCTATAAAAAGGGGTAGTACAAAAATAATAAGTGGTAAAAAAAATCAAAGTTATGCTGAAATGTAAAGTAATGATCTAAATAAAATAATCCATAATTTCTCAAGCATATTTTTTATTTTAAGTATAGATAAAACTAAAATAGAGTGGTGTTAGCATGGTTTTAAGATGTGAATAATAGGGAAGTATAGAAGAGGCTAAAATAAATTTAGAATCACACTTGCATATGAAGGGGAGAAATTAAATGGGTGGAGGGGAGAATGAAGGAAAAACCAAGGAAGAGGAAATATTTATCGAAGTCAAGACACTAAAATTAAGTTTTTCAAAATGAGAGGACTTTGTACATTAAGGACTCTAAAGAACTTCTCCTAGACAAACAAATCTTAGTTCAAAAATTGAAGTATGTAGATCATCCCATGAAGGTTATATGCATGAAAAGTAAAATAGACCTACCTTCCCACAACATGTTCCCTATTCCATAGGACCCCTTATAGAGTTGTCAATATACTACGAAGATTGGATACTTGTGTGAGAAAGTAGGTAACACCATAGAATTTTTTGAATTCTCCTATTCCAATCTACTAGCCTACCATACCCTAATGCACCTTGGCTCTATCATGAGGCCAACTATAGAGTTTGAACTTTGATTAGAGATTAGAGATGTGGTATTAATCACATCTTTTGGTGTGATTTTAAATTTTGAAATTTATATGTTACCTTTTATATATCATTGCCTTTTGTTTCAAATAATTTTGATTTCAAATTTTTTTAATATCTTTTTTATTCCTCCTCCATATGGATTTAGAAAACCAAACATGGGTGCTAAAGTTGACTTTTATTTGGATACTTTGGACTTAGTTGCTAATATAGAGAACTTAGAGAGCATGGTGTCTAAGAGTCTCATTAATTTAGGTGAAAAAACTATTATCTTGACTTTGACCTTGGTTTATTAAATGTGGAGTGAAAATAAAGGAAATCAAGAGGAATGAAACATGAAACAATTTGAATATATTTAAATTACAAAAAATGTGAGAAAAGTGAAAAGGGATACAATGACAATGAAATGTGATTACTTATCATAAGAATGAGGAAAGTGTATGAAAACATACTAACACCTTATTTTCATGCAAATTTTATCTACAAAATAATAAAAATCTAAATTTGAAAACAAAGAATCAAACACTTGTAACCATTAAAAACACATTCTAGAAAAAAGAACATAGATTTTTAAAGATGGTGATTTTATGAGGAAGTCTTGCTTATATCCATGGTCTTACATTGAAACTCATAAAATATAAACCCATGAGGGTGGACAAATCATGTGAAAATTAAATGGGATAAATATGATGTTTTTAAGGAAGGTCAGTCTTATCTATGGTCTTACACTACAACTCACAAAAGGAAAAATCCAAGGGGTGCCAAAAATTATTGGAAAGCAAGGAAATAAGGAGAATAAAAATTGAAATCATAAGGATAGGTATTATCCATGGTTTTATAATTCAATTAATTATAAAATATAAACCAAAGGACTAAAAGGATGGACTAAGGTTTATGAAAAGAGGGACTATTGTAGAGGGTGAGACCTGTGTAAGTATCCTTTAATTTTTTTATAAGGATAGCATATATAAATCATGATAAGAAGGGAAAGATCTATGCTAACATCTATATCAAGGATGAGCATGTGAGATACAAGCCTATGTATCTCTACAGGTTTATTAAAATTGAATTAGTTTGGTATCATGTAATTCAAAATAAGAGTGGGTATCATAAAATTCCATAATGGATAATTGGATTTAGGGATGGGCATCTCAAGATGACCCAAAGGATGAAGTAACATGTGGGTGGGCATTGTAATATTCCCTAAAGACTAAATTAATATTTGGATGGGCATCACAAGATGAATCAAAGGATAAAAAGAGGAATAAAAGATATGAATAAAAGAGAACCCCATATAGTGTTTAAATTAATTTAGGTTGTCTAATAATATTATGATAGGGGATTTTAAGATGCTTTATGAAAGAAATATAATTTAGGAAAGAAGGAGAATTAGGGATAGAGTTGGCTAGATAGAGAAAAAATTTAGTTAGACAAAGAGTAGGGTCAAAAAATAAAGAAAAAGGTTAGCCAATAGGTATAGAATCGACTAGGTCAATAGGGTATTACTAAGATATATGATAAAAAGAATACATAGTCATATGGGTTGACTATGTACTATTAGATAAGGGATATAATAGATAAATAGGAGACTATAGTCATGTAAGTTGATTGTGTAATGTTGGAAAGAAGGTGGAATAATTTGTAAGAGAGTGTATCAACTAAGATGATAGTGTCTTGAAATAAGGAATTTTTCTTCAAGATAATTGGAAGCAAGAATGAAAATAAATGCATAAACAATTGGATCAATGTGATTGATCCAATTAGGGCACACAATACAAACCTTGCACCAATGCTATCCAATGTAAGTTTTGTAATACAACACATAATGAACAAAGAGTAATGAATAAAATAAAAAGTAAATGCTAACTAGTTAGTCACCCTAAGTATTATTAGATTATTATAAAATTTTGATTTTAATGTGATAGGAAAGTTGGCTGAAATAGGGAACTAGAAAGTAGTCTAAAGTTGGTTAAAAAATGTTTGGGTTGAAAGGAATCTATAATGGCAATGGTACTAGATTGGTATTGGGGCGTACCCCTTCACTTCATAATCTCATAGTAATAATGGTGTTGGGTTCTTTGCAAATATGTACCATTAACCACATATTTATACTTGGCCAAAAAACCAAGTCAACTTCCCCCTTTGTGATGAAATCCAAGTAGGTAGGCCTTGGAAAGACAAATGTTTAAATTCTTTTTGAATGTTAAGTGATTTTGTAGTGTGTGTGAAAAAGTGTAAAATAGTGTAAATAAAATGGTAATTTTAAAAACCACCTATTTAGACTATGTGAGTTACTCTAACCATGCAAACAAATAAAAAGGAAATGTGAATTGATTACTAACAAATAGATGTTAATTCCTTGATTAAAAATAGTATAAAGTCAGTTCAGGTGACACTATATGCAAATAGTACATAACATAGTTGACTAGTTCATTTTTAGTCTATAGAAGTAAGATCTTTAAGAATAAATTAAAATAAGTCAACTATGTCTCTCAGACAAAAGACAAACTATAGAGCTAGTCATCCGGGTCGACCTAGTTAGCTATAGGTTTATTGTTTTGAAGATGTTAACTTATGGAAAATAACACTGAAGGAAGAACTAAAATGATAGAAAGATAAAATAAATAAACCATGGTGGGTTCTAATATGTTTTGTCTTGAAAATTTTATGTTATAGTGCTTTATTTAATACTTTCATATTCTAAAAATTGGGTTGACTGGTTTGACCAAGTTCTATAAAACCATGTATGCTGAAGAAGAATAATGAACATGATCAACCAATTTGATAGTGTTTTTTGACCTGTATATTGGTATATAAAACTAGCATATATAATCAACATGTTTGATAGTAAATGATAATATGGAATTGAAGAAAACTACTATGTCAAACTATTTGATCTAGTAACCTAAAGTTTATAAAGACCTGCATAGATAGAATAGAGTCATTTTGAAGTGATTATGTGTTAAACCTATGCATAAAAATTTATAACTATATCAACTAGTTTGATACAGTAATGTAAATATGGAAAAATATAATAAAATTATAAAAATTATGGCATGAAATAAAAACTATAAGGTTAGATTCACGTCGGGTTCATTAGAATGTATGCAAATGTAAATGCAACTGATCTATAAATAAATCCTAGTTAGAAAAAGATAAATCCTACTTACACTTTTTATTGTTGATAAATTATATATTCTGGGTCATTACCAAGGTGGATTATACATACCTATCCAAGGAATATCTTACCACAATAATATCACTAGGGAGGGTTCTAAAGTATCCATTCAAGCAAAACTATGTAATAACCCTAACTAGGTCATATGTTTTCATATTCACTAAACTAATAAAAATTAAAGTAAATTTTAATCTAGTGCTCACTAAAGCTTTTGGCAAAAAGTGTGGTTAATAAACATTAAAAGTAAACATGCATAAAATAATCCTATTGAAGCTATGTATATGTAAACCCCTAATGCAGAGAGATTAATATATTCAAAATCCATTACTTATGATACTTTAATATACTAAAAGAGAGGAATTTTTTTGAGATACTTACCTTGAAGATGAACTTGTTGAGACTCAATATCTTCCTTGGCTAAAGGTGTTTCACAAGAGGTTGTTGTGGTTTGTAAGGATCACTAAGAAATGCCAAAACATCTAAGACTTTTCAACTAGACTAGATTCTTCTCCAAGTATAAACCCTAAGCTAAGGATCCTCAAGTAGAATCGTAGAAGAACATATTAAAAAGAAGCACAAATGAATAATTAACTCTTGTTGTCTCTCTAAGAATGGAAAAATGAATGTGTTTATAAGTTTAATCTAATCCTAGTCCTTTCTAAAAGTTTAGTTGATAAGGTCAACCCAATCGACTTTGTATCATTATTGACAAACAAATTTGGTCTTAGTTTACATTGACCAGGGGCCAACCTAGACCATACATGAGTTTTGTCAATTAGAGTATAGGGTCGATGGGGCTGACATTGTATCATAAACCATCAAAAAGTATTTTAGGCTAGGGAAGGGATAATAAAGGTAAAAAATGATTATAAGAGGGTGAAAAAGAGGAGGTAAAGATTAGAGAAATGTGTTTAAGAGATGGTTGTATTGATAACAAGTGGTAGTAAAGGAACAAAAATGCTACAAAGAAACAATGGTCTACCCACCCCTTTCCTAGTTCACCCTTTGAGGCATGCACTCAAAGAGCTTAAGACTCGATGGGTTCTTACAAGATATAAAGCATTAGTAATTCATAGATTTTATAAATATTATGTGTATACATCTTTATCTCTTATAAACATGAGTTTCTCTACCTTTGCCAATAGTTATTGGCTCACATATGTAAACATTTTTGAATGAAAATTTTTCTTCCATAATTCTTTGTTCATATTCAAGAGACAGTCAACAAATGAAGTGAATGCATATTGATAAAATCTTTTGAATGTTAGTTTAATTCTATTATAAATACTTTCACTGGTTTCCACTCTAGTGTCTCCATCTTTAAATGGTTTAATTTTCTAACCATAAGAATAATAAGAATCATTATAATGTTTTTCCAAATGAACCATGCCAAGTTTTATATATAATGGAGCCTTTAGCTCCATTTAAATAATTTAGAATAAATGTTCATTATTTTGTATATTTTCCACCTGAAACCTTATTACACTAGTTGAAATGTATTTCATATTTAGCACTATCCCACTACTTGATGTTCCCCTGACAGGGAATGAAACAATCAGAAGTCATTGCAATAATTAGATGGAGTGTATATTTATATATACCACTCCCCATATCTTTTCTTCAAATCCAATGTAGCTTCAATAAATGAAATATATCAGTATGGAACCCTACATAATATCCATTATAATTCCTTTTGTACAAACTTAGAGATAATTTTTTTAGTTTAAATATATCATGATAACATTTGAAATATGAAAATTTTTTAAACCATGTACAAACAAACTATATATATATATATATATATATATATATATATATATATATATATATATATATATATATATATATATAGTGGTGATTATTGGTGCATGTTCCTAGTTATAATGAGGTGTTATCTATTTTAGTTAATCTTGATGTTTTATCTTATTAAAAAAAAAAATTAATGTGTGTGTTAACAAAATTATAATTGTTTATAGTTAACCCATAACATATATTTTTTTATGGCATGATTCATCACTAAAATTAATAGTAAGTCAAATTTGAATAGTTTATACTTCAATTAGATCATAGATAACCCTTCTTTTATGATTTACCTTTGCTTAATTTTGTCATTTTATTAGACCCATCATAGTTTCAGTCAAACAAACTATTGGGTCAACAAAGAGGACATCATTTCTTGTAATATTATTCATAATATATTATTTTAGGATGGGAAAATTATTATTAAATAAAATATAAAAATATTGACTTACTAATAATTTATAGTTTCCTAACTATTCTTAGATATTTCATGGTGATGAACCTAATGAAATACTTAATGGAGCCCCAATTATTTGAAGAGTTAATGAGAATTTGGTTCCAATATTGTCTATGATCATGGATGCCAAGGGTATCCCATCATTGGTATAAGTCATTAGTTTTAGTATCATACACTAGAGGGTTGTCCTCAACATGATAGATCCTAATTTATACATTCTTTCATATTTGGTATTTTCTATGTGTACTTATATTGTTAGATTCTTATGCAGAATGGGGACATGCCCATTCTACACAAGTTTATAATAATATTGGAATATTGGTATATTGACTTCCTAATTGATAATTATCTATATTATTATACTCTTGAGTAGAATGTGCATGTGCCCATTCTACCCAATATAAGAACAATAGCTTCCTAATTTATAGTTACCTATATTCTTATATTCTTGCAAATAAGATTATTGGATTCCTAATTGATAGTTTCTTATGTTATTCCAATTTATTATTGTACATGTCCATTATGAAAAAGATAAAAATATTGGATTTATAATTGATAATTGACTAATTATTCTTAGATTCTTGTTGTAATTGATAATTTCTTATATTATTAAATAATTTTTTGTGACCAACACACCCTCATGTATAATTAAAATAGGGACTGGCATAATTAAGAATGAGTCACTACATATTGATTATATGTCCCCAATACTTGTATTATGTTTTTATCTTATTAATTTTAAATACACATTAGACAATTATTGTAGTCATAAATAGTATACATTGAAAATAATAATAAAAATGTTCATCACATAGCCATTAACTATACACAATCATATAAATAATGCTTTGTTTATTATATATAAGTTAATCATTACATGGGCATTCAAAGTGACAATGAGATCAATTATATTCATACACTACCAAGTATAGTAGTGAAAATATTATGTGTCTTATCTCCTTTCCATGCCATCACTTTTTCTATTTGAAGTCTTGCCATCCATTAGGTGCTTTGCTCTAGATACTCCACTCTCTCTCTCTCTCTCTCTCTCTCTCTCTCTCTCTCTCTCTATATATATATATATATATATATATATATATATATATATATATATATATATATATATATATATATATATATATATATCTTATTTTCTCTTGGTTATATGTGTTTATCTCACCATTCTTGACCCACTTTCTCCTTTTCTTTGTTTCTTGTGATTCCTACCCTATACCCATATACTCTTGATGGAGGGCCTTGAATCTCTACCAAGTTCCTCTTTATCTAAAAACACCACCTTAACCACAACTTTATTTAACAAAAATATGCGTATGCCAAATATCTCTATTTATAGTTTTGAGGGTTTATTATTGGCTAAACTAGTTCATGGGTTAGTAGCTATCCTGATAGTAGTTTGGCTCCTATTTTTTTAAACATCTATCCATAAATTTCATGTATAAGTCATATATAGAGATGTTAAACTATGAAATTACATGGCTAAGTCATGCATTTATCCACTCAACCTTGTCAATAATCAGTTCCACAACCTTTATAATTGAGAATAAATGTAAATCATAGAATCCTGAAGTCATACTACAACATGATACATATACAAAGATACTTTGTGGTATGCATATTTTTTCATAAAATTTTATATAACATAATAAATAAGAATATTCATGAATAAAATATGATTCTTTAGGCAATATGATATTAATATTATAATTATTTTAGTAGTGAATTGAATAGAGAATAGATCCATTCATATTTGTATCTTGATTGTGTGTTTGAGCCAAATATTTGGGGTTGGAAACTATATTTATAGTAACTTTTCAACATTTTTCAAAATACATGTCCCTAAATCATGTGGATGAGTCATATATCAAGCCACTCAACTCTGAAATTGCATGGATGAGCCATTCCTCAAGCCACTCAAGGGTTTTAACAATCTATAGTTTTTCACAACATTGCATGGAACATAACAAATAAGATTATTCATGAATAGAATATGAGTCTTTGGAAATTTTGATATTAATATTATAATTAGTTTTAATATTGAATTGACTATAGAATAGATCCATTCATATTTGTATCCTGATTGTCTGATTGAGCCAAATCTTTGGGGTTGGCAGTTATCTTGTTAGTACTTTTTCACCCATTTTTCAAAATACATGTCCATAAATCATGTATATGAATCATATATCGAGATAATAACCTCTAACATTACATGGATGAGTCAATCCTCAATCCACTCAACCCTATCAATAATGAATTCCACTATCTTTTTCATTGAGTATAAAAGTAAATAGTGAAAGCTTGTCGTCATTGTGGCATCAAAAATATACATATATTATTCATGGTATTTATAGTGCTTTGTGGTATCCCAAAAACAAAATAGATAATAATAGTAAAAAAAAGTGTAATATATAGTTATCAATGATATAAACAAATATCTTCCTTACAAACTGACCTCCTAGAAATTAGAGATTCAAAGCCTGGGCATATTAGCATGTGTTGACATGAAAATAACATTAAACCATGAATACATAGTTTGATGTTATGGACATGATAACATGTACATAAAGTATCTTTTTAGATTATTTATCATATCCTATTCATCATATTATAAGATAATTCAACTAATACAAAAGGATTCAAAATCTTAAAAGTATTCTTTATTAATATCTCCAAATAGTTACATAAGATAGGTCAATACAAAAATATGATAGATTTGATAATATTCTATATATATATATATATATATATATATATATATATATATATATATATATATATATATATATATATATATTACTAAGTAGAAATAAAATTTTATACTCCAATGGTCACATTATTTCCATCTATCACTATACATTATGTAGCTTTGTGAGATATCTCAATGTGAAAGCTATGCCATAGTAAATGTCTATGTTCAAACATAGACTTTTAAAGAATGAAAAGATAAATAAAATGGATAAAAAGAATACCCCCAAGTTGAAATTTGGTAAATTATGGCTTGAGATATTAAAAAAACTCAAATATGATGATAATAGTATCTCGTCATATAAATCCCATTGAGATAAATAAACAAGGATGAACAAGTTGAGCGTGAATGCCATGACATCTGATGTTAGATGCTTAAGATAAATGGGTAGGTTGATTAGTTACAACTTCTGAGACAAATACATGGATGAGGCCAGGAAAATTAATAATCACATCACATCAATTAAAAACATAAACCAACATAATAGTATTATTATTATCACATAATAAGTCATATAAACTTATATCATGGATAATAAAGGTCTAACTAATAAGGAAAACAATGTCATCAACATGGCCTTTGTAAAATCACTAATAAATTTTCTCATGATCTTTGTCATCATCTCAAATTATAGAAAACTATACAAAATAGATCCAAACTCACTTCCATTCCTCCAAAATTTCTAAGCACTAAATCTATGAAAATATTATGATAGTTACGTTTGAGACTATGAGAGATACAAAACAACACAATATAGAAAAAAATGGTTTCCCTAATCCTTATGAAAACAAAAATAATAAAATTCCCAAAATCAAATAATATTACACCAAAATATTTAGCAACAAATCAATAGGGGGAATTTTTCAATATACCATATAAGGTTTCTCATCTAGAGGATGCGTTCAAATACATTCATACACATCTAGCATAAATTGAGCATACCAGAATGGAAGCATATATGTAAGAATTCATACATGTTATACTATAATAAAAGACACGGGATTGGAAGTATAAATAAAAATATATTTCATAGATGAAGCTTGATATCTAGGCAAGATTTTCTTACTTTGTGCTAGCAAATACTACAATCATATTTTTACTTAGCTAGGTACATAATGGCATTTTCTTCTTCAATCAGTCTCATGTCATTAATATAGACTAAGAATACAAGAGAGATTATTTAATTTTTAGTGAAATAATTAAAATGACATGAAGACATAACTTTTCAATCCTAATCCCTAGGTTGAGCTATGTGATAATCAAACAAGAAATGCAATATTGGAAGATATACATAACATATATACCTCCATTGAAGATGAGCTTGAAAATTAGTCTAAAGAGGTTGAGCTCAGCTTGTATATGTATAAGTCTTTATCTATGCTTGACTACATTCATGGTTGGTACCTCTCCTTGTCTACACTTTGCCTGACATGAGAGATAAAGTTGATGAAGCTTCTTGAAATAATAAAATATATTAAGTTTACATTAGGAAGCTTGATGAAATGAGAGGTGTGAGAATTATATTTATATATTATCGGAAATGATGTGGACCGTTTATCTTATTTTAAGATGGAGGGTTGAGGATTAATTCTCATATCCATGATTACACCTTTAGAGTGTGTAAGATATTCCATTTAAGGCCTTTTTAGATTATGGAAGGCACATTGAAATAATGCACAATCATTTGTCCTCTTGAGTGTGTAAGAGAGGAAGAGTGTGTAAGAGGGGTGTACGTGATGTAATAGTGTGTGTAAGTGGACATATCATATTCCACATTTCCCACACTCCACTCCATTCCATTGACTTTTCCCTATGACATCACCTATATGAGTCCATAATTCAATTTTGATTTTTAGGAAAATAGGTTATTTTGAATCCATAGAAAGTCCTATTAAAGGAATATTTAGGATAATTAATCAAGGTGATTAATTGGAAATTAGAAGAAATGTAAAGTTTGAAATGTTTCTTTATCAATCAAGTATTCACTTAATTGTCTTATGAAGACACTTGAAAAGGGATGATTTAATTCAAGATGCACAAGATAAGATAAATGATATAAGATGAAACATTGCCCCAATTAGGGATGTATCATTATGATTTTGGTTTAAATGGTAGTTATGTGGGTAAATCAGGTCTATTAGGATATTTTTGGTTTAAATTAAATGTGTTTATTAAAATTTGTTCTAAATTTAGTTTATACATGAAAGTGGTTAAAATGAAATGTCTACATTTTCCCCCTATTTGAGAAGGTGTTGCAAGACACTAGGTATAGTAATGTCTTTTCAAAGAAATAAAAAGTCATGACAAATAAATTTTATAATGCTTGAATAATTATGTATTCACTCTTTTTTTTAAAAAATTTATGAGTCATTAAAATCATATTGATTCCATAAAGGGCACTTTATTAGCCCTAGATACCCCTTCGAGGAGACGGTTGGGGAATGATTTTTTAACAAATGAGCCTTTAAATAAGAGAAAAAGAATATAGAATGAAATATAGTTGGACATGTCACCAAAAAGGGTGATTCTAGTTAATCACAATAATATTCCTTAGTATAGTGGATTTGACATGGATACAAGGAGCTTCCCCTGTAGGGCTTATTTGATCATTGATTGGTCTCAACGCTTTGCACTAGTAAGGTGGACTTTCACTTTGAAAAATGAATATTGGGCACTAGATGAATTAGTTGGGGGATAGTAGACATGGAGAGATATTTCTAAAACATCATCAATTAGACTTCCAACACCTTGATTTTGATATAGCATAAAATGGTATCCATAATGATATTAAACACCATAATAATTGTGTCATAATCTACATAAGGATTGACCCTCAATTCTAATATGCAAATGAAAATAATGCACTGATGATAAAAACCATGATGAAAATATTGACATATGCCAATGGATGGAATCAAGTATAGCTATGTAATAGGAAACACCATGATGATGACATGACCAATATAATTAATTGGGTCAAGGTGACAAAAGAAAATTTAAATAAATAAACATGAAAATAAACAAGAAAATATAAAATAAAAGAAAAGAAACAAAAAAATATAGTTGCTCAAATAAATGCACCAAGAAAAATAAAATATAATCTTGATAAACAAACACACAACCACATCATAAAATAAGAAATTAGTGAATCATCTATGTGTGTGTGTGTGTGTGAATTTAAGGTATTATTCTTGGGTATTTGGTTAACTAATAGGATATGATAGCAACCTAGATAGAAAAGGGGGAATAGTAGGAAAATAAAGGGTGATCGAGCTGACTCCAAATGCCCCATGTAATTGGATGCAACCTACATAGTCTTATGGACTTCAGGACAAATATATTTCTCCTAGGGATATGGAATAGAAGAATAATGATGAGAAGAGATTTAATTTTATAGGAAATGGGAAAGGCAAGCTCACAAAATGATGAGAGAATTTTGAAATAAGTTAATATTAAGGAATGGTCAATAAAATTGGTTGAGCTAACTTGATATACTCCATGCATCCAAGTGCTACCTACATAGTCCATGCATACCTCAGTCTATTGTAATTATCCTATATATGGGAAGGAAAATAATTTGGAAATGGTAAAGGTAAAAGGAAATGGTCATGGTTGGATAAGGGTTTCTCACCTAGTAAATGTTATAAATCATGCCATCTAGAATAGAGGTAAAATCCAATGGTGAATAGGATGACAAAACAAGCAAAATTTTTACATATTAATATATCTTAGGGAGATTTTAAACCCTTTTGTGGAAATTTTTTATTTTTAGGTTGATTTTTAGATTTTTAAAAATTTAGGGTTTTTGGGTTTTTTGGCATCTCAACTCAATGAAGGATTACAAGATATAGAATGGGTTAACTCACAAAATGGAAATAGTGTGGATTAAATGTCTCATAAAATGTAAAGAACATGGCTTAAGTTTCTCCCAGAATGGTGAGATTATGGAAAATGGGTAACCAAGCTAATCTTAGAAATTGAGTGTTGCCTACATAGTCCAAATGGACCTCAGGTCAATATAGTTCCACTCTAGTAGAAGTTATTATGAATCAAAAATAGGGTTGAAAACATGAGTGTCATATGATTGGGATAAATGGTATAGGATTTAATCAAGAAATAAAATATGTAGTTTGTATAACCATAATTCAAGTGAATTATGTGTAAGCTACTCTTAGATACCATTTGTCCAAGATGTGTTGATGGTGACCAAATCTAAACAATCTACTTAAAACTTTATTTAAAAGCTTACATCTGGGTTCATTTATTGCACTAGTAAACTAGAATCAAGATCAAGAATGGTCATAAGATGAGGCAATGAGATAACTATGGACCAAATCAATTGGAAGTGAGATGAAAGGAAATGTAGTTTTAGGTCATGCCCCCAAGTAGGGGTCCTCATAGATAATTTTCAAGCAAGTCATGTGTAAAAATGCTTGAGATGCATAATATTCATGGGCTCATCTAGATCTTCTCCATCTAGTGTGGCTAATATCATATCAATAATTTATTGTAATGATGAATTAGCCTAGAAATTTAGGCTCAAATTTATCCTTTTTTTCATTGGTGGCATTGGTATTCTTTTGATTTTCCTTTAAGACTAGGTCTCCGAGTTTAAAATCTTTATGTTTGATGTTCTTGTTGTAGATATGAAGTAAATGTTGATCAATTTTGATCTTTGGTCAAAATTATCCAACCCCTAAATTTTTGTGTGAACTTTTTATAATTTCACCCATGTCCTATAGCAGTGTCCTTTAGTCTAAACATCCACTTGCCCATAGTCCAACCTTGGTCCAAAGTTTAGGCCTTAGAACTAGTCAAATCAAGGAATGTCAACCCTAGTCAAACATAGTAAAAGGAATGAAATATGTTTTTTTAGTCCTAATTTTTTTTATAATATGTTTTAATCTCTTTTCATATAATTTATTTGCATTTTCCACCCTCAATGTGGAAAAAAGAGCTTATGAGCCCGCTTTGGGCTAGATTCAAAAACTTGTATGGATGGCAGATGGTAGAAAGTCAGATCCAAGTAGAGAATAAATATGGATAATATTATAGGGGATAATTTTCAGGTCTTTGGGAGGCCAATAGTCATTTAGAGTCAGAAAAGGTAGGTTTTCCTCATTTTAGGCCCTTTTGGGCACTTATATGGCCACCATTATCTGATATCTAACTAAAAACATGGGTGGGGGTATATTCAACTCCCCACATCCATTCACATGCCCATAATTGAAATAGGATGAAAAACAATTGGCTCTGTAACTCATTTTGCTTATTTTCTCCATTGGCATACAAAGAGGGCTCAACTTCAAGTGCTCAGCATGAGCCGTACAGGTGGATTCAAGAAGAATGGTCTTATGGGTGGATAATAACCTTAGATAACTTAAATTTCATGAAAATAGGTTTAATATTTTTTTATTATACTTTATAAACAAATGCTAACACTCTAGATAGTTTTTTGGGCCTATTAACCATGAAGGGTCTCCTTACTAGCTTGTTTCAATTTTGCTTGCCTGGGATTGATGTGTTTTGATAATTTAAGTGTTTCAACATGATATTAAAATATTTTATGATGCTTCTCTTTTTTTCATATTTCATTCATTGATTGAGCTCCTTTTATGCTTGTTTCTTGGCCTAAAAATCAAAGTTGCATACTTGCTTACAAATCTTCACCTCCAACTACTTTTTGTAGGTTTCCCATGTGGGAATAAGGAAAATTTGGATGGTATCAATTATTTTTACCATCTACCATTATTTTTGGTATCTTTAAGATCTTCTCACCTTGAATAGTTGTATCCTTCCATGCCTCTACCTATTTATGTAGTTCAACATTGTCACCTATAGCCTGTAGTAAAGTATGCATTCATGCATAAAGAGGTGATTCAAAAAAATGGTCAAGATAACATAAAATACCCTTGATATTAGAGAGCCTATAAATACATATTAAATATTCTGGCTTGATAATAAATAGTGCTAAAACATCAAAATGGAGTGAGGAATTGAAATCAAGGCTAGTTGTTATAAAATGGCCAAACAGTGATCCTACATGTTCTAAAAAATTGAATAGGTTGAAGAGGGAGTTGTTATAGAATACCCCATTAAAAATATTTGGTTTTATAAGATACAAGAATCATCTATGAAAATATGGAGCTTGGAAGGGTAAAGGGAAATTAGATTATGAAGCCTCAAAAAATATCTAAAATTCACTAAAATAGGGCAGTACTATCTACAAGATTCCAAGAGAATTTTGATGTTTTATGTGTGAAAGTGATAAGACTTGTCTAAGTGGAGGAAACAATCTCAAGGGTCATAAAAATAATTTTTGAGAATTTGGTTTGATTACCAAAGGAATGACATTTGAAATGGCCTTTGGAGGTCATACCCTATCCATAAAATAGGAGAGAGAGGGTATAGTGAGAATAAGGTTCACCAATTGACTAGGTTTTAATTTGTTTGAATTGGTTCCAAGATGGAATCAAGGTAATTTAGATTAATAGTAAATAAATAAAGAGGGAGAAAGACCTAAATACTTCATATATTCCCCAAGTCACCCTAAAACTCACCTACAGGTTTGATTGTGACAGGTACCTATAGGTAGAAAGGGTAAGGTTGGTGAAATGAGCATGATTAGGAAGAAAGTGAAGAAAATTTTCATATTTATTGAGATATAAGATATATTCAATCCATAAATTACACCATTAATAATATCACATTGATTTATAAGTTACCTATAGGTCCAAGATGAAGGGAGAATAGTCTCCTACAGCTAAGAAAATAGTGAAATGAGGATCAAGGTACTCGAAGAAGTTTTAAAGGACTGTTAGGGATAAAAGGGATATAAATGGAAAAATAAATAATATTTAAACCTTAAAAAGTTTTTAAATCATAAATATAAGACCAAATTCATGTCTTTTTCACTCTAAATCACCTATAAGCTAAATTCTAGGACTATCTGAGCCCAGGCAGACAATGAGTAAATGGAGAATCCTAAGAAGGATAAAAAGGGATAAAATTTTAAATAGGTTAAAATTGTACATGAAGGTGGGCCAATTATTAGTCCTAAAACATTTTAATCATCATATGTATTCTTTAAATCCAAAATAAATCCCTTGTTCCTAGACTATATTAGTCAAAGTCATGACAATGGACTAGGAGGTGAAATGCAATCAAAGGGTGAGAGCATACATAGAGATTGGAGAATTGTCACAAGGTAAGTGAGGGTTTAATTATATAAAATTAAACAAATTACATATATATAAACTATTCCCATGATCCTAAAAATCTTAATTTACTTAAACAAATCCTATCTCAGTCTTAGCAGATAGGGAAGAGGTGAAAAATAGTAAATGGCCTAATGCCAAGCATGAGGGGAAGAGTGCGGAGTTGTAAATAAATGGGAAATGATTAAATGACATCATAAAAATATTTTAACATGCTTATAACACTATTTAAAATCTCAAACACATTTCCATATAAGCCTACTTGTCTCAGTCCATACAGTTAACATGCAAAGGCCTTATTTCAAAATGCTAAAGGAGGGTTTCAAGCGCAAAAAAGTTTTACAACAGTTACAAAAGCTTAAAAATATTTAATTGAATATGATAAAAACAATTAAAAAGCCCCTAAAATATTTATAATAAATTAATATAGGATATATGGGGTAGTTTGGGTGAAAACATGCAAAAATAGGGGTTTTATGGCCTCTTTTTGGGAAAATTGAGTTGATTGGACCACCTAGACTTAGAATCCAATTAAACCCTTCATTAAAAATGAATATCATGACCTCATAGAGCTCCAAAAATATTCAATTTTCGTGTAAAAATAGGCTTGATACTCAATATTATGTCTCAGGCCTACCTTAGTCTATGCATGCAAGAAAAAGACCAGTTTTGAAAAAAAATTAAAATGAGAGACTTGCACTAAATTTTACCACTAAAGGATATGTATAAACATGGGAGAAACCTAGTGGTACATAAAAAAAACAAGATATAAGGTTTGGATGTTAATGGTTTGGTTCACACAAGAAGCCTTGCATGAAGATCTAAAGGGAAAACATGCTTTCCTAGCCCCCAACAAGGTGTCAACTCAAATTCTATACTCATCCAAGGCTTATAATTATTTATTTGATGATAAAAAGTCCAAATAGGATGTTTTAATTCTCTAGGATTCCATTAAAAGAGGACATCATCCATTAGTTCACAATGGGCAGGCAGGGTATGTGGCAAGCCATGATCCTTTTTCCAAAATAGGGGAAAATTCTAGTTTAGATTCTTGGTGAGCTCCCCAAGGTCATTGGACATGTTCATGGGTCAATTAAATATATTTAGGTGCATTTTTTTGGCATATAAACATCAAGAGAAGTCAGTTTGAGCCTTAGACATGGTAGAACCCTCACATAATGCAAGAATCCTATTCGAGGGTCATCTTCTTTTGCTTATATCTTTCCTAAACTATTACATGGGAATTGAAGGATTTTATGAGACTTGGATGAGGCCCTTTATGTGACAAAATTTCAATTTGGAGGAGTTTTCAATGTCACAATGTTATGAATAATCACTAAGACCTGAAAATCCCTTAAACCCTCTTAAAACCCTTAGGCAGACCCAATGGTGTAAATCAAGCCAAAAGTGAAATCAAATGGATGAATTTGACTAGGGGTATAAAAATAAAGCTTTAGATGACATTATTATGGTTATATACATGTGTTTTGTTTATAAATATCCTTAATGAACAAGATCAAAAGAGCTTGTTTTCACCATTTTTGATGGTGTGCAAATATTAGGAATAGTTAGAAGATGAAACAAATTTTGAGTGGAATCTATACACTTGAGATAACTCAAAAAATTGATTTTAAATCTTTAAAATAACTATAAGTGTTCCAAATATTCTTTCACATTTGGCCACTATAGTGAGCCAAATAGTGAACTTTGGGGTAAAGTGGTGAAAAGTGATTAGGGAAGCCTTTTGAAGGATTTTTATTGAAAATGATTATTTATTAGTCTTTGACAGGTGTCATTTCCCCTTGTACATGAATTTTTTTGCATATTTATAAGGTTTTGAGTGCCAAGTGGTAAGATTACATGGGAATGTACTATTTTAAACTGCCTAAGATGATTATGCATGTCCACAAAAATAGGAATGATCAGAGACTAAAAAAATGCATGGATGAGGTTTCATGTAACCCTTCCTATCTTATACAACAATTATACTTCATATTTTGTATACAAATGAGGAATTTTGGAAGGAAACTCAAGTAGGTATTTTTTAATGCAAAATTGGTAGTTTTGTACCACTTTTCACCTTCCTTGTGATATGTTTTCAAAAATGTGCCTCCTAACTTGTCATGGTTCACCTCACCTCTATTTCACATGAAAATTTAACTCCCTTTACTATATGGACATATGTATAAGTGACCCTTGGACTTATTCTTTCTTGTTCTCTCTCTTTAGGCTATAAATATGTATTGTTTTGGTTTGTTTTAGTAGCCTCTATTAGTTGATGTGGAAACTCTAGCCAAATTTTTACATGAAAAACTCTTGAAGAAATAAAACAAGTGTTATTTCCACTCATATACTACAATATTATGTTATGATTTGAATCATGTAGGTCATCTTTTTTAGCTTTGCACTCTTGATGGTCTACCAAGTTGTTAATGATTATTACAGGTACTTACTAGTGATCCTTTCAAGTGTATAGATCCTATAAGTGATCCATGAATGTAATAATTTGGTGTCATTAATTTCCTTCATAAGATTCATTCACCTTGTTGAATCTAATTTGTGAAACATTTATGCAATAATAGGTCTAAGGTTGTGAATCTTGTGTAAAAATCACATTATTCTTCTTTAAGTAGTATTTTTAGTCAAGTGTGAGGAAAATTTAAATTGGTGTATCACCTATTATTTTTTTAGTTGTATTTCTTTAACTCTTTCCATTACTATGTTTTTAGAGTAGTTTAGAAACAATAAAAATAATATCTAGGGAGTTAGCCATTATAATACTAGAGATTCATCTCTCTCACAAGTTCTCACAATGTTGATAGATGATTCCATGTTGCATCAAACTATAGGAGATGAATCAATGATCCTATGGTGCACAATGTCATGCCAATAGTTCTGGCAAGCTTGGTGGGACAAGGTACAAATAGTGGGAAGATTTTTGGTGTGTGTTCTCTCTTATCAACTTTTGGAAGCATCCAAGAAAGCACCAATGGTGACTCCAAATGAATTTTTGGTTGTATGCAACCCAACTATCTATTGATGAAGATTTTGATCAATTCTTGTCTTTTCATGTGACTTATGAGGTTGATATGGATGGATATTAAGATAAACCTTATCATAAACCTCCCTATCAACCTTTTTATGACCCTTTCTATCCTTCTCAACAACCCTATCAAGAATACCATCGTCTTTATGATTCATGATAATCTTATGGTCAACCTAGACCCTTTCCAAATGAGTATGTTGTTTTTGACCAACCATATTACCCATATTTAAATCAGCCTTTTCATGAGGAGTTAAGCAACACCATTAGTTGGGAGGAAAAATATGAAGCTTTGAAAACCCTGCTTGAAGAAGTTAAACAACCTAGCCATTTTGTCCAAGCTTACTACACTTCTCATTCTCAAAATGTGTGGGTAGTTATGCCAAAGTTTCTGTAATTGGAAAAGCATATGAATGTGCTAGATAAGTGTTATGATGAAACTCTTTGTGGTCTTATAGATTGGTTAAGGGGTTTAATTGGGTTGTTGATGGACATATTGGGGTATGTTGAAGAAGAGAATAAATATGCCATTAGTGAAGGATTGTCTATGGTAAGAAAAGATTTTCAATGTTGGATTGATAGGTTAGGTAGATGTGAAACTTAAGAGGCAAAGGAACAAGTTGAAGTTGTAAAATAATCTCTAAAAAACTATGAAAAGCCTCAAGAAGATTAAGAGGATGACGAAATCTTGTATGAAGAAGATCTCCTTCCTATTGCTCATCCTATCTTACCTCTCCCTCAAGATCCCATTCAAAAAAATTCACCTATCTCCATGCCCATCCATGAACATCATACTCCATCCACAACCCATAGACTTATATATCTATCTTCCACCATTTCTCTCCTTGAAGAAGAACCTATTCAATCCTCATAAGAGCCTACTAGTTCTAAGATTCCAACTTGGGACCAAACTGTGAAGTCTTGGGGAGAGAAAGAGATTAAAGGATAAGTCTAAGAATATGATGAAAATCATGAGGTGGCTATGAAATAAAGTTATGTGAGCTCAACCCAACAAGGTCTTATTGTTATCAAAGAGTCATTTCAACAAATTTCTATTTAACCCATATTCATTCATGAGCCTCTCACTACACCTTAAATCCCTTATTTAGTTAATTCATCCATTTGCCACCCTCCCAACCCATCTCTTCTTGAATAAGAACCTCTTTTAATGGAATCATCAAAGGAGTAATAAATTTAGTTTGCAATAGAGCAAGAGGATGGCACAAGTAATGATGAAGAAGAATTTATCATTAGAACTCCACTTAGGGCTATCAATCATAACTCACCCTTATTAAACCAAGAGAAGGAAGACACAAATGAAGTTAAAACTTCTCATAAGAAGGATGGGGATAGACTTGGAGTGGGCCATATGACCAAGGATCAAGATCAAGTGTTTGAAGAAGAATTTCATGTGGAAGAAGTGATGCTTGATGTGAAAGATGATAAAGAAGAATGGATATAGTAGATTGAGTTCCTACAAAAGCTTTAAGAACTTTGTAAGGTTGAAGGAAAAGTATATGAGAAGATAGAGTAGGAAGTCTCCATGAGAGAAAATGATCAAGATTCGGAAGATTACACTAATCTCCTTGATGAGCCTAAACAATTTTCAATTGATAAACCACTTGTCCATTCTCAAGACATCATGGGGAGATTAGAAACATATTTGATTATGCATCATTAGATCATGCAATAAATAAAGAGTCTTATGAAAAAGCTAAGGTAGTTAAATTAAAATAATAATTCATCCTTATAGGTGATTTGTTTGAAATTATCTCAGCTACATTGAAATCCATGCCAAGAAGATGGGCCAATACCATGAGAAAGATGAAGGCTTCCATGCCAATGTTCAAATGGAAACATGTCTCATGTATCCCTTCATTCTATGAGGCAAGAAGAGTTTCAGACTTTCCCTTTGATGCAAGAGGGAGATATTCTTTTAGGATAGTGTGTGTTTAGTTTGGTTTTGTGTCAGTTTATTGTTGTGTCCCCCTAAGTGCCTATACACAAGTTTGTTTGGTCTTTGTTTTTCTTTGATTGTTATTGTTTTGTTTTTGTGGTATTTTTTATTTGTTTTTTTCTATGGCACAACCTTATTAGTCATCTTCAAGTGTTCATTGACTCCATTGACCCTTAGTTGGATAAGGCTACTAGTCTTAAAACATAGTTAGATATGTTTACCCCAAGAGTTGCCAAAAATGTTGACCAATTTTGAACTTTGGTCAAAATTGGCCAAGCCCTAAATTTTTTTGTGATATTTTTAGAAGTTCACCCATGTACTATAGGGATGTCCTTTAGTCTAAACATGTACTTGTCCATAGTCCAACCTTGGTCCAAAGTTTAGGCCTTAAAACTAGTTAAGTCAAGGAAAGTCAACCCTAATAAAACAAGGTACAACTCAATAAAAGGATTGAAATATGTGTTTTTATTCATAGTGTGGTTTATAACATGTTTTAATATCTTTTCATATAATTTATTTGCATTTTCCACCATCAATGTGGAAAAAAGAGCTTATGGACCCACTTTCAGCTAGATTCAAGAACTTTTACAAATGGAAAATGGAATAAAGTCAGCTTCGAGTAGGGAATTAATTTGGAGAAGGTAATAAGGGGTCATTGGTAGGCAATGTTTTAGTTAGAGTCATAAAAGGCATGTTTTCCTCATTTTTAGGCCCTTTTGGGCACTTGTATGGCCACCAATATTTGATCTCTATCTAAAAACATGGGTGGGGGGTCTCTTCACCTCGTCACACCCATTTAAATTACCATAATTGAAAAAGGATTCAAAAAATAACCTTTTAAACTCATTTTTCTTATTTTCTCCATTGGCATACAAAGAAGGCTCAACTTCAAGTGCTCACCATGAGCCATATAGGTGGAGTAAATAAGAATGGTATTAGGGGTGGATAATACCCTTATTCCACTTCAATTTCATGTTAATATGTTTTATATTGGTGTATTATACTTTATAAACAAATGCTAACACTCTAGATAATTGTTTGGGCCTATTCAACCATGAAGGGTCTCCTTACTAGCCTGTTTCAATTTTGCTTGCCTAGGATTGATGTGTTTTGATGTTTTAGGTGTTTAAAAATGATTCTCAAATATTTTACAATGATTATTTTATTTTTTATAGTTCATTCCTTGATTGATATCCTTTTATGCTTATTTCTTGGCCTAAAGATCAAAGTTGTAGACTTGCTTACAAATCTTCACCTCCAACTACTTTCTACAGGTTTCCCACATGGGAATAAGGAAATTTAGGATGGTTTCAAGTGTTTTTACCATATACCATGTTTTTGGGTAGCTTTAAGATCTTTTCACCTTGCATAGTTATATCTTTCCATGGCTCTGCCTATTCATGTAGTTTAACACTGTCACCTATAGTTTGTGGTAAAGTATGCATTCATGCATGTAGAGGTGATTCAAAACATTGGTCAAGATAACATAAAATACCCTTGCTATGAGAGAGTCTATAAATACCTATGAACTATCATAGAATGATAAGAAAGAGTGTTCAAACATCAAAATGGAGTGAGGAATTGAAATCATGCCTAGTTGCTCTAAAATGGCCAAACAGTGATCCTAGAGGTTCTAAACAATTGCATAGGTTGAAGAGGGGGTTGTTTTAGAAGGATCCATTAGGATTATTTGGTTATCTAGGTTACAAGCATAATCTATTAAAATTTGGATATTGGAAGGGTAAAGAGAAAGTAGATTGTGAAGCCTCAAAAAATGGCTAAAATTCTCTTAAATAGGGCAGTACTATCTATAGGATTCCCAGAGAATTTGATGTTTGCACTATGTGTGAAAGTGATAAGACTTTTCTAAGTAGAAGAAACAATATAAATGGGAATACCAATTAGTTTTTATAACCTGGTTTGATGACCAAAGTAATGGGATTTGAAATGACCTTTGGAGGTCATACCCTATCGATACAATAGGGGAGAGAGGGTACAATGAGAATAAGGTTCACCAATTGACTAGGTTTTCATTTGTTTGAAGTGGTTCCAAGAGGAAATAAATTTTATTTTTCTTATTATAAAATAAATAAATAAGGATAAAGGCCTAACTCTTTCCTATATGCCCCATGTCACCCTAAAACTCACCTATAGGTTTGACAGTGACAAGTACCTACATGCAAAAAGGGCAATATTGGTGAAATGAGAATGATCATGAAGAAGATGAATAAAATTTACATAGTTTATAAGATAGTAGATAAAATCATTCCATCAATTACATCATGAATAATCTCTCCTTGATATATAAGGTACCTACATGCCCAAGATGAAGGGAGAATAGCCTCCTACAACCAAGCAAATAGTGGAATGAGGATCAAGGTACTTGGAGAAGAACTACTAGGGATAAAAGGGATATACATGGAAAAATAAATGAATATTGGAACCTAAAAAAAATTACAAATAATAAATATAGGACCAAATTCATGTCTTTTTCATTCTAAATCACCTACATGTAAAATTCTAGGACTATCTCAACCCAAGTAGACAATGAGCAAATGGAGAATCGTAGGAAGGATAAAAAGGGATAGTTTTGAAAGAGGATGAAATTGTAAATTAAGGTTGGGTAATTATTAATCCTAACACGTTTTAACCATGATATGGATTCTCTAAAGCCAAAATAAATACCACGTTCCTAGACTATATCAGTCAAAGTCATGACAATGGACTAGGAGGTGAAATACAGTCAAAGGGTGAGAACATACATAGAGATTGGAGACTTATCACAATGTAAGTGAGGTTTTAATTATCTCAAATGAAACAAATTAAATCTCTAAAACCTATTCCCATGATCCTCAAAATCTTGATGTACTCAAATAAATCCTATCTCAGCCCTAACACGTAGGGAAGAGGTGAAAAATGGTAAATGGCCTAATGCCAAGCATGAGGGGAAGAGTGAGGAGTTTTAAATAAATGTTAAATAATTAAAAAAAAATCACAATTTTTTTTTAAATTAAAAAAAAATCACAATTTTTTTTTAACATGATTATAACACCGTTTCAATTCTCAAACACCTTTCCACATAAGCCTACATGTCTCAATCTGTACAGTTATCATGTAAAGGCCATGTTTCAAAAGGCTAAATTCAGATTCCAAGTGAAAAAATTTTTATAGGGTTTGCAAAAGATTAAAAATATTTAATTTAATATGATAAAAATTATTAAATATCTCCAAAATATGGATAATTTATGAAGATAGGATCTATGGGTCAGTTTGTGTGAAAACATGCAAAAATAAGGTTTTTACGGCCTCTTTTTAGGAAAATTGAGTTGACGGACCACCTAAAATTAGAATCTAATCGAACCCTTTGGTAAAAATTAATATAATTAAATATTATAGATATAAAAAATATTCAATTTTCATGGTAAAATATGACTAATACTCATTGTTTTGTCTCAGACCCACCTTAGTCCATGCATGTAGGAAAAAGACTAGTTTTGATAAATCTTGAAAATGAGAGACTTGCACTAAGTTTGACCACTAAAGGAGATGTATAAATTTGGGATAATAATATGGGGACATAAAAAATATATATATATAGGGTATATATGTCAAGTTTTTTCTTCACACAAGAAGATTTACATGAGGGTCTAATGGGAAAACATGCTTTCCCAGCCCCAAACAAGTTGTCAACTCAAATTATATACTCCTCCAAGAATTATAATGATTTTATTATTATTATTATTATAGGGTGAAATAGGATGTTTTAATCCTATAGTATTCCATTTTAATATAATTACATCATCCATTAATTCACAAAGGGAAGGCAGGCTAGTTGGAAAGACATGATCCTTCTTCTAAAACAAGGGCAAATTCTAGTTTGGCTTCGTGATGAGATGAGCCCCCACCCAAAGGTAATTTTAAATGTTCATGGATAAATTAAAGATATTTAGGTGCATTTTTATATCATATAAACATTAATAGAATTCAGTTTGAGCCTCAAACATTCTAGAACCCTCACAGAATGCAAGAATCCTATTTGAGGGTCATCTTCTTTTGCTTATATTTTTCCTAAACTCTTCCATGGGACCTAAAGGATTTTAGAAAATTTGGAGGATATCCTTTAGGTGACAAAATTTCAATTTGGATGATTTTTAAATGTTACAATATTATGAATAATCACTAAGACTTGAAAACTCCCTAAACCCTCTTAAAACCCTTAGGCAGACCCAATGGTGGAAATCAAGCCAAAAGTGAAATCAAATGGATGAATTTGACTAGAGGTATAAAAAAAGAGTTGAAGAGGACATTATCATAGTTCCATAAATGTGTTTTGATTATATGGATCTATAATTAAAAATGGAAAAATATCTTATTTTCACCATTTTTGATGGTGTATAATTTTTAGGAAGAGTTAGAAGGTGAAAAAAATTATGAGGGGAAGATCTAAACTTTATATAAATAAAATTTTTAACTTTAGCTCATGAAAATAATTATAAGTGTCCCAAATAGGCCTTCACATTTTTCCACTCTAGTGATCCAAAGAATGAACTTTGGGGTAAAGTGGTGAAAAGTGATTAGGGAAGCCTTTTAAAGTATTTTTATTGAAATTAATTATTTTGAAGTCTTTGATAGGAGTCGTACCCCATTTTTCATGAATTGGGTTTTATATTTGGAAGGTTTGGAGTGCCATGTGGTAAGAGTGCATGGGAATGAACTCTTTTGAAACTACCTAAGATGATTATGCATGTCCACAATAATAGGGATGATCAAAGACCATAAAAATGCATGGAAAATATTTATTGTAACCGATCGTATCCTAGAAAACCATAATAATTCATTTTTTGTAGATAAAAGGAAAGTTTTGAAAGGAAACTCAAGTAGGTAGTTTCTTATGCAAAATTGGCAGTTTTGTGCCACTTTTCACCTTCCTTGTGATCTATTTCAACAAGTGTGACTCCTAACTTGGCATGGTTCACCTCACCTCTATTTAACATGCAAATTTAACTCTTTTTACTAGATGGACACATTTCAAAGTGGCTGTTGTACTTCCTCTTGCTTGTTCTATCTCTCTAGGCTATAAATATGCATTATTTTGGTTTATTTTAGTATCCTCCATTGGTTGATGGGGAAACTCTAGAAAAACATTTACATGAAAAACTATTGAAGAAATAATACAAGTGTTATTTCCACTCATACACTATAATATTATGTTATGAATTGAATCATGTCAGTCCAGTTTAGTAAAAGTTATCTTTGTTAGCTTTGCACTTTTCATGGTCTACCAAGTTGTAGATAGATGATTGTTTTTGGTCCTTACTAATGTTATTTACTAATGTTCCTTTCAATTTTAGAGATATTATAAGTGATCCATGAATGTAATCCTTTGGTGTCATTCATTTCCTTCATAAGAGTCATTCACCTTCTTAAATCTAGTTTGTGAAACATTAATGCAATAATAGGTCTAAGGTTGTGAGTCTTATGTAAAAATCACATTGTTCTTATTAAAGTAATAATTTTAATAAAATATGAGGAAAATCTACATTACTGTATCACTTGTTAATTATTTTAGTTGTCTTTCTTACACTCTTTCCATTACCAAGTTGTTAGAGTAGTTTAGAAGCAATAAAAAGATCTATGGAGCTAGCCCTTATAATAATAGAGATTCATCTCTCTCAAAATTTCCCATAAGATTGAGAGATGATTCCATACTGAATCAAATTTTAGGAGATGAATAAATAATACTAGGGTGCAAAATTTGATGCCAGAAGTAACCTATTCTGATAGGCTTGAATCTTGTTCAAATATGCTACTCATTTTTCATCAAGTAGGTATAATTCCTAAAGCTGAGAAACTTTTTATTCCTTGTCATAAATGACATTATTTAGTGAAATTCACAAATAATTAAACTCGATCTTGATAAGGAGAATAAATTATATTCCATAAACAAGGGAGTACAAGGTGGCTCCTCTAGGGTTATAGGTATTGGTATGATAATCCTAGAGGATAGGAAATAATAACATATGCCAATCATTTCCAAAAGTATTAATGATATTTTTCAATATTTGGATTAGTGTTTTGTTATATTTGTCTTCCTAGTGATTACTCTAAGTAAAATAGGTGGAGAAAAAATATTATGTCATTTGGTATTTGGAACAGAGGGATTTAACATCCTTATTCTTGAAAGAGCTACCATTATCAAAAATGACATCAGAGGGAATGCCAAATCCAAAAATGAGATGGTTGAGGATAAATTTGGGTATATAATTATTACATATGTGATGAGAATGGCTTCAACCCACTTAGTAAAGTATTCATTTGTAGTAAGGATATGTTTATGACTGTGTAATAATTTTAGATTGATTTTACCTCTGAGATTATATCCCCATGTGGAAAAGGGTCATGGCATAATGAGTGGTTGAATTAGTAGAGATGGTGAATGAATGATATTGGCATTTTTTTGACAAGAAACACACTTTTTTACATATGCACATATATTTTCTTCCATAGAGGGATAACAATACCTTGTATGCAAGAGTTTCTTGATAAGGACTATGCCTTTGGTGTGGGCCCCAAAAATCTATTTTATGAAATTATTTAATCACTAACCTAAACTCTATAAAATCTAAAAAATGAATTATATTTCCATCATATCCTCTATGATATAGAGTGGAAATGATAATTCTATAATGAGAAGTGGAATGGATGAAGGCTTTTTGGTTTCTATAAGAAAAGTTGGAAGGAATAATGTTGTAATGGAGGTAGGCATATATGTCGAAGTACCAAGGCAAGATGGGACCAAAAATATCACATACCATTTCAAAATCTAAACATTTATGAGATAAATATAAAATATGTTCAATAATAAATTGGTAATCAATATCATGCCATGTAATTATTATTAGGGTACCTATTATTGACATTGCATTGGTAGTTATTTTACTAGCTCTAGGAATTTTATTAAACTTAAAGTTATCAAATATATATTTAAAATTTTCTATCACCTAATTAATAATTAGCTATGAATCTCCATAAACATGAAAATGTTTGATGTTCCTATTGACCATTTTTACCCCTTGGTCAAAATGAGTCAACCCCATAGGTCAAAACTTTGGAATGAATTTTTTAATATTCCATTTAATTAAAATAAATGTTATATTATTCTTGATAACTCTTTTCATTAGTGTTCCATGTCACTTTGGGTCTTTTCAAAGGTCAAAAATGGGCATTTAATGCTTTATATGGTTTTTTATGGAATTGTGTAAGTATAAAAGGGTGATGTCACATTCCATGTGTCTTAATTGGTATTAAACAACTTATTTTAACTGACCAAGTCTATAGATGCAAGTTAAAATCAAGAAAACATTTGAAAAAGGGAGTTTTTAGCCACTTGTATGGACTTGTATGGAGTGGATCATCTCACTTGCAGGTGGAAAATTTAGTTATATGGCTCTCCACATTCCCAAAGTTCATATAAATGTTTTAATTTCATAAATTTCATAAAAAAATTCATCTAAAACTCATTTTTCTTTATTTTCCATTGGCAAGCCAAAGAGGAGCAGTTTCAAACACTTGTTATGGGTTGTACAAGTGGAGTCAGGAAGAATGATTATATAGGTGGATATTAATATAAGTGAAATTAACATCCATAAAAATAAGTCTCATATTGGTGGCTACTCCTTAATTAAAAATTACTTGCACTCCAAACAACTTTTTATGGAATTGCATCCAAGAGGGGTATAAGTTTGCATATGTTTCTTGTTTTTAGGAATCCATGGAGATGTGTGGATTTGATGAAGTTTTTTTATGTGGTAATAGGTCATATAAAGTGGTTTTTACATCATATAACACTTTTCTCTTAATGTCTTTGAATGATAATTCCAAAGTGTGCTTGTTTCTTAAAGTTTGCAATCATGGGTATGTGACTTGTGTTGTTTCAACATAGGAGATGGTTCCATGGGACGTTTAGTGTTCTTGGATTCATTTTATAAAAATTACCACATTGAAATTCCTTATGATAAATCTATAATTTCTAATTCTTTCTTGCTCATTGCCTTGATAGTTTACAGTCACCTTGTACTTGAGCTTAAAGAGGTTTGTACAGAGGTATTAAGAGTGAAAACATATGATGGTGTTTATGTTTAAAGATAAAAAATATCCAAAGGGTCTTATATTTCATGTTATGAAGGTTTAGATTCTATGCTAAGGTAGTGTTTTCACTTCAAAGAAAGATCAGGCCATATTGGGTTCTCAGTCCCTGAAAGTTGCAAATAGTGGTCTTGGAGGTTTTTGAGGACCTCAATATAATTTCAAGGTGATATATAAATTAAAATTATAAAATATTGTATACCTATCTACCTAAATAAATTATGCCAATTTTTAAAGTCAAATGATATGTGGAAGATGGAGTTTCAAGGTCTCAAAGTTGTCAAAAACCCATTGAAAAGGGGAAGTGATATTTATAGGACATTGATTGGAAAGTGGTTTTACATCTCAATTTGACAATCCTAAGTTATTACAATAAGTCAAAACCATCAAAAATAGTATAAATGGAAATATTTATCTATAATGATTTATAAAATGTGTAGTTTGGAGTTTTGACCATTAATGCATTCTCCCCTATCCATACATAGGTCTGAGAACAAACACCTATAACAAGCTTTGGTAAGTTCTTGATCTCATTTGGGAATATAATAGTAAAGTAAAAAGTTTGAGGTGAATTGGATGTTTTTAGTGTACTATGTTTAAAGTGAAAATATTTCTTTCCAATCACATGGCCTAAAAGGTCTCAAGAACACCTACGAGCAACCTAGAACTCAGGAAACACAGTCAAATGTATATTGGTAGTGAGGAAGGAGTTAGAAGTTTGAATTTTTTTTAAAGATTTAAAAGTGGATATAAGGTGAAATAAATGGGAATTTACCTCAATTATATTAGTATTAACCCTTATATATCATCTACTATGGATAAATCTTGTCATGATGCACCCTACAGGGGCAAAATGGTGATAGCCATAGTCAAGACAAGGTGTCCTCCTTAAGGATCTAAGAATGAAAGACACTATTTATGAAGTATTTATAAGGAAATTAAAACATGATGATGGTATTATGATATATTATTTAGGTAAATTAGGTCCATAGGTATAAACCAAGTCTCAAATGATCCCATATGACAACTTATAGGCCTGTGCAAATTGAGACAGGCTGTGAGCTAAAAATAGGTCTTTCTTGTGCCAAATGAGATGGGTTTGATGTATTATTAATTTTAAAAGGTTAAGGGTGACCTAAAATAACCTAAAAATTATTTTAAATACTTTATAATTCTAATTTTGTGGTGAGAAACCTATGGATATAGTCAAAGTAACCATGTCCTAGTTAAAGCATGAGTCCTAGTCTAAGTTTCCAAAGGGATAAGAAGGTGTTTAAGGGGAAAATAAGATGATAAATGGTTGTAATAGGTTGTATTAATAATTAAGGATACCTATATGTCATATAAAAACTCAATTAAATCCCTCAAAATCTCCAAACCCAACCTATACCATGTCTACCCTCATAGGCTACCTGCTCATAAGTCTACCTTGGGAATTTGAAGAGTTGGAGGATCAAATGGAGAATTTAGAAGATGAAATTTGGTAAAGAGTACCCTTATAAGTAATATAATATTAAAAAATTATTTTTATATCAATAATAATGGTTTATACCCTCTCTATTTTGTCTCAGAGTAGGGGTAGTTTTCTCATGCATGAGGATATAGTTTGAAGTAAAAGTGGTGAGATGGATGGACCAGATGTCAAGAAAGCCCAAGTGATGATTGAAGAAGCTTAAGGAAACCTTAAAAATATAATTTTTTTTTATATAATATTTTAAATAAAATAATATTATATAACCAAGAAGGGTTACAGTCATGCATGAAGGAAACCCTTAAGCCTAGAAGCCAAATTGAGGGTTATGTGCATTTTTGACCTTATCCATGCTTTCCACTTGACTAGTTCATGATTACAGAGGTTTTTTTATATATTATTAATCCATCATAAAATATATATAATCCATTAGTCTAGCTATATACTCTTACAACAAAACTATGGACTCCATCAGTCTAGCTACAGACTCCTACAATAGAACTATTGACTCCATCATTATAACTAATGATGGAGCACACGACCATTTTATTTGAAAATTTATTGTGATTTTAAAGTTTTTAAGATGATAAAATGATTATAATAACTTTATAGTATATATTTGTATTTAAATCAACACCCCATGTCATTTACAAAACTCAAAAATTGTCCTAAGTGTCTCTATTAGGCTTCTCATTTCAGCCAGTCCAAAATGAGAAGAGTGATCACATAGTGGAAAGAGTGAAAAATAAAATTTTAAGGTATTTTAAGGTGTTTTTTTAATGTATTTGATCATATTAGGTGCCTATACAGGTGTCATAACACCTTTTATATGGATCAGTTGAGAAAGATGAAAAGATTTCTAGTGCCAATTGTCAAAACAAGACTAATGGAGGGTGATCATGGTAGTAGATAATTATTGTGATTATATAAGAGAATATAAATGATAAAATAAACTTAAAATTAATTAAAAGGACTGATTATAACCCCTTATTTTTCATTTATATGTGACACTTTTCCCTAGTCTTCTTTGGAGTGCTCAAGAGGGGCCCATGATGAAGGTAGTTTTCAAGGGAAAGTGGAAGAGTTCCTATGAAACATGTGAGGGAGTTGTTTGGTTTGACATATCCACATAAATTTACTAACATCTATCACACCTAATTCTCCTTCTTTGTAACTTATGGGATAACTATGACACTTTTCCTCATGCCTCTTCAACTTCTCTCTTCTCTCTCTTATTCAAAGTTCTATAAATATGAGCCATTTTGGCTATTGAAAGGATTCCAACTCTTGGTATGGTGAATCCCTACCAAAATTGTACCTTTATTTTCAATAAATATAATTAGAAGTAAGTTGTTTATACTCTAAGTCCATTTTCATTACGTTTTGAATTGATCCATCTTGAATGGTAAGTATGAATTGAGTTCATCTTGTTTTCATGCAATCCTTGAAAGTGTTGTTGTAAATGACTTCTCTCCTAATACATTTCATGAAGTGTATGCTACTTAAATTGACTCTTAAAGTGTCATATATGACCTTCCCTTCACTTGCCTTCATTTTTTGAGCTGTTATTTGCCTCCATGAGAAACACTAGTGCTAGGGAGCTCCATTAATGGTATTGAGGCTAGTTTGTTTGTCTTAGTTCATTATGCAAATTCCAAGTGTATGAATGGAAGAAAATCTTGGTGTGTTACCTCATAGTTTATGTTTTATTTATGTATCTTTCTATCAATTTTCACCCATAATAGATATTTTTAGTAGCATAATCACATCAAGTCATATCTAGTGAGTTATCCCTTTCAATTCTAGAGGTCTAGTTCCACTATAGGCGCCTCACACACCTAGAAGTATTCCCATGTTGGTCAAATATTGAAGAGGCTTGAATAACCTCTTCTATGGTGAAATATTTAGAGACAATAGTTCTGACACACCCAATGGGATAAAGTCCAAATAGTGGGAATTTTATTGGTGTGTCTTCTCTCTTATCATTTTTTAGAAGCATACAAAGCAAGCACCAATGGAGAATCTAAATGAATTTCTAGCTATAAGCAGCCTAGGTATCTATTGCTAAAGATTTTGATCAATTATTATCTTTTCATGTGACTTATGAAGTTGATATGGATGGATATGAGGATAATCCTTGCCATACACCTCCCTATCAACCTTTTCATGACCCTTTCTATTCTTCTCAATAGTCCTATCAATAATACCATCCTCCCTATGAGTCATGGTAGTCCTATGGGAAACCTAGTCCTTTTTAAAATGAGTATATTGTTGTTTACCAGCCATATGACCCATATTCACCTTAACCTTGTCTTGAAGAGTCAAGAAACACCAATAGTTGGGAGGCAAAATATGAAGCTTTGAAAACCTTTCTTGAAGAAATTAAATAGCCCAATCACTTTTTCCAAGCTTACTACACCTCTCATTCTCAAAATGTGTGGGTAGATATGCCAAAGTTTCTAGAATTATAAAAGCATATGAATGTGGTAGATAAGTGTTATGATGAAACTCTTGGTGGTCTTGTGGATTGGTTAAGAGTTTCAGATGGATTGTTAATGGACATGTGGGGGTATGTTGAGGAAGAAAATCAATATGTCATTACCCAAGGATTGTCTATGACAAGAGAGGATTTTAATGGTGGATTGATTGGTTTGAGATATGGTAAACTCAAGAGGCAATGGAACAAGTTATATCTATAAAATAATCTCCAAAAAGCTATGAATAACATTAGGAATATGATGAAAGCTTATATTAATAAGATCTCCTTCCTATTTATCATCCTATCTTACCTCTCCCTCAAGATCCCATTTAAGAAGTTTCACCCATATCCATGCCCATCCATGAACATCACACTCCATCTCAAGCCCACAGACCTATATATCTCTCTTTCACCATTCTTCTCCTTGAAGAAGAACCTATTCAATCCTCAAAATAACCTACTAATTTTAATCTTCCAACATGGGACAAAAAACTATGAAGTCTTGGGGAAATAAAGAGGTTAAAGGAAAAGTCGTAGAAGATGATGGAAGTCATGAGGTGGATGTGGAATAAATTGATGTGCCCTTAACCCAACAAAGCCTTATTGATATTCAAGAGTCATTTTAAGAGATTTTTCTTTCTTCCATATCTATTCATGAGCCTTTCACTGCACTTTAAATTATTTATCCAACTCATTAATCCATTTTCCAACCTCCCACCCCATATCTTATTAAATAAGAAACAAATTTAGTTTGTAGTAGAGAAAGAAGATGACACAAGTAATTATGAAGAAGAATTTATCATTGGAACTCCACTTAGGGCTATCAATCATAACTCACCCTTCTTGAACCAAGAGAAAGAACACTAAAACAAAGTTATAGATTATCATAATAAGGATGGGGATAGACTTGGAGTGGAAAATATGACCAAGGATCAAGACGAGGTGTTTGAATAAGAAGTTCAAGAGGAAGAGGTGATCCTTGATGTGAGAGATGACAAAGAAGAATGGCTATAGTAGATTGAGTTTCTACAAGAGCTTAAAGAACTTTGAAAGGTTGAAGGCAAAGTATATGAGAAGATAGATCAAGAAGTCTCCATTAGAAATAATGATCAATATTGGGAAGATTACACTAAGTTCCTTGATGAGCTTGAAGAACTTAAAACTGACCAACCACTTGTCCATTCTCAAGACATCATGGGGATCCAAGAAAAATGCTTTGGTGAGGAATCATTGGATCATGTAACAAATAAGGAGTCATATGAAGAAGCTGAGGAAGTTGAATTTCAAGAAGAATTCATCTTTGTAGGTGATTTTTTTGAATTTGTCTTAGTTGCATTGAAATCCATGCCAAGAAGATTATCTAACACTATGAGAAAGATGAAGGCTGCGATGCCAATGTTCAAATGGAAACATGTTTCATGTATTCCTTTATTATATGAGGCAAGAAGACTTTCAAAATTTTGCTTAGATCTAGGAGGGAGAAATTATTTTAGGATAGTTTGTGTTTAGTTTAGTTTTTTTTAGTTTGTTGTTGTGTTCCCTAAGTGCTCTTGAAGCACAAGTTGTGTGTTTCCTTCCCTTTGTTGGTGTGTTTATTTGATTATATTTGTGTGGGTCAACCATATTATTTTCATTGATTCAAAGGTCTATTAAAGTCAGCTATAGTTTCCATATGTAATTGCCAATGGAGGTGTAAGGCAATTGGTCCTAGGCAGAACAAGCATGCCACCCCTATTAATCGTTAAGAATATTGACCATTTTTACCCCCCATTAAAAATGAGTCAACCCCATAGGTAAAATATTTTTCATGAAGTGTTTCATAGGCCATTTAATTCCAATAAATGTTATAGTATCCTTGGTCACTCTTTGCATTAGTGTTCCATGTGACTTTGGCTCTTTTTAAAGGTTAAAAATGGGCATTTAATGATTTGTATAGGTTTAATGGGAATTATTCAAGTATAAAAGGGTAATGTCACATTCCATGTGTCTTAAGGGGTCTTAAATAACTGATTTTAACTGACCAAGTCTATAGGTGTAAGTTAAAATCAAGAAAACATTTGAAAAGGGGAGTTTTTAGCCACTTGTATGAACTTGTACGAAATGGGTCATCTAACTTGTAGGTGGAAACATTATTTATAAGTTGGTAGTGAGGAAGGAGTTAGAAGTTTTGACTTTGTTTAAATAATTAAAAATTGATATAAGGTGAAATAAATGGGAATTAACCTCAAGGATATCAGGATTAACCCATATATATCATCTACTAGGCCTAAATCTTGCCAAGATGCACCTTACAAGGGAAGAATGGTGACTACCATAGTCAAGATAGGGTGTCCTCCTCGAGGACCTAAGAATAAAATGAGGATATTTTGAAGGATTTTTAAGGAAATTAAAATATTAGGATGGTTTTATGATATATTACATAGGTAAATGAGTTCCACAAGTATAAACCAAGTCTCAAATGACCCCACATGATAACCTATAAGTGTGTACAAACTGAGATAGGTAGTGAACTAAAAATAAGTCTTTCTTGTGCCAAATGAGATGGGGTTGATGTAGTATTAATTGTACAAGGTGAAGAGTGACCTAAAATACCCTAAAAATTATTTTAAACACTTTTTAATCCTACTTTTCTGGTGAGCAACCTCTAGATACAGTCAAAGTAACCCTGTCTCAGTTAAAGCATGAGACCTAGTCTAGGTTTCCAAAGGGAAAATAAGGTGTTTGAGGGGAAAATATGACTATAAATTATTGGAATATGTTTTTTTAGGCATGTATTATACCTATATGTACTTTAAAACTCAATTAAATCCCCCAAAATCTCCAAACCCAACCTATACCCTACCTATCTTCACAGGCTACCTACTCATAAGTCTACCTTGGGAATTTGAAGAGTTGGAGGGTCAAATGGAGTTAAAAGCTCAAATTTGGTAAATATTACCATTATTAGTTAAATAATATCATAAATTTTTGGTATTTAAATAATAATTGTTTAAACCATCTCTATTTTATCTCAGAGTAGGGGCAGTTTTCTCATTCATGAGGAGACAATTTGAAGGAAAAGTGGTGAGATGGATGGACCAAAGGTCAGGCAAGCCCAAGTGATGATTGGAGAAGATAAAGGAAACCTAATAGAAGTTAAAATGTGTTTATATAATATTTCAAATCAAACAATATACTCTAACCAAGAAGGGTTACATTCATGCATGAAAGAAACCCTTAAGCCTAGAAGCCAAAGTGAGGGTCACGTGCATTTTTGACCTCATCCATGATTTCCACTTGACTAGTTCATGATATTAGAGGTATTTTAGAGATTTTTAAGCCATAAAAAATTCTAAAAACTCAATAAATATATATATATATAGACTCCTATAACAAAACTATGGACTCCATCAGTCTAGCTATAGACTCCTACAATAGAACTATGAACTCCATTAGTATAACTATGGATGTAGCAGGGGACCAGTTTATTTGACAATTTATTATGTTTTCTAGGTTTTTAAGAGGTTAAAAGGATTATAGTCACTTGAGAGGATATATTTATCCTTTAATCAACTCCCCATTTCATTTAAAAAACTCATAAATTATCCTAAGTGTCTCTATTAGGCTTCTCATTTTAGCCAGTCTAGAATGAGAATAGTGATCACATAGTGGAAAGAGTGGAAACTCAAATTCAAAGGTATTTTAAGGTATTTTGCATGTATTTTAGAATATAATTTTCCTATATATGTGTAATAACACCTCTTGTATATATTATATGATAAATATTAAAATATTTCTAGTGCTAATTGTCAAAATAAGCCTAATGGAGGGTGATCAGGTAGTAGATAATGATTGTGCTTGTGTAAGAGAATATCAATGATCAAATAAAATTACAATGCATGTGATGGAATAATTATAACCCAATATTCATAGTTAAAATATTAAAATTATCCATAATCTTCCTTGTAGTGCTCAAGAGGGGCCAACGATGAAGGTAGTTTTCAATGGAAAGTGGAAGAGTTCCTATACCACATGTGAGGGAGTTGCTTGGTTTTAGATGGACACATGTCCACATCAGTTTCTAAACCTCTCTTAAACCTCATTATCATGATTTTTAAATAATTGGAGATATTTTAAACTTGTCCTTATGCCTCTTAAACTTCTCTTTTCTCTCTCTTATTTAAAGTTCTGTAAATGTGAGCCATTTTAGCTATTGAAAGGATTCCAACTCTTGGTATGGTGAAGCCCTACCAAATTTGTACCTTGATTTAAACTTAAGCTAATGAGAAGCTGGTTATACTCTAATTCCATTTGAAATATGTGTTGAAGTGATCCATATTGAATGTCAAGTATATATTGAGTTCATTTTGTTTTCATGCAATCCTTGAATGTGTTGCTGCAAATGACTTCTCTCTTAATAAGTTTCATGAAGTGTATGCTGCTGTAATAAACTCTTAAAGTGTCATATCTAACCTTACATTCACTTTCATTCATTTTTTGAGTTATTATTTTCCTTCATGAGAAACACTAATTCTATGGAGCTCTATTAATGGTATTGAGTCTAGTTTGGTTGTCTTAGTTCATTATACAAATTCCAAGTGTATGAATGAAAAAAAATCTTAGTGTATCACATCCTAGTTTAGGTTTTATTTATGTATATTTCTTTCCTTTTTCACCAATAATATGTAGTTGGCCAAATCTTGAAGAGGCTTTAACAACCTATTTTAGGGTGCAAGATTTAGAGATAATAGTTCCATTATAATTTTGGATTAAATCATGTAATGACTGATTTATATTATTAAATATTATTTTTACAAGTGAAACTAATGTGAAATTTCTAGGGAATGAGATCCCCATGTAGTGTAATGAAGAGAATACCAGATCCTAATCCATGAGAAGTGTAGGAACCATCAAAATAAAGGGTCTAGTGTTGAGGCATATAATAAGTGTCATATAGAGTCAAGATTGAATTATCAATAAATTTTAAAATAAATGGATTGGTATCTGAAAAAGGTGCTTTAACAAGATAATTGAAAATTGCTTGTCCCTTAATGGATTTTTTTTGAACATATTCAATTTTAAATTCACTAAATATCATGATCCAATTAGCCATACAACCAATCAAGTCTTCCTTAAAAATTTGATATTTGTGTTGAGAAGTGTTTTCATTGATTTCATTGATGTCAATGTGTATTTTAGAGAGAGAATTTGAAGGAAAAATAATGTCTTTATATTAAGAGAGAATTTAAAGGCAACCTAATGTCTTTTTGTTTAGAGAGAATTTTAAGGCAACCTAATAATTATTCTATTGGTTGTTGTCAAGTTTAATGAAATGGTGTAAGATTGATGTATAATTAATATTATTTTTGATATCATCATTGAGGTAAGCATGTTTTGAGTACTAGTATTTGAATACAAGGTGTCTTGAGAAGCCTAATCATAACAAGTATAGTTATATCATGAGCATGTGCATGGTGAGAATGAAAAGGTATATAAAAAAGCATAAAATTATATAAATAACATGTAATTAATGTGATAAAGGTGTATATGTATCAAATATTGTTTCAATATCAGTTGTTAAGCTACAAGGTGTCTTGAGAAGCCTAGTCATGACACTAGTCATAACATGTAAAGTCCTAGTAAGAAGGTTTGAGCATGGTGGCCTAGTGACATAAGTGCACACAAGAATGAGTGGTTTTATAAAGTTTATTAAGAATGAATATGAGTAATTATATCACTCATTAGAGATTCAAGGTGAGACTATAGGGGTAAGTCCTTAAGCCCAAATCTATAACTAGACTAGTTCTAGACCCTACCTAACCTAATGAGGTGTCATGAGGTGTTGCCAAGGCATATGAAGGATGTATTTTAGAGGTTTATAATTATAAGATGTTTTTATGGCATGTATATTAGGTGTTTATATCTTGTTTAATGGTTATAATGTTAGTTTCAAAGAATAACATGGTTTTAAGGTCAAGCTCTAAGTAAACAATGAGAGAGTGTATGGCCTAATGGAGTATGAGGTTATATTTCCAATGAAAGTATGTATAGGTGAGTGTTTCATAGGTATGGTATATTTTTTCAATCATGTTCACAAATTTTAAGGTCATGGTTTCTAAAAAAAGGCATGAAAAGTGGTTTTGAGGTCTCTCGAGTGCATAAAATGAAGGGTTCTCAACCCGAGAAGGAATTTTAAGTGCTCATTAGCACATTCAACCTCTACGTGAGAACCTAAGATATTAATGGTATATTTTTAAGGTTCCTAGCTCAAAATTATAAGCACTATTTTTTGGATTAAGGGGTTTTTCTTTATGAATGATTTTTAGGACTGAAAGATGGTTTAAACCCTCAAAGAACCTTATAGTGATCTGATATGAAATAATTTTTTATAAAGTGATTAAAATGGATTGAAATGTATATTTAAGTGATTTTAAGTTTTATTAAACTATACTATTCATCTAAAGGTGTGATTGGTTGGTCAGGTGTATGAGTAGACCCTATAGAAAAGTGTTAGTTTCTCATAGATTTGTTGTAGCAGTTAGAGTTGACCAATTCAAAGTTGATAAATGGATGGATGACAACATTTGGGACTTTTATTTTTTTTCCATGGAGGTTTATAGGTAGTTTATAAACCTAAATTTTTCTAAAATATTCATCCAATTTTACCAATTATTAATAGGCCTAATGGTGAAAAATAATTAAAAAACCTAGGTAGAAGTGAGAAGATTATTAGGGATGTGTTATCATAGAATAGGGATTGAACCAAATGCATAGAGGTTGTTTTAAATAAATTTAATACATGTTAATGTTGTATATAAGTTTTTGATGTTATTAGATATGACTAAAATGTTTCTCATAAGTTGACCTATCTGATTCAAACGAGATAGTAAGGTACAAGTTTATGAGATTGGTATGTAATATCAATATTTCTATTTAACCATATTTTATTTATATTTGATAATAGTATAATTATATCATAATATCATCAAAAATTATTTTAAATTATATATTAAGGTGTTGAATGTCATAATCACCATGATTGTGCTTCAAGGCAAACTGGTAGTTTTGGGTAAGTAAGTTGTAGCGATGAGTTTAAGGCTATTTGCCCTAAGTAGAAGAATATAATGTACATATTATTTATATTTTTTAATTTTATTTCCTATCTATGATTTTTATAATTTTTTTTAATTAGTTAAAGTAGGGAAAATATTGAATCCAAAATGGATTGACTCACTGAGTGAGGTCTGTGAAAGAGAAGGTCAATAAAGTGGTCTATAGGACCAATACTTGACATAGAGATTATGATATTTTTTTAAAATTGTGTTTGGGAAGTTATAGGATAATTATCATGAATTTTAATACCTTTATTGTGTTATTTAAAGTGTTATAAGTTTAAGTTTCCATGACTGTGTTTTGAGACTAGTTGGCAGTTTAGAGTGAGTATTTTGCAGAGAAGAGTTTGAACCTATATATCTTGATTCATGATTTATAAATAATATGATGATAACCTTAAGGTAATTCAGATTATTTATATGTAATTTATTTCCATGTTTTTTTACAAATTTTTGTTTATGCTTCAATTGTTCATGATAGACTTTTTGTGTGTAAGAAGCCTAATTGTGAATAGTACAAATGGTGTGCTTTAAGTAGTAGTTGAAGCTAAAATGTTTTATGGAGAATAGATGAGATTATAAAATTTATATTTGAGTGTAATATGATATTTATTTCCATTTGATGTGTTTTAATGTGTTCCAAGGAAGGTAAAGTGTAATGTGTCCTAGAGTAGACCTAATGGGATTAGGTCTCCATGAGACCTAAAGATGAAATGAGGCCTAATTGAGATATTTTATACTTAAATCATGTTTGATTAATTTTATGAGATTTAATAATATCTATTAAATGGATGAAATAAGAGGTTAAGGGTGTTTGAATAATTAAAAAGGATATGAAAAAGAAACTTATATAAATACAAGACAATTTTAGACCTATTTACCTGCAAAGAAAGTAAGTGAATAAAATAACACATTGAAGAGTAGGAGGTTTTATATAAAATAATAAGTTTATATAGGATATATTATTAAGATTTGATATAGGTTCTATGTATGAGGATTAAGGTCATATGACCTAATCAGTCTTGAAGAGACCTAATTAAGTGAAGAGACCTACAAGGTAGTTTGAGAGGGCTAAGAGTGCGAAGAGATGAAGAGGTGGCCATCATTAGTTGGTTGAGAAATAAGGTTTGATAAATTTTATCAAACCAATTAGGTGACTAAGTTGATTCTGATTCATCTAGGGTATTGGTGCATCCTTACAAGTTGGTGTTTGTTAAAACTGAGTTGAGTTCATGCTTAGCTAGTTTGGGTTGGTACTCCATATGAAGTGGGTGATTCACTAAATTTTGTGTTTTTCTTATAGTAATGTATTCCATTTAAATATATCATTATATTTTCTTCCCCTTGAGGGTTTCCTATATAAGTGATGTTTTTTTTCATGCTTATGTGGATAGTTGTTTATGCTTGCTAGATCTATATGCTTATTTGAATTGTTCATGTTTGCTTAAGTGGGATTGATAAGTAAGTTTTTAAAGAATTATTTACCCCTTGCTCTCATTATTTTTTTCCAACACTTTTTTATCAAATCTTGGTCCTTTGAATTAGGTCTAAAATCTTAAGGGGATCCTAGAAGCAAGGATGGCTAGTCAGCAAGCTCAATGTGGTTTCTCTACCAGTAAGGATTCATTATTCAATGGATATAATTATGCCTTTTGGAACATAAATATGAATATATATTTTATGTCTCAATTTCATGATATTTGGTAGTAAGTTGTGGATGGATACAGTGCTCCTCTTATTCCACCTACTAATGCAATAGGTAAGAAAGATAGTATAAAAATTCCAAGGCAATGAATGCCAATCTTTGTGGCATATCAAAGGAGAATATTTTGAAGCTAATTTAATATGTATCAACTAAATATAAATGGGAAAAATTGAAGACTATATATGAAGGAGACACCAATGTGAAGATGGCCAAGCTATAAACCCATCAAAGACAGTTTGAAAGTTTGAAGATAAAAAAATTACATCTTACCTGTTAAAGGTTAATGAAGTTGTAAATGCCAATAGAGGATTAGGAGAAGAAGTGAAATAATCTAAAGGTGTTCAGAATTTGTTGAGATCACTAAATCCTATGTTTTATTCTAAGGTGTTTAAAGTAGAAGAGATGAAAGATTTGGAAAATCTAGAAATATATGGGTTTAATGAGATATTGGATACCTATGAGATGAGACCAAATGAATGAAGACATCCAAAGAAATAAATAACATTCAAAGTTGAAAATAATTCAAATTACAAGAAGGTCAAGGATGACATATTTTCAAATGTTGATGATGATGAAGTAATAGCCATATTTGCTAGGAAGTTGAGGTTTAGATCTGGTAAGTATAAGGGTAAGCTACCCTTAAAATATTTTAATTATGGTAATATTGGACAATTTTAATCCAAGTTTCCTAACAAGGATAAGACTAAGCATGATTAACATCATGGAGGTGATAGGAAGATCCATAAGTCTAACAAGAACAAGAGATAAATCAAGAAGTGTGAAGGTAGGAAAGGGTCATTCAAAAATAAGAAAAATTTCTATACAAAGAAGATAACTCATCTGATGTAAGAAAAAAAAGTACATATGATAGTGATGATAGGATTAATGAACATAAAAATGATAATATTAAAACCTTATTCAGGGACATAAAATCATAAAATGAGGGTTGATCAAATGGGAAAGGCCTTATGGTTGATGTAGAGTCAAATGAATAAGAAGTTGAAGTGAACCTTGAGGTAGAATTGGTGAGTTCTCTAGAGGATTTGAAGTTTCAAATAACAAATAATCATAAACTAAGATCATTAGTTAAGGATTATGAGGATTAGATTATCTTATTTGAGAGAGACTAATTAATAATTCCAAGGACTATGATGAGATCATCAATTAAATTGAAGCATAGATAGATATAGTCACTGCAAGCCTAAAGTCTAAAGAGGAAGAATATACTAGGTATGGAAATAAAATTTCATTCTTGAGAGGTAAGTTGGATCAAGCAACTAGCAAGGTGAAGACCTTTGTGAAGTTTGAAAAGAGAACTTAGGCTCTACATAACATCTTGAGTAGTCAAAAGTTTGTAAGTAATAACATAAGTCTTGGTTTCAAAAAAGACCAAAAAGAGGTAGCTCAAGTCAAGGATAAGGATATTGAAGATAATAAGGTCAACATGAAACTACCTATCAAACATCCTAATTCTATGAGGTATTTTAGTTTATTCAATAGTTACTATTTTTTATGTAGTTAGTTTGGTCATAGAGCAAGAAAGTGTAAAAGACCTTCCAAGAATGAGTACTCATGGGACTATGGAAGGAGTAAAAGTTAACATCAGTCAAATGGTATGTATAAGGTGGTTTGATATATTTGTATAAATGTATGACACATTTAAATATTCTATCTTAATAGAGTTAGAAAGTCATCAGGTCAAAACCAGAGGTTTAAAGCCCCTAAAGTGCAAAAAAAAAGGAAAATAAATGTATGAAAACTAAAGATAGTAAAGATGAGTCATGATTATTATACAAGCTCAAGTGGACTATTTTTTGTGATATATCATACTTCAAATTTGAAATCAAGTCAAGTATATTTGTTGTCATCTCACATTGATGATCAAATAGTTGATGAAGAGGTGAAGCCTATATTGCCAATCAAGCCTAAAAGGATACTAAAGGATATTCAATCTTGTGACAACATAGAGATATGGTAATCTCTTGATCTTGTGTTTAGAAAATGGGTGATTCTGTTATGCTTCATAGAGACACGCTTTAAGTTAGCATAAGCATGGCAAATGCCTGGTTTGAGGAAGAGCTATTCACGTTATTGATTGAGTTTGATATGTGCTATGATTTCATTTTAAAGAGGTATGCATGGATTAATGGGGAACATGTTATTATAATGATTCATAACTAATTTTTCAAAAAGGTATGGTTCCAAATGGTAGTTTGTGGAAAAACCTTTATCATTAATATGAAAGTGGGGAAAAGTTCAAGACTAGAGATTGACTAGTTTGGGAAAGATGAAAGTGATTAGTAATTAGATTTTATAATGTTTTTCATAAATGAAAAAGGGTGAATTTTTTGAGAAGTGTTGTCATTTATATCAATATTTATGTCATTGATGTCAATTTGAAGGTTAGAGAGAGAGAATTTCAAGGCAACCTAATGTCTTTCTATTGAGAGAGAATATGAAGGCAACCCAATGATTCTTCTATTGGTCATTGTTAAGTTTTTTGTATTGGTTTAATATTTTTGTATTATGAGTTTTCTTATTTGATATCATCATTAAGGTAATCCTGTTTTGAGTAATAGTCTTTGAATATAAAGTGTCTTGAAAAGCTTAGTCATAACAAGCATAGTAATATCATGAGTATGTGCATGGTGAGCATAAAGAGGTAATAAATAAGATATTGTCTAAGGAAAATGTAATGAATGTGATATTTTTTTATAAGAATAAAATAGTGTTTTAAGATCAGTTGTCAAGCTACAAGGTGTCTTAAGAAGCATATTGATGACACTGGTCATGACATGTAAAGTCCAAGTGAGAAGGTTTGAGCATGGTGGATTGGTGAGATAAGTGCACAAAGTCATGATTGGTTGTAAAAATATTTTTTATCATTCATATGAGGCATTATAGCACTCAAGAGAGTTTCAAGGTGAGCCTACAAGGTTAAGACCTTAAGCTCAAATCTATAACTAGACTAGTTCTAGACCCTACCTAAACTAATGAGGTGTTTCTAATGAATATGAAGTATTTATGTAGATGTTTGATAATTATAAGAGGTTTTATATCATGTATATGAGGTTTTGAGATTGGAAAATGGTTAGAAGGTCAGTTTCAAGGCCTAATGTGGTTTTCAGGTTAAGGTCTAAGCAATTAGTGAGAGAGAGTATGGATTAATGGGGTATGAGGTTTTATTTACAAGGAAATTATGGGTAGGTGAGTGTTTTAATATGTATGTTATATTTTTTCAATAATTTTCATAAATTTTTAGGTCATGATTATTAAGAAAAGGCATGAAAATTGGTTTTGAGGTGTTATGAGTGCACAAAATGAAGGGTTCTCAACCCGAGGACTTTTAAGTGTTCATTGGAATGTGTAACCTCTGTATGATAACCTAAGATATTCATGGTAGATATGAAATGGTCCTATATCAAAATTATATCCATTAGTTTATGTATTAAGGGGCTATGCTTTATGAATGATCATTAAGACTGGAAGATGGTTTAAACCTTCAAATAATCCTAATAGTGACTTGATATGAAATAAGTTGTTATAAAGTATTTATATGTATATTTAAGTGATTTAATGTTTTATTCAACTCTCCCAAGCATCTCTAGGTGTGATTGGTTTTTTAGTGAGTAAACCTTACAAGAAAGTTCTAGTTTCTTAGATATTCACTATAACAATTAGAGTTGATCAAGTCAAAATTGATAAATGGATGGAGGAAAAAGTTTTAAACTTTTATTTTTTGTACATGGTGATTTTTTGGTATGTTATAACCATCAAGTGTGTTAAAATAGTCATCCAAGTTGACTAGTCACTAACAGGCCTAATGGTGAATAATAATGAGAAACCTAGGTAGAAGTGAGAAGATGATTAGGGATGTGTTATAATTGAATACAGATGTAAAAAAATTAATGGATATGTTTTAAATAATTTTAATACATGTTAATTTGGTATATAATTTTTTGAGGTTAGTATATATGATGAATATGTTACTCATAAGTTGACCTGTCTAGTTCAGATGACATAATAAGGTACAAGTTTATGAGATTGGTATACAAGATCAATATTAACATTTGAAAATATTATATTTATATATAATAATGTTATTATTATCTCATAAAATCATCCAAATTTATTATAATTAATCCAAGGTATCTACACAGGTGTTGATGGTCATCATCACCATGACTGTGCTTTAAGGTAAACTAGTAATTTTGGGTAAGCAAGTTACATCAATGAGTTTGAGGCTATTTGACATAAGTATAAGAATATAATTTACATAATATTTATATTTGGGAATTTTATTTCCTATGCATGCTTTTTATAAGGTATGGTACTAAATTAAACTAGTGAAAATGTTGCATCCAAAATGACTTGACTAGCTGAGTGAGGTCTGTGAGAGAGAAGGTCAAAAATTGGTCTACAAGACCAATAGTTTCTATTAGACGTTATGATATTTTAATTGGAAATTATAATAATAAATTTTTATTATCATTATCATGTATTTTAATACCTTTATTATGTTCTTTTATGTGTCAAAAGTTTAAGTTTCCATGACTATGTTTTGAGACTAGTTGGTAGTTTAGAGTGAACATTTTGTAGAGAAAAGTTTGAATCAGTATACCTTAAGTTGTGAAGTATAAATTATATATTTATAACCATAATTTAATTTATATTATTTATATGTGATTTTTTTCCATGGTTGTTTGTAAAAATTATGTTTATGCTTCAGTTGTTCAAGATAGACTTTATGTGTATAAGAAGGCCTAATTGTGAATGGTACAAATGACATGCTTCAAGTATTAGTTGGAGATAAAATGTCTTATGGTTATTATATGAGCTTATAAAATGTATATTTAAGTGTAATTTTCCTATCATTTTATGTTTTTTATTGTGTTCTAAGGAAGGCAAAATGTAATGTGTCATAGAGTAGACCTAATGGGATTAGCTCTCCATGAGACCTAAAGATGAAAAGAGGCCTAAATGAGTTATATAGGACCTAAATGGACTCAAATCACATTTTAATAGTTTTTATGATATTTAATAATATCTATTCCATGTCTGACCTAAGAGGGTAAGGGCTTTTGGCCGACTAAGAAGGATATGAATAAGAAATTTGTATAAATACAAGGCAATTTCAGACCTATTTATGTGTGAAGAGAGAAAGTGAATAAAACAACACATTGAACAGTATAAGGAGGTATTATAGACCATAATATTTGTATATATTATATATTATGAATATTTTATAGATTTTTTATGTATTAGGATCAAATTTATATCACCTAATCAGTCTTGAAGAGACCTAATTGAGTGAAGAGACCTAGAAGTTAGTTTGAGAGGGCTAAGAGTGTAAAAAGCTAAAGATATGGTCATCATCAATTGGTTGAGAAAAAGGTGTTGTAAAGGTGATCAAATCAATTATGTGGTTGAGTTTTTACTAAGTCATCTAGGGGTTTTGTGCCCCCTTATAAGTTGGTGCTTTTTAAAGCCTATCTAAGTTGGTACTTAGCTAGTTGGGCTTTGTGCTTCATGCGAAGTGGGTAATTCAATAAATTTGGTTTTTATCTTATAATACTATAGTCCATTTACATATATCAATATTTTTTCTTCCCCTTTATGGTTTTCCACATAAGTGATGTGTTCTTGTGCTTAATTCTTATGTGGATAGTTATTTATGCTTGTTTGAATGGTTCATGTTTGATTAAGTGGAATTGATAAGTAATTTTTTGAAGACTGATTCATCGCCCCCTTCTCAGTCATTTTACTTATAATAATTTGAGTGTTTCCACTTTTTTAATTACAATGATCTTATTATTGATCATATAATAGCATAAATTTTAAGCTAAAAATAACATGGTTAAATAGGCTTTCTCAACTGAGCTATAGTTATGTTTATATGCAAATAATGTGTGTTTCAAATATTATAATAGTCATTATTTCCCATTATCATTATGTTGCACCAAGAGTGCCCCCAAGGCATAATCCATTATTGGGATATAAAGAATCAATTGCTTTCTAGGTGTAGGTAGAGCTAGAATAGGTTGATTGCCTAGATATTATTTTAGTTGTTCAAATGCTTGTTGAAAATTAGAATTTCATGATAAGGTTGTTCCCTTATAATATGAGTGAATGGATGCCATATTTTCTCCAAATGACAAATAAACCATCTAATATAATGGATTTCTCCCTATAGTCTATGAAGCTGTTTGATATTTGAAGGTGGAGACATTTATGTAATTGAATTAACCTTGGTTGGATTGACTACAATGCCTTGATGGGAGATAACAAAACCTAGTAATTTTATTGAATTAATACTAAATATGAAAATTTTAGGGTTAATCTTGACCTTGTATTCATGAAACCTTTCAAATATTCTTTGTAATACCTTTGGATATCCTTATCTACTTTTTCATTTTCCCAAAATATAATCCACATATATTTCAACAACATCATGAATCATGTCATGAAAAATGATAATAATTTTACATTGGTATGTGGCACCATCATTATTGAGGCCAAATGGAATCACTTGATAATGAAATATTCCCCATGGAGTGGTGAATTATGTCTTATGTTGGTCATCTAGTGCAATTTTAATCTGATTATACCCTAAAAATCCATCCATTAGAGATACCATCTCATACCCTTCTATAGAATCTAAAATCATATAAATATTTGGCAAAGGAAAATCCTCCTTTGGGAATGCTTTATTGATATCTCTAAAGTTTGTACATAATCTGATACCTTATGGCTTCTTGTTGACTAAGACTATTTTAGATATCCACTCTAAATAATCAAAAGGATAGATGCAACCTACTTTCAATAATTTTTCCAATCTTTTATTGACAAGAATGGCTATGCAAGGGTGAATCTTTGTCAAAATCTATTTGATTGGCTTAGAATCAGGGTGTATAACAAGATGATACACAACCAAAGTGGGGTTCAAGACTGGCATATCTAAATAACACAATGCAAAAATATCAAAAAACTCTTGAAGGAGGGCGATAAGGACTTCATATTCCTCTTTAGTGAAGGATGATCCAAATTTAATCAATTTGCGATCAAAAAGTGTTATAATGTTGACTTTAGTAATGTCCTTCACATTTAGTGTGAAATTATGTTCTAAAATATTTTACAAAGTGATACAATGTTCTTCATCTTTATCTGTCTCATTGAGTTCAGCCAAGCAAGAATAATCTAAATCACTAATGTCCACCAAAGGCCATTCGACAAAGGCATATGGACAATATTAAACTAGTTTATCATATTTTTTTTGTTGTTTTGAATTGATTCCTAAATGGAATGAATTTTAGGAACTAGAAGAGGCTTGGGCTTCATTTGAGATAGGGTGAACTTCCATATCCAATGGCACATGAAACAAGTTTTCTCCAAGGGACTTATCTTTTTATTTACTTTTACCTTGGTCCAAAAGTACCTCAAACAGGTTTTCACTTTAGGACCTTAATATTATATTTTATTTTTATTTTTTATTATGAACAAACAAGTTCACCTTCTCTCCAAAATAGGTAATAAGGTCCAGTGTAATATTAAATATCTATTTTTGATCACCAAGTGGCACTTTATCTCTGAAGCCCACATATGCATAGATGGATTCATCATTATGAAATCATCCAATGGTATGTAATAGCTTTTTTGGTCCCATAAAATTAATTTGGGATGATAGATGAAAATAGGGGTATTAAATAGCATAATGGAAATGGTATAGATGGTATTTAGCTCAAACTGATTGATATCGATTATCTCATCATAGATGTTATAATAAGACTCTACATTGTTTTCGACATTATCTATGTTAGGTGATAAATTAGAAACACTCTCAATATTGATGGGGTCTAGTTCAATAAGGCATTATTATTTTTTCCCCAGGCCTTTTCCCTTGTGGGATTGATTACCCCTTATCCAATTTTGAATAAGATACTATGTATTTTGCTAAAAAGTGGTAAAATAACCATTATATATCCATGAGACATCATCAACCTTGATTTATTATTGCTCCTTATAATTGGTCTTGGTGAAAATCAATGGTCCTGTCTAATGAGAATTTTCCTTCTTGCACCATTCTATTTTAGGAGTTTACTTTTTAGGCTTATCATATGCTTTAGTGTCTTAGGAAATTTGGCTGTATGAAATACATTTATAATTTTATATTTCCCTAGGTAGCTATCTTGAATCATGAAATTATATGTTATTTCTATAGTGGGGTAGATGAAATAGAAAAAAATGTACTAGGATCCACATAATTGGATTTTGGTGGTTGATCAACTACATCTTTACCTTTTTTGGGAATAGGATCTATACCAAAGAGATAGTTATAGATATCATACTGTGGTTCCAAATGTTTATAGATTTGATATGGATATAAGTAATCATGAATGGTAACTTCTAGCCTAGAATGAGGAAATTTGATTCACAGATGAAGGGTGGAAGATACTAGATGTACTTAATGAATCCATGATCACCCAAGAGTAAAATTATATGATAGTTATAGATCAAGAAAATGACATAAATTATCATGGGTTAGAGGCCAAATGATAATAAGTAAAAAATGGTATCCTATGATTATATTTCCTCATTATCATAATATTTAATAGTAATGGTATCTGGCTATAGATCTACTGATGTGTAGCCCAAGTGCTTGACTAGATTTAATGTTACAATTATCAACCCCAAACCATTATCTATGAGGAATATTTTAACCTTTTTCATGGAAATGATTGCTTATATGTAAATTAAATTGTTATGCAAAGGTCCAAGGGATGACATGTCCATTTCACCAAAAGTGAGTTGTTGGTGAGGAGTTAAATGACTCACAAGTGTTTTAATTTTTTTAGGTGTAATGTCACTTGTAAATTTGGATTAGAATAAAAGATCACTTAATACATTTTTTTGGATATCTGATGTACACAAAATATCTAAGATATAAATCTTTGTATGTGTCTTTTGTAATTTTCCACAATATCGTAAGGTTTATCATTAATGGGATCAATTGGCTTGGTATTTTGAGTTTGAGTACCTTGAATGGGATTTTTGGAGTAAGGAGGTGAAGGTCCTTGAAATCTAACCTTTGAGTGTGAAGTTGTGATTGCACAACCTTGAGTCAATAGAGGGTTACTATAATTAAAAGAAGGGGTGTATTATCTTGAAATGGTAATTCTTGGTTGTTGATTAGAATTTGGGCCATTAAAAACTAAAAGAGGATTAATAATTGAGGTGGAGGTCCTATAATGGATGATAAAGGTATTTGGGTATTATTTGGATTTGGATTAGGATTGATCTTAACAGTATCAATGTGTTTATAAGTGATGTGTCCTAAAACATTGTAGTTGTAAGGGATAATTTTGTACTTGATTTGGTTGTAATGGGTATCTTGACCTTGATTCTAGTTTTAATGTCGTTGTCTTTGATGTTAATTTTGAGGAGGTTTATTTTGATTATTGGCATTGTGTTTAGTAAAAGGGTTCTAATAGATACTCAATTCTTTATTACATTTTATAACAACATTATCCAGTGTTATTTCTCCACTTTCAAGTAGATTTTGAATAATATGGTAAAGATACATACATCTATGAATTAAATGGCCCTTTACCCTATGATATTCACAAAAATAATTCTCATTATACCAATCTGGTTTAGGTTGGTTTTTGAGAAATGTTTTTGGTACTAGTAAAATGATCTTGTTGGAAGAAACCAACTTTTGAAAAACCATCTCAATGGGTTCACCAATATTTCTAAAAATATGTTACTATAATGGACTCTTTTTGGAGGCAACCTTTACAAAGAAAGAGAATGATTAGGTGGGTTTACTTAAATAGGAGGTTGTTGCACCATTTGTATATGACATGATTCAATTACCCCATATCCTAAAACATTATTGTTTCAACTAAATGGCTTAGGATCTTATGGTGTATTATATTACATTTGTGTGGGAAATTATTCTTGAGCCTTTTTATGATTTTATTTCTGAGAATAAAGCTTAATTATACCTTTGTCAATAATAACTTGTTCATTTTATATCCCCTTAGAGATAATTATTCATAAATATTGGAATAAATAAGTTTGAGGTTATGATCAACATCAAACCAAAGATTTGTGGTGAATATTTTATCCAATTTTTTTATCAAGGAGACTATGTGGAATTTGGCTAGCTAAAGAGTGTACTATTTAAAGTAATTTTCAAATCTTTTTCCTCCTTGTTGTTTAGTCTGACATAGGTCTACCATGGTCAACTTGTGTTCTACATTTAAGGAGAACTGCTATACAAATTTTTATAACAAAGCATCAATGTTATCCATATAATTATTGGATAGACCAAGAAACCATTCTAAAGTGTGTCCCATAAAACTATGGGGTAATAAAATAAGTAGGTATATAGGGATATAAGAAACATCTTCACAAGAAACAAATAATTCATTCAAATTCTCCTTAAGATCATCTTTTAATTTGTATTTTTAAAATTTAGGTATATTAAAGTGATGAAAAATATGTATTTAAAGATAGCTCATGTCAAAAGGATAGGAGCATATGTCATCTATTTTGAACTTCCTACTTTGATTTCCTACCTAAATGGTATAAAATGCATCTTTAACCTCTTGTAAATCTAAAAAGGTAGGACCATAATGAGAGGAAGTGGGAAAATTTTGTTGGGTTTTTGAAGGTATATTCCCTTGACTTAAATAGAGGGGTAGTATAGAATATTGAGGAATTTAAAAACAATTAGTTCTACCAGGAATATTCACCCTTTGAGTAAAGTTTTATTATTGATAGGGACTTATTTTTTAAGGCATTTTATTTTGATTGTAGCATTTATTTGGAGGGAAATAAGGCCTTATTGGATGAATGTTCTATTAGAAAATCAATGCAACTTGATGGGATTGAAGGGAAACTTTTTGTTGATTATAAGGAACTTGATGCATATGATAAACTTGTTTGTTAACTAAAATATGTCATTAACTTGAAGAGGCTCCTTGTGGAATAAACTAAGCAATTAGTGGAATTATATAAATAATTTATTGAATATACAATGTTAGTTAGGGATTGATTAGTACCTATTACAAAGGAACATTGGTCACCACCTATTGAGGTGGGGAATTGGCAATGCATTGTTACAAATCATATGGGTTTGAAATTTTTTTTGTGAGGCATTAGAAAGAGGAGGTCATGGAGATGATGTAATATTATTATTTTATATGTTAGATGGAATGTGACGTGGGTTATAATATGATATGTGAGAGTTATCCACCACATTTTGAGTAGAGTCTATGAGGAGACTCAAATCTTAATTAATTTCTAGATTAGTTTCAGTTAAGGGTGTATTAAACATATTCATAACTAAGTTTTTAGTGGAAAAAGTATTTGGATTATAAATAGGATAATTAGACAATTCCAATGGTTGTTCTGTTGGAGGATTGATTTCCATTAAATATGATTTTGAATATCTAATGTAGCAAGGGAGCTAGTGAGACTAGCCAAAACCTATTTATCTTATTGGATTTGGTTTCAAATAAATTATATTTGAGAATATTGATCAAAGATTTGACCTTTACCCTTGTTTAACATAACAAGATCTTGAATAGAAGCTAGCATAAAAGATTTTTATTAGTTAAAGGTACCTTCATTATCTATAAATGTAAGAAGTGTTTGGTTAGGTGTTATAACCAAATATCATAAATCCTCTATGGGGAATCTAGGGTGAAACGTTTCACCCATATCCAACAATCTAATAATATGTTCATCTCTGTTGTCAAATAATTGGTGATTAAATTGGTCTTGTTTATATTCATCACTAGGTGTTGGAATGACAAGATACATTAGGTGAGGTCAATGTTTGATGTCAAAAGGCACATGTGGTAGGTATGATTGGTATTGGCCTTAGTCCACATTAGAAGGTATGAATTATATTTCTCAATATCAAAATTGGATGGTGAATGAGTAATGTATTGTTGGGTTTCTTCATCCTCTACATATGAATCATACCCATAGGAATTATACATTACGTCTTCATCAAATTAAGGGTTATAAATAAACCCACTACACATGTACCTATGCATGTATACATTTATAATAGTCATCTTGAAAGGGTCTTGAATGCCTAAAACTATATATTGATTATGTATCTGAGTTACCTTGGAGTATCACTTAGGAAATGGTTTATTAATGAAAATGTTTCAAAGATACTTGTAAAAGGATATAACCACAAGTTTTAGAATAATAAATTCAAGTATAAATACTCAATATTTGGACTAGGAAACATTTCAAACTTTGTATTTATTTGAAAAGGTATTGATCTTGGAAAATTCATTTCCTGAACAAAGAAAGGAGACTTGGCCTACTGAGACACTTTATTAATTTTTGAAATGTAAAGGTTGGCAAAAAAATGGTCTTTGTTGACAATGGTAAGTCAAGATTAAAAATAAACTCCAAAATTTGGAATTTCCAAAAGGAATTAGTTTTATCACAATTAGACTATAATTAGATTTGGTTTGACCTTACAAATAATATTGGCTTAGAATTGGCACTTGATTTGAAATCAAATGAATGAAATAACAACATACAATGAATAAAATGTTTGGAATTGATTTTAACATTAAAAATAAATTTTACTTGGTTTTAAATGGAAATTAGGATTCAAAGTACAAGGCTTTTGGTTCAATTTTGATGTCCTAACAACATGGTTTGAACAAGCAAGGAATTGTTTAAGACCAAGTTCTAACATGTCACTTTGGCTTGACTTGGAATTTAGGTAGAGTAACACCTCATTGTGTGTTTGTAAAATTATTTTTTACTTGGACTTGGTTGGTTTGATTTGGTCTTAAGTATAAACTTTTTTTTGACACAACAATCAAGCAAAAACACACAAACATTAAAAGGTAATTTAATAACCAATGTGGATTTGCCTCACAACCATTGATCCTTATGAAATACTTGCCTTGAGAGAGGATTAAAAATTTAAGTTTTCATTAAATAAATTATTGTAATTGTTGTTAGGGTTAATACCCCCTTCTCTCTCAAACTTCATATGATAAAGGTGATCTTCAGGGGTTATTACCTTTACACCCCTACATCAATGAATGATCTATAGAAAAAGAGGTATTTAAGAAGTAATGCAAGATCAAACCATTTGTTATAGGATCATTTACATTTTCAACCACTTTAGTATTAAGGATCTTAGTATAGTACTACCATATTTTGGGTTTTATTAGTATTTTAAAATGGAATATCTAGATGGTCTCCATATACCTCATGGTACATGGGAAAAAATATATCAATGAATAATTTCAATCTTGTTGCCAAGATTTTTCCTTTTAAGGGTACCACATATTGACCTTGGATATTGGAAAGAAATACCTAGATTTAATATCCTCAAAAGACTTTGTGTAAGAAAAAATCTAGGTATTTGTGATGGCAGCATTACCCAATTTATATACCCCATCAAATAAGTGGGGTTTGGTACAATGCTAGGATGTCACTTCCTAATTCAATGCACACCTAAAGAATTATATGAAGGTGATGAAATCCACCACATAAATTCAAATGAAAAATAAGGTAAATGAAAATAGGAACTTTTGAATTTCTAAGTTACCCAAAATAGGAGATCATACACATAAAAATAACCCCATAAAATAATCAATTAATCAAGCAAACTTTCAGTCAAGTAAATAACTTTGAAAATGAACAAGTTTTTTAAAACCCAATTTGAAGTGTGAATTTTTTTTATTGCCCAAATCAAAATGTGAGATATAATTGAGCTATTTTGACTCAAAACACCACTCTTTGGCCAAGGACCCACAACACAAAATGATTATAAGTTTTAAACAAGTGGTTTTGATCCAAAAGGAGCTTGAAATTTGGTTTATTTTATGTCTCAAACTTAAATCAAAACATTTTCATTGTTTATCAAGTTAATTTCACTACTAGATACCTTAATTTAATTATTTGGAACTTGTAGGCAAAAAGTATCTAAACATAATTTTGTTGATAACAAACATGATTTCATTACTCAGAATTGTGTTTTCATTGTTGTTCTAGACAATTTCACTGTGCATCTAGATGACTTCATTGCTATTCCAAATGATTTATTTGTAGATAGGAAAAATAGATAGAAAATATATAATATCATTTTGTGGTTAGGTATTACAATTTCACTAAAAAATCCATAATTCTACTACTAATGGCTATAATTTCATAATTATGTAGAAAAAATATAGAACTAAAAGTAAGGAGGAAAATGATTTCAATGTTATCAAGTATAATTTTTATTATAAAAATCATATTTTATTGGAAATATAAATTATTTTACCAAACTAATGATTTCATTGATGACTGTGATGATTTATTCATTTTTCCTAATGATATCATTGATAAAGTGCATAATTTCAATGTTAAGACCTGTTAAGTAGGAAACATAGAAAATATTTAAGATGATTTCAAAATTTTGGAATGATTTCACTAATGTTCCAAATTATTTCACTATTTATTATGAAAATTTAGTTGATAAGTTTTTCAAATTCACTGATACACAATCAAAAATTCATCATTTGCTCTTGAATGGGTTTTAATTGATTCTTAAATGAAAAAGAATAGAATTAACTTGCTAGAAAGTCAATCCTAGTAATTATAAGAATGTTAGTGGTCTAACAAAGGTTGTGGGATACATATACTCATTAAATATGTCCCATTAGGCATGCCATTATGTAGATTAATAATTCAAGAGAGGTTAGTAAATTTTTAGTAAAATAATTAAAATAACTTGAAGGCATAACTTCTCAATCCCAACTCCTAGGTTGGCCTATGTGATAATCAAATAAGAAATGTAATATTAGAAGATAAATAAAAAATTTTTACTTCCCTTGAAGATGCACTTGAAAATTAGTCTAAAGAGGCTAAGCTCAACTTGTAGATGTAGAATTAATCCTTGATGCTTGAATCCTTATGTTGGAATCACCTCTCTTTTTCTAGGATTGGATTTGTCTTGGAATAAGAGAGAAAGTTGATGAATCTTTTTGGAATAATCAATCAATGTTTATATTAGGAATCTTGATGAAATGAGAGGTATGAGGGTTCTATTTATAGATTGCCTAAACTAATATGGAAGTTTCATCTCATCTTAATATGGAGGTTTGAGTATTAATCCCTAAATCCATGATTACACCTTTGAAATGTGTAATAGATGCCATTGAAGTTATTTTTAGAGTATGGAAGGCACTTTGGAATAAAGGGCAGTCATTTATCCACTTGAGTATATAAGACGAGAAGAATGTGTAAGAGGGGTATAAGATATGTAAGATTGTGTGTAAGTGTCCATGTCATAATTTACATTTCCCACACTCCACTCCATTCCATTTACTTTCCCCTATGACATCACCTATGTGAGCCATAATTCAATTTTTTTAAAGAAAATAGATTATTCCAAATCTTTGGAATTACCTATTAGAGGAATATTTAGGATAATTAATCAAGGTGATTAATTGGAAATTATAGGAAATGGAAAGTTTTAAATAATTCTTTGTCAATAAATTATTCATTTAATTGTCCTATGAAGACACTTGCAAAGGGATGATTTAATTTAAGATGCATAATATAAGATAAATGATGCAATATGATCCATTACTTCAATTAAGGATGTATCATTAAAATTTTAGTTTAAAAAAATATTTGTGTATGTAAATTATATATATGACAAGATTTATGGTTAAAATTACATGCGATTGCATAAATTCATTTTGAATGTAGTTTTTTACATGGAAGTGGTTAGAATGAAGTGGATAAAATTACCTCCAAATACATTAAAAGAGTAACTAATTTGATGAATGAATGAAATAGTATTATGAATTACAAAAATAAGAGTTAAATAAAATAATTATTAGCTACAAATTATCTTAAATATACCAAAAGAAAACACAACATCGAATTAAAAACTATTCTCAATGATTCCTATAAATACACAATCAAATTAATAGTATGGAAAATATACTTTACCAATTAATGGGATGTTATTATCTCTAAGAGTCCAATCATGGAATTTTATATGATTTAAATGAATACCAAATTCAATATATACAAATGCATGTTAGATAACTTCAATGCCAACATTCAGAAGATCAAGAGAGGTAATCATGATTTTTGTTATGAATCTCTGTTACTTTATCTAGATATGTACTACATAAACACCCTCCTAATAAAAATTATAAAAATGGAATGGCATAAAATAATGACCATAGGAGAACAAGTTTATAATTATATAAATACTATGAATACATAACAAGAAGTTTCCAGCATGATTGTGTGGGGAACTGATTTACAATAAACCCTTAGTTTATAGTATAAAATTTCCCTACAAATAGTAGATAAATATCATAAAGTTTTTTAATTTGTTTTCACCACTAACTACATATATATCTACCCATATGATCAAGGTACCAAAATTATTCCCCCATTATAGTATGAAGTGTTAGATAAAAAAAGTGATTAACTTTTCCCATCATCAAGTCCTTTCTAGAGTCTTGGGTATGTCTGGTCTAGCTAACATGCAATCCAATATAGAAGAGTTACTGGTCTAATTAATAGGACCATCATCCAATGAAAAAGTATTATAAGAGGATGAAAACATAGACAAAGCTACCAAAAAAATAACATCACTAAAAAAAAGGGGGGGAATGGGTTTGGTTTCAAGCCATGGAACAAACAATAGTACTAAAGGATGTACAAGTACCTCAAAATGGAAAGGTAGCCTACTCCATCAAAATAGATAGTGTATCCATGGGTGGTGGGTTTGGTCACACAAAAAAACCAAGAACATATTTCCCACCACAAAAAACTAAGATGCCACTCAAAAAGAAACAAATAAATAGAACAAGGGATAAATACTTCCCCACACATTCAAGGAAAAGTTTATAAAAATCTTTCATTGATGTATTTGATACATATGTCACAAAAATGACATCATAAGACATATAGAGTGAAGAATCAACAAATATATACCAAGGCACATATATCATGTCGGCTAAAGACCAAAATGAAGTTGTTAAATCCTTAGGCAAGGTAAAGGCTAAACAAAACGAAAAATAAAAGAAAGACAAAGAAGAGGCCATGGAATAATAAAAGGCAAAAGCTGACAAGAAGGCTCAAAATAATGTTTCATCCAAATATAAATTAGATAATGAATTAATGATAAATAAAAATAAATGAAAAGAAGAAAAGAAAAAAGAACAAAAAGTGAAAGAGGAAAAGAAGTAAGAAGATAAAGTATAAAAAGATAAATAACAAAAAATAGAAGTAAAGAAGAAAAATAAAAAGGTGAAAAAGTGAAAAAAATAAAAAAAGATGGTGGTAGAGGATGTCTCCCTCCAAGCTAAAGAATTGAAAAAGAGACAAGTGGAAGAATAAGTTTTCCAAAAATCATAAGAAGGCAGATAAAGATATTGTTAAATACATTAGTGACACAAAAAATCAATACAATACACAATAGAAACAAGGCCAACATACTTTCCCAAACACCACAACCACCATTTTTTATAAGCAACCAATTTTCACTCCACCTTATAATTCCAATCAAAAATTGATCACCACTTGATCCACCCTCACTCTAAACTCCCAAGATTACATCACCCAAACTAAAACTAGTTTGTCCCAACACCATGAAATAAACACCTTTTATTTTTCTTCCAACCTTATTGAAACAATGCCAAAATAAATAATATCAAGTTACATGAATTGACCTCTAGTCAAAATTAAAATTTAGGAAACATATTTTAGGAGAGTGCACAATATGATTGGAGTTTGAGATGCACAATCTTAGAGGAAACATCACAGGATACCATCTAGGTGATGATAAAAGTCAAGCCAAAATTTAAAGTAGATAAAAAACTACCAATCACTTAAGATTCAAAAAAAAAAATTAAAATTTTATCAAACATTAGGTTTTCATTGTAAAAGAGATGTAAAATATTAAGGATAGTGCAATATAATATTTCAAACTTGAAAAAAATATGAATCCCTATTAGGAGGAAAAACAAGACCACACATAGCCAACCAACATATTACTTCTCTACATAAAGTAATATCAAATGATGATTTATATTTTTCTTTCACTATTGGATGGCTTGTAGAAACACTTAAAAACGGGCCTTAGACAACCTTGAAGAATAATTAAACCAAGCCATAACAAATTATAATATTTCCAAAGATCCCATGGGCAAATAGAGGGTGAGGATTTTGGCACTAGCTAATTTTTTGGGGGAAACAACAACAAAGAGAAAAACTAATAATTGATTTAGAATAATTATGAACTTGATAAATCATTTCATACCTCATTTAATATATACCTCATTTAATATTGTTGTAACTCATCTCACCCCTAATGACATCATTGAACTAACTCATAAAATATATAGTTAGAATAGAAATCCCAAAGAGCCACCAATTACCTCACATAATGGAAAACCTTTGAGACTAACATTTTTAGTAAAATTCAACAATTTTTTCCACAATTCCTAAGTCCTTAACCAATTTTGTGGTATTCTTCAATTTTGGGTTGTCTCAATGAGGAGACAAAAGTTTAAGTCTAGGGATAATTTTGGTGGGTTTATTTAGGAAACTCTATAGAAAAGCATAGTTATAAACATAGGAATTTAACATAGTATAGCTTCCAATTCATGGCATCCTATAGAGCTACATAGATCAAAGTGACATATATAAATGACATAACCATTGGAGTTTATCATTGTATTTAGAATTAGTATAATAAATAGATGGAATATCATCAAATTTATCATATTTTTATACTAATCAATCATATATAACCATTTAGAGATATTAACAAATAATAGCTAATATATATTGAATCTTCTTATGTGTTATGTTAATTATCTTATAATATGATTAAGAGGACATGATAACTAATATAACTAGACACTTTCTTTACACATTATCATGTCTAGAACATCGAACTATGAATTCATGATTTGATGTTGTTTTCATATCAATAATATGAGTAAATTTTGTTAAAGGATGAAAAATGACAACATAACCTCCATTATGTATACTGGACCTTCAAGAGAAAGATCACACATGCATCTATTTTTCCCACCTCGGTATGTTATAAACTATCAGATGTAAACACTTTGAGTATAGAATTATGAAATATATACATAATTTTGAATCTATTTAATTATATGCATCATGTGTGTTATTTTTCATTATATTTATATATTATGTGTTAAGTCAATATAACTAGATACTTTCTATAGAGATTACCATAGTTTAAAACATATAACTATGAATTCATGGTTTGAAGTTAGTTAAAGTTATAGAAACTAATGAAGGTACTTAATAAAATAGGTATGTTAATTGGATACAACTACCTAGGTAGATATTTGAATCATATCAAATGAAAAATCAATAAACTAGCATCAAACTAAGAAATTAAAACTACCAAATAAATCACCAATCAAATGGACATCATAAAAATGAGAAGATAAAAGATGAAGTAAGAACCCAAAAATGATCAAGGTGGAAGGGAGGACAAGATAATTTTATGACACATCTAATGTCTATGAATTGTCAACTCAATAAAACAAACACATTCATGATCAATAAGAAATCTATAAATAGATATCACTCCATTCCCCCATCAACACAAAACCATCTAAGATGATGCAAAATACAAGCAACAACTCTTTCCATTTCACTAAGATTTTGAATCACCAAAACTTTGTAGAATGTTTTCTAGCATCATTATTAACTAAGTGATCCATAACAAAGAAGAGAAAAATAAATGGCTAACCCATAAGTTGTTAGTCCTAAAACCTTCCCAATACCTTTAAAAGTGAAACATTTACCGTCTAAATCAATAGTACCAAATCTTAAAGGAGAATTTTCCAAATTAGTATAAAAATTTGCACACTTGGAAGACATGTTCAAATGCATACATGAAAATTTGGAATAAATTGACCACACATACAAGGAGGTAGACCTAGTATAATACATGCATTAGGTTCCTAAAAAATAATTAGGAATGCAACCCCAAAGAAAAAATCCATCACACAAGTGAAGTTATATCTTTGGGAAAGATTTCCTTATTTCATGATAGCATAAACTAAAAGCTATATTATATTTAGTTGTGTTCATAATAGAATTTTATTTTTGGATAAATGCCATCAAATTACTATCTAGGACATTAAAAGAGTAACCATGATCTGTGCACAGTTCTTGCAAAGTTAAACTTACTCCTCACTTTCTCTACTATGCAGGTCATGTTCCTCTCACCTAATTTTAGGAGTTATTTTCATGAAGTTTTCCCAAATTCATATGCACAAGTCTCACAACATATCATAGTCTCATGTACACTAACCCTTATGCACTTGATACTACACACTCATTATTTTACACTTTCTAACTCTCAATCGCATGTGCCACATAAGTTGTACACTATCTTTCTAACTTCTAGGCCCTTAACACATGTAGCAAATTTCACCTATAATCTATATGTCATAGTTCATATCCTTGTATAGCTTCCAATTCCACACCCAACTCACAAACCCACATACTGTACAAGTTACATGCTATCTCACCCACTTTTATGTATTTTATGCCGTATAACCCCATGTGCCTCATACTTTTACATTCCTCACCAAATTTTTAGAATCCATAGCACATCCACATGTCACTCACCTTAGATACATGATAAAATGGGTTTAAAATCCATCATCCATCTTAGACGATGAATGAATGCAACTATATTTGTAGTAACTAACAACAATTGTAACTACTCTTGTATTCTATTTGTATAAGTAGGTATCATACACATCTAGCCTAAGGTATATGATCCACATAGTCATAAAATAGGTATCATACTTTGCATATATAATTTGTAAAACATGCACTGTAGCACATTATACTAGTTTTCCTTGTTCTTTGTTAATGAATATAAGTTAAATTTACTGTAAGTAATACTCCCACTCCATTGAATGTGTTTAGTTATTTATTTCTGGATTAACTTTTCCCATTCACTTTTCATAATCAAATATCGGTTTTCCATTACATGCTTGGTCTTGGGTCTCATTGTGTGAATCATTGGTATCAAAGCTAAAAAACTCTATTCTTTTCTATGCTTGTAAACACATAATCACAACTCGAGAAAGAAGGTTTGTCAATCAATTCTATTTTAGAATATCTCAAATAATGTCATAGAAAAAGTAATATGGTTGATTCCTAGAAGTAACCTAAGGTATCCCTCAAGGTATTAATCTCATCACTAACACATTATAGGCACAATGCAGCAAATTATTTAGCCACTTTTGTAAATTGATGATACAACTCAATCTGAAACCTTCCCACACCTCCACACTTCACTCAACAATGATTTTAGCAAAAAAACCTTTCAAATTTCAAGTCAATCTCAACATCCCTCCATTCAAATCCAATATTGACACCAAAGAATTGGATGCCTAAATTTGACAACTCAATGTATAATTATCAATTAATTATTTCAAAATGTTGAGAAGATCACCTTTATAGTATTAAATATGTCCATACTGATTATACACTGATGGGAGAGATTTAGTGTGTAACATGCACAAGAATGTATTCCAATTGAATCTTATAAGACTTTTTTTAATGCACTAAAGTAAGAATACTACCCCCTACACCATTTTGAATATGAATGCATCAAGTTCCAACAAATGCACTAATGTAAATATTAGTCCATGGAAGACCACCAATATTTTACAAGACTACTATGCGTTCCTACATGAGAACTTGAGAGAACAATATAAGTTACTAAAGCAAATCAATGTAACCTCACCTTATATCTCCATGAAGATGGATCTCTTAAATTTTGAAACTTTGGGGTAATCATATCACAACATTAATAAGATAGAATCCAAGGTAAATATGAAGTAGTCTGTAACCTCTTCATCCAACATAGCACATTACGTCTAGCCTTCACACAACTCCACATCGCATCTTTTTCTACACAGAAGTAACAACCCACTTTTCATAAAGGAGTATAACACTAGAATATTACTAAACCCTCTAAGGCTCTAATACCTTATGATTTAGACAAAGGAAAGAATAATAATTTTGGTGATAAGTGGTGCCATCACCATCACTCATTCACTCATGATGATTATGAATTCTATGCACATCAATCACTTATATCATAATCTACATCAGGGCCCACATCGATGGATGACATTAATCTATATGCATCCTATTTAAAAATTAGCACCACTATGATTAGAATCTTTGAAGAGAGTGAACATATATTATACACCAAGTTTTGGGTGAAGGGTTAGCCTCTCCATCTCATCATTAATAGTGACAGGAAGAAGAACATCATTACATAATCCATAACTCAACACCTTGGTCTTTCCACTATTGTACATCCAAAGCCATACTCTTTAGGTTATATCTAACATGGGAGAAATATACAATTGTGGTGGTAATATACTTTTGAATACAAAATCAAACATATTTAGTAAAATTTTACTTATGACATCATACCTTTGAAGTTCTATGACATCTTACTAGGGAGATTGTACTTCTATGATTATGAATCTACATATCAAGATAAGTCATAGCATTGGACTATTCATACACAATATCACCTTTACAACATTTTTAAGTTATAGCACATAACCAAAGTCACTTTGGTATCTACCAATCAATGTCATTAAATCATATCCAATATGTAGAAGTTAGTGCTACTCATGGTCATCCATGATACACCTACACAATCAAAACCAAATCACACCCTAGTAGTTTGCATCACTCACACATTTTTATAGTAGTCACTTTAGTTCTTGTAGTCTCAAAACAAGATGGAAAATGTGTACCACATGAAATGGATGACTTGCCTATAGTAGTTCCATATCATGATATATTACAATAAATAGAAGGAAAATAAAGCTATATTTTTCCTTATAATACTACCAATTCATGCACTCATCATAGTGTTGGACATGCATGGCCAAAACCTCATATACTAGGTATCCATCTACTTTGTGGATCAAGACTTTATAGCAAACTTTACACTAGCCTCATACAAGATAAACAAGTTTAAGAGTATACTTGTCTAACCAACTTCTCTATAAGCTCAAACATCTCTATGTTCACTTTGACACCCCTCACTAATGACTCATCTGGAAGGTGCATTACACCAAGACCTTAGATTACTTCAACATGATAAAGACTCTAGCTGTATTGAAGTCACACTTTTATTGGCCACACATGCACAAAAATATGGAGTGCCATATCAAGTCTTAAATTCATTGTTACATAGCCAAGACCATAAAAAAGAATATGGGACTTTACACACCTCTACCAATTCCATCTAGACCATGGGAATCTATTAGTATGTATTTCAATAAAATATTGCCTATAATAAGATAATAACATGATGTTATGCTATTTGTAGTGGATTGGTTTTCCAAGATTATCATCATGGTCACATGTAGAAAAGATGATGTATTTGGCATTGTATTTTAATTATTCAACCATATTTAGGTTCATTTTGGGTTACCAACATACATCATATTTGACCATGATCTATACTTTATGAGTCATATTTGGTAATAATTATGGTAACTGATGGGTATATAACTATATTGGTCGATACATTTTCATCCTCAGATAGATAGGCAAACCAAAGTACTCAATTGAACACTTTTTCATCTTCTATGAGTGTACAAATACACACATGCTCACACATGGGATGTTAATCTTTTATATATTCAACATGATTATAATAGAGCCCTCCATAGCTCTATTGGCCATAGTCCATCACAGACATGTCTTGGGTTTCAACCTTTAACACCTCTAGACATATCCTAACCTACACCATCAAGAACTAAATCATGCACATAATAATGGGAAACAAACAAAGCCAAGAAGTTTTTATGCCACATATAATTTATTCACCATTAAGTTCAGTATATTCTCTCTCACACTCAAGATAAGTAAAAGGAGATCCATGATGTATATTACACACCTCATGAATTCCAAATTGGTGATAAAGTATTGTTGTAACTTAAGGAGTGCTTCAAAATTACACACCCTATGATCAACCCTATACACTATGGTCCTCGAACCATTTTACACATAGCTAGTGAGAATGCATTCATTATTGATCTCCCTCAATACTTGGGCATGTACCCAATTTTCAACATGGAAATTCTCAAGCCTTACACTCTATCAATTCTTAAGATAATATTGATACAACATCCTTCTAATTTGGATCATGAGTAGTTATGTCCTATATCAAAAGACCAGATCATCAAAGTGACAAACACACACACACACACACACACACACACACACACACACACACACACACACACACACACACACACACACACACACACACACACACACACACACACACACACACACACACACACACACACACACACACACACACACACACACACACACACCTCTCATGACAATTTTTTTTTTGATTGGTCAAGGTTAGGTAAATATGATTATCAATCCAAGTGGTACACTTCATATTAAATTTAATATCAATTCCTGTAATTGTATACCAATGCAATGGATACCATTACTCTTCAAGAAAGGGCGAATGATCTATGCAAATTTCCTATAAAGCTAAGATTAATCCTCACTAACTTTAATATGTAATTCACACACCTCTCTCCTAATATTAAACACTCATTGATTTAAGTTTTCTAAAATTCATATGGACAAGTCCCTCATCATATCATAAACTTATATGCACTAACCCCTATGCACTCCAAACTATGCACTCATTAATGCACACTTTCCAACTCATAGTAACACACATTATATAAGTTTTTGTACTAATTTTTCAACTTATACACCCCTCATTCATACAATATAATTCACCTCATAGTTTTTAACCATATCTCATAGCCACACATAACTAGAATTTCTATGCCATAACTTATAGACCTATACATTAAATAAGTTTTGTGCCAACTCACTAAATTTTACACACTCTATATCTCATAGCCTCACATGCCCAATAGTTTTTTTAACCTTTTTGACTTCTTGGGATACACAACATATCCACATGTTACCTCACCCTAATTACATGCTCCAAGGGTTTCACCAATTGTCATTCATCCTAGAAGATGAGCTAACACAAATTTATTCTTAGTAACTGACAATAGTTGTAACCTCTCTTGCATTCCATTTATATAAGTATGTAACATATACATCCAAATTAAGGTTGATGCTCCACATATTCATAACATAGATAGCATTATATATGTATCTACTTTTTAAAACATGAAATGTATCACATTGTACCAAATTTCCCTATTCTTTGTTAATGAATAGAAGTTTCATTTACTACAATTAAGACTTATGTTCCATTGAATGTTTTTAGTTGTTTATTTCTAAATTATCTTTGTCCATTCACTCTACACAATCAAAACTTGGTTATCCCCCACATGTTTAGTCTTGGACCCCATGGTGTAGATCAAACTAGGATGATGAATGAAGGAAATAGTTTAATGAAGTATGAAAAAAAAGGTTCAACAAAATTAGTAGTAGATACCACTTATCTAAAATCTATAAAATAAAAACATGGCATCAAATTAGCAACCATTCTCTATGCTACCTACAAATACAAAGTCAAAGTAATAACATGGATTTATAATTTACCCACATGAAAGATGTCACAACCTTAAGATTTAAATGGTGGCATTTGATATGATGTCAATGAAGACCAAATTAAACCCATACCAAGGATTGTTGGATAAATTTAATTCCAACATTCAAAATATCAAGAGACATAAACAAGATTTATGTTATGGATATTTGTTACTCTATTTAACAATATTATACATAAATACTCTTCCAAAAAAGGATAACAAAATATAATGGTAAAAATACAAAACCATAAGATATAAAAAAAAAACCATTTAAATACCATGAACATGAAACTTTAAGTTTCCATTATACTTGATTAGGGTGATAAGTTACAATAAACCCTCATTGCATGGTTTAGAATTTTCATATGAATTATTGCCTAATATAATTTATTTTTTTTACTTTTATAACACCATTGACTTATTATACATCTAACCATATATTAATTTTCAAAAACAATTCCATCCCTTGGTTACAAAGTTCTAAATAGTGAAATAGAGCAATCCTATCACAATCATCTGCTCTTTCCCAAAATCACCAGGGAAGTCTACTCGATAAGATATGGAATTTAATATATATAAATTATTAGATTAAATTCATATAAAAAAATCAATCAATAAACTAACAAAAGAGTAAGAATAAGAAGAAGAGGAATCCCCAAAACAAGGAGTGGCACCTAATGAAGTAAGTAAAAGTTAGGGGAAACATGTATAATTTGAAACACACCAAATGATGAGGAGAATAATAATTTGAAACATGTAGTATATTTTTCCTATCAAAAAAATAACAAACACATCCTACATTTTAAATATAATATATTCCTCTCAACAAGAATAAAAAAATATAAAAGTGAAAGGCAAAAATCTAATATAACAAAATCAGACTAGTTTTAGAAAAAATCGCCTATCGACATCTCAGATATAGATATGGACTAATAATCATGTTCAAATATGGTATAATAAACATCGATAGACATAAAAGGTGAATAATAATAAGAAACCTTATAAAAATCCTTGACCATAAGATTGGTTAAGACAACAAAAAGTCATAAAAGTAGTTATAGAAGTAAAATGTTTGGAAGAAATAAATAAGTTGAAAGACAGAAAAAAATGATGTTAAATAAAATAAAATCATAAAAATATGAATCAAATAAGAGGGAGAAATAAAATGAGGAGGAAGAAGAGGCTATGATAAAATAAAAGGTAGAGGCCAATGAAAAGGATCAAGAAGTTTCCCTTGCCAAATATAAAGTAGACGAGGCATTAATGTCATAGAAAAAGAAATAAAATGAAGTTAGGGAGAAAAAGGAGAAGGAATATAAGGAGAAAAGGATAAGGTATTAAAATATAAAAAGAAGAGAGAATATAAGAATCAAAATTATAAATAAGTGAAGGAGAAAAATGAAAAATAATAGAAGGATAAAAAGGATGAGATGGAGAAAAAAGATAAGGTAAACAAAGGGAAAAATAAAAACCCAGTAACAAAATCAGCCTAAAATTTTGATGAAGATAAAAATAAGAAGGTGACTGAGGAAAAAACAAATAAGTATAAAAATCATGATACAAGGACATAGAAGAAGACTCTAAAAATAAAATTATCCAAACTCTACCACCACCACCCATTCACATGAAATTGATTTACAATACACCTTCCATCTCTAGTAAATAAATGATCAGTGCCTTCACATCTCAATCCATTACGTCTATAATAATTATTTCACCCCAACATTCCCTCACTCAAATAAAATCCATTCTGACCCAACACTATAAAATTAACACAATCCTTCTTGATCCCATGATAACTAAAGCAACTCACATGTTAAAAATATAAACTTGCATACATTAACCATTTGTATTAATCAAAACTTGGGAAATATATTATATAAAAGTACACAAAATGATTGGATGTAGAGATGTAAAGTGTTATAAAAAACACTATAATATTCCATTTAGGAGATGACAAAGGTTATGCCATAGTTTGAAGTATATCAAAAGTTGGATATCACATAGTGATTCATATAGACATTACATAATTTGATCAAACAACAATCAATATAAGAGGTAGATAAATAAAACATCATGGAATATACCATATAAGAGTTAACAGATGAACAAAATGTAACTCCCTTTCATGAGAACATATAACACCATAACATAGTGAAAATACATATTACTTCTTTGCATAAATTAATATTAGATACTACTACATATTTTGATTTCACACTGAGGTGGTTGATGGAAACAATAGAGTAAAATGAAGCCTTAGATAGCCTATAATAAGAGATAAATAAATTATAAACCCAGTATGATATTTATTAGGATCTAATGGGAATCAAAAGGACTCATGTTTTTGAACTTGGTGAAAAAATTTAGGAATAACAGAAAGAAAGAACATATATAATCATAAACCTTAAATAATTAGGTGACCTCATAAACTAATTCATGGATGAGCTCAATAAAGTGACAAAATAAATTGAGAATTATTTAATTTTTTTTCTAACCATCCACCCCTAATGATATAATTAAATTGATCTAAGAAAATATACAATTAGAGTGTAAAACCCAATAAGCCACTGGCTATTGCAAAGAGTGGAAATCATTCAAGACCAAGCTCGTCAATAAACATAGGATTTTTTTCTGTAAGGATCAATTACATAGACATTTTTCAAGGATTATTCATTTTGGTTTGCCTCATGGAAGATACAAAGGATTAAGTACAAGGATGATGTTGGTATATTTTTTAAGGCATATTAGTTAATAGCCAATAATCCATGGAAGTAAATGGCTATATCGTGACATAAAATAGAATCATGCATCTATTTCAACATAAAATAATTTTGTGACATCCTATGGAACTAAAATATAATAGAGAGACATACAAAAAAGATGTGATTATTGGAATATATCATTATTTTTAGACTTAGTAAAATAGATAGAGATATTCCTATTTGATGTTGTCTACTATTGTAATCATAGATATTTATCTTGAGCACTATGTTCCAATCTATCTTATGTAACTAATTTAAATATATTAAATTGAATAATACACATGGAATTCTAAGTATCTATATTTTCATATGTTTTTTAATGTTTTGTTATGGTTAACAATACATAACTAATCAATCAACATGATACTTTCTCTAGATATTAGTGTAGGATAAAAAATGAACTATGAATTCATGGTTTGACATTATTTTATTATCAACATTGAAAATGAACATGTGGCCATTTTACACAAGATATTACTAATAATATTATTAATTAATCCCAAACTACACAAGACAAATGCATTTGACATGTATATTGGGTTTTCTTATACATGTCATCAAGATACAAACATTTCCATCTTACAAAGAATCTAATATTATTATCTTATGTAGAATGGGCACATGACCATTATTATATATTTATGTGAAATTGGATTAATTGATAATATTCTTAAAATATTTCTCAAAATGGGTATTTTTTGGTTCTACATAGTGACATGAGATACATCAGTTCAAACTCCATTGACATTACTTATGAATACTACTTCAGTAGGAGATTCCAAAATGACATTCTAGTTCTTTGGGTTAAAATTTAACTGAAATTTATAACTAGGACTTCATGAAAGTATTGATCTATATTTATTATTAGCTAAAATTAATTTTTTAAAAGAGATTTTGTGTCTAATTTAGGATTATACTTCATGTAAGATGTTCATGCATAACTTGCATGATTTTTAACACATAATCTTAGTTTTGACATTGAAAAATTAGATTGATATTCGAGGATGAGATGGTCCCATCCTAATCTATAAGTTACTACATGTTTCTTCAGAATTATAAAGAGGGGAATTTTTACAATTAATATGAGCAAGGCAAGTTTTTATTTGTTTAGTAAATTTGTGTTAAAGTGTTATCTCTTTCACTTTATATGATTCATTAGGGAATATCCATTAAGTTGATATATCTATGTTAGTATAATAATTTTATCATTTAATCCCATTCTAAACAAGATAAATATATTTAATATTTGATAATAATCCTATCTTGTGTATACTAGGCACATTCCCATTGTGAATAAGATAAACATATACATTCTAACCAATATTCATTCAATTAAATTAAGAATATTCTACACAAAATTAAATATAATAATAGTATCAATTAATCACATTATACACAAGGTAAAGGATAATATGAACATCCACATTATAATAGCTAATAATATTCCTATCATACTTATGTAGAATATTCTACATGACATCAAGATAAGAGTATTGACCTCTTATAAATAAGCTAATATTCTTACCTTGTGTTGAATGGGCACATGCCCATTCTACATAAAATATTAATAATATTATAAATTAATCCAATTATATAACACAAGTTAGTGATGTGACCAACACACCCCCCACCTTTAAAATAATTAGATGGGGACCCACTTTAAGGTGAAAAAACCATGTTTATGTCTAAATTTGGTAAACAAACATTAGAATTCCAAACAATAAGTTGATATATTAATTTTATTATTGTCTTGTGACCTTATTTTTTAAAATCTAAATGATAAATATTATTTAATTCATTATTATACACCTATTTTAGTTTTTAATTCTAAACATTATCAAATTTAGGTTTTGATTTTTTACTAACGAACTAACAAGGTGTTTTGTTCAAGTCTTTTTTTGTTTTTTAGGCTATGTTATCAAAATAGGTCATCACTCATTGGCACTTTTTCCATGACATGATCTAAGTTTATCATTTTTTGTATTGATTCAATGATTATTTTTCATGTGAAAATCTATTGTATCATCAGTGGTTTTATGAAAAGTGGCTAACTAGGCATTAGACCAAATCTTCTAACTTAATGGAATCATATCCACATGTCTCTTTCTTGGCTTATTGATAGTTTTCAAAACAAAAGACCAATATTAAATCTACCCAAAGGTGTAGACTACCTAAATTAATTAAATTATTAGTAGGTGTCATTCATTCACTTCATCATTGATTGTGTTTAAATCTATGAAATTCAAAAGGTATCGACTAAGTGATGTATCAATATTAAGCCACATGGATTAATATCACTACATTATAGGATATATAGTTTAATCCCAAGTTATCAAAAATGATGAATACCTAAATCAACAAGATCATTCCATGTGGCATCATCATATTTACTTAATATATACATTTAGTATGACATATCACAATGTTATAGACTGAGTAATGGTGACCAAACACCACATGTATTTCCTAGCATAATTAGCTGACACATGTCATACTACTTGTCATTTCATTTGTCATCATTTTGAATCATTATGCAAAACTAAATACAAAAATTCCTAAGAGAAGTTATGAGCTGTGTGATCAGATGACATTATGACACATATCCATTATTTGCATAACTAGACCTTGAAATCAATATTGATCCAATTATATCTTTGCATAGATAATATTAACTAATCTATTGATGAATATAAATTTTATAATTATTTTAAAAATGATAATAAATTGAATGATAAAACAAAAGAACAAAAAATGTGACATGTGGAAATTGAAAAACCCATAAAAGTGTATGTTATAAAATCAAATTTAAATGGGAATAAAGTTGACATGGACCATTGTTTTATAATTAATTACATTGAATGAAATATTATGTCATTTAATTAAGCATGCATAATTTCATCCATAATACACAACTTGATTCAATTTTTATTTACCATCAAAAGATAAAGATAACTAGAATTTGTAGCTCTATGTATATTACAAAATTCCAAATTAGTAGCCAAAATTTGAAGATTGACTATATTGAAACAATAAATCTAGAAGATAATCTCCTTGCACCTTTGATATTTTTCTTTGGTAGGTTAGTTGAATTCAAGGATATATTCTTTGACCATAGTGTTACAGAAGGAAAATTTCTTCACTATTCGACTATGTATAAAGAAGTGGAAAATTCAAACCATATGAAGACAAAAATGACTTACCTCTACTATATAGGGAATAAATGACAATTTATTAGAAATAAAAAAAATAGGATTTCACAAGGAAGCTTCAAAATTAGAGGTATATTCCCATATTGATTTCTTCCCTATTTTTTTTATAATCAGTACTTGTAACAATTAAATATTTCAAAGAATAGGCATCATTGAACCCATAACATTTATAGTTGGGCTAATATTTGAGAAATATTATGGACTCTCAAATAGTGAATGGTATATGATTTTGATACTTTAATAAAATGGTTACATGAAAATAATTTTAGATAAACTTTAAAGGCCTAATTCTTAATCCCAACAACTTTGTAAAGATGAAAAAAATTCCCATCATGTAATTTAGGCCAGGAGTTAGGATTTTTATGGATCTTATGAATAATATAAATGGAACTACATATATAACACATGTATATTATGATTGGGTCCCTTTATATCAATGATACTGGATTATAATAAAATTCCTGCTATCAGGTAGGTTATTAGTTACAATTTGAAACAATAGAGGGTGTCTCAAAATAGACCAATTAAACATTTTTTCATGATGTCTTATTTATTAGATGTCATATTTGATACAATAAACTTAGTAGGAGAAGTTCAATGATGACCAAGGAGTACATATAGTATAATTTATGATGGATTTAATATCTTCCACATTCATAGGTTTAGAGAACAAATGCAAAGGATTATAGATATAGTTTACTCTTTTATCTCGAAATAAATCAATGGTAAACCTATGCCCAAATTATAAGAGGAAACTAGGAGGTCATTGAATACATTTAGAAATTATTGGTATTATCCTAATCACATTGTTATCAGAATAGAGGGAACTAATCTTTCTTTGTTTTAACTTCATAAACAAGTGTCAAACAAGTTGGCATAACAAGAGATAGATTTTTGGTTATCTAAGACTGTGGATACTAATTACAGATCCACAAAACTAGGGGTTATCCATAAAATACCCATAAGTATTAGTAGATAAATATACAAATACTGGAGTCAAATTATTTGAGCTTCAAAACCTAGATCACAAATATGTTTTATCTTAGCAGAGCATAGACATTAGGATCCCCATGGGAGAATAGTGTAGAATATCAAAGATCATGGAGGAATTATTAAGGCTAATTATGGTCATGTTAATTACATGAGTACATTTTAATGTTTAGAGAGGATTATTATAAAGTATGGATTAATACTTATGGATCAAGGATGACAATGGATATTGATCAAAATGTCTAATGCAACCCACACATAAATAAAGGTGATGTAATTACTATAGGGGTTCCTAAATAGGAACCTATTGGTGAGATTGATAAATAATTAACTAGTAAGATACTTACAAGGTTCCCACCTCCTAAGTATCCTAGACCATATGTTTATACATTAAACATGGGGACTCATTTGATACCTCTTGATGTATATTAACTATCTCATACTCTACCTAACCAAAGTTATGATACCTACAATCTTTAAAACTTGCATTTAGTCTTCTCAAAGTACTATGTTTGATCAATTCTCTCTCTCTCTTTATTGATATCATTATCTTTCTTTATCCTAATCCTCAAGGATTCTTGGGATTATTTTTACCTATGGCAGACTCTCCATACATCTCCTATTTTATTCATTCTCACTCTCTTGCATTCATCTCATATACTAGTCTCTCTCTTGGCTATAAGCTTCTTTAACAAAACACTTAGATTATTTCTTGAGGTATTATATAGATAATATTGATTATGTATAGCCTATTTTAGGTTTAATACAATAGTTTCAATTCACTTCACACTCTCCCACAATTTCCAAGTTCCTTCTATACTCCTTACACCCTCTCCTCTCTTCTTTACTACCAGCCTTTTTTCACAACTTCATCTCATACGGACATATACCTTTGAATTTTGAGAATTTAGAATTGGTTTCAAATATGATTTATCATCTTTGAAGTCTCTATAAATTTACATTCACTAACTCTCTATCTTCCACCTATTTTTAGCCTCTTTCTCCTTCTAATTCACCCTTTTAGGCTTGTTTGATCCTTACAACACAGTCAACTATATTCATATATATAGTGCCTATACAAATATAAAACATCAAAAATATCCTTTCCCACTTCAATATACTTAAAACTACCAAATTTCACTAATCTCCATTGGGTACAACACGAGATATTCAACTTTTTCCAATTTAATCCTAAACTAGGGTTTACAGGGTTCTATCACCACCTAAGAGTCTTTAATATTGGTTTTAGGGATTCTCATCCACTATAAAATGCTTAAATGACATTTTAAATGTATATCTAACATAATTACACCTTATGCAATCTCAAACTCTTCTTTACCAATCATCAATCTTGCTCTATACATAAATTTCACAGATTTTTCTTACACAATCAACCTGTTGCTAACTTGAGAGGGTTCCAAATTGATTTAATGGACTTAATATTAGTTTAATTAATTATAAATACTTTTCTAAGGATTTTATAGTATATACTCTCTGTTGTCCTCCAAAAGTAGCATTCATTTTTTCGGACAACATTTGAATTATTTTGGTCTATATACCCTCTGTTGTCCTCCAAAAGTAGCATTCATTTTTTGGGACAACATTTGAATTATTTTGGTCTTACAGACCAAAATTGTCTCTTCCATTTTTAAAAAATGGTCTTAGACATTCAGATTCCTCATTTTCCAAGCTTCTCAAAAAATCTACAAACTTTGCAGGTCAAATTCAATGGGTTTTACATGTTGATTTCTATGGAATTTGTTTTTATAGACTCTATAGGTAGGTTTATTTATACAGGTTCAAAGGATTTTGCAAGTGGTTTTAGTCAAAAGAACTAGTTTTCAAACACTTGGTCATTTTCTATGATTGTTTTAGAGCTTTAGTTCAATCAAAAATCTCCATCAGCAAGCATCTGAGTGCAAAAAGAGACTTGAATCATTGAACTGTTGACCATTGAACCAAATTGGTTCAAAGGTTCAATGAGTTCAAGGTTCAACAAGTTCATCTTTGGCAAGAGTTAAGCACTTCATCAAGGTTCAAAGTTTAATCACTTCAATTGGTTCATCGGCTTCAAGACATTTGGCCAAATCAAGGCGGCTTGAACCAGTGAACCAGTGAACCACTTTGGTTCAAAGGTTCAACGGGTTCAAGGTTCAATGGCAGGTTCAACCAAAGAAATAGTTCAATGGCTTAGTTTAACCAAATAGTTCAACACTTTATTTCACTCAGTGTCTCTTGATTCAACCAAATAATTCACTCAGTTGGTTCATTCTTTTAGTTCATCCTTTGGTTCAACATCTATAGGTTCAACAGCAGGTTCAAAGACATTTTTCAAAGCTTTGTTTGAATAGTTGAACCAAAACTTGGTTCAACCGATTGGTTCAATGTTAAAGTCCCTTTTGGTTCAAAGGCAAGTTCATTATGTTTGATTCAATGTTTAGTTCATCGACTTGTTTCATTCATTAAACCATTGGCTTGAACCATTTTTGGTTCAGCCGATTGGTTTAACGTCAAATTTCAAAGGGGTGATTCAATGCAGAAGGAAACTTCTCGAAGGACAAGTGCCCATGCAGACAACACTTAATCAATAAAAACACCCTTTTGAAGGGTCATTTTTCAAGGAAGCTGAAAGGTAATTATTTTATATTTGTTTAAGGCATTTGAAAATTGGCTTAACACTTAACTCTTTCAGACTTTTGTCTGAAGGAATTCCTTCAGACAAAAAGTCTGAAAGAATTCTAAGTGGTTGCGGGGGCAAAATCTAGAGACTTCTTCAAAGATTGGTGAAAAAGATAATTCCATGGACTTTTGTCCATGAGAATTTTCCCCAAAATTTTGTCCATGGGAATTTTCCCTAGGGAAATGTCTATGGGAAACTTTCCATAGGGAACTTTCACAAGAGAAAGCCCAGGGATTTGTCCATGGGAACTGCCAAGGAAAAGGGCTTTCGAAGGACCCCAAAGGGTAGGTGCCCTTGCAGGGGAGTCTCAGTGGCCAAAGTAAAATGCAATTCCAAATCAACATAGGTCATTTCTCAAGGCCTAAAAGGGCAAGTCCAATCTGGAAGGGCAAAGCCAAAAGCTGAAAGAAGACCAAGGGGTAACGCCCCTGAAGACATCAAATTTAGGATAGTGAACTAGCCATTAACAACACATTGACGGGCATTTAAACATAAATTTTAAAGTCCATGAAATAGTCATTGATCCTTTGGATTTACAGACCTGAATGCATTCCTAGAATTTAAGATCAAAACTAGTAGAAAGCAAGGAAAGATAGAACAATGAATGAATCCAAGACTTGATTCAATTAACCAAGAAAGGAGGAGTGATGAAGACAAGATCAGACCACCAGGTGGACATTGAAAATTTTAATCTTTCAATTGCATAGCTTGTTTATCTACATTGAGAAGATCAAATGGGTAAAATGCCCCAAAGTTCTAGCCTATCTTCCTAACAGTTCCCAACACATCATGATGTATTACTATTCTCAAGTCCTTCTTCAAGTGGCTATGAAAGAAAGTCCCTTATATAGCCACTTGAAGAAAGTCCCTTATATTGTGGATCTCTTTTTTTTGACAATCTGAACGAAACTCTAACCAAATTGAGAGGCATCATTGAGACTTTGTGCTCAGTCTGTTGATCATATTATGTTAATGGAATAAGAAAGCAAGGAACTTTTTTAGACTTTGTGTTTTGATATCTTTGTTGTTGAGGAATCTATTATGATGTCTTTTTTCTTGATATATTTTCTGTTCCATTAATTTAACAAGTAGGATTAGTAAAATTAGTCAGGAAGGTGTCCTGAAGAATCAACTGTGGAGAGACTTTGTGCCCCCATAGCTGCCTTCAGTGTGTTTTCTTTTCATTTGTTGTGTAAAGGACTTTGAGAAGACTTTGTGCCCTCATCATCCTTCATATATTACTCTTGAGCACTTCAAGTGCAGACTTTGTGTTGTGTCTTGATTTGCTAGTTACCATACCTTCAGTTACATTCTACTTTTATTTTCTAGAGTATTCTTGTGGCTGGCTTAATAGTTCTTCTGAAAGAAGAGGAGTATTGTCTGTCATTCCCTTAATTTTTTCCTTTGTTTTGTACACATCATCTCTGAAGAAAGAGAGATGGATGTCTTGTCATACCCATGAGTATTATTTTCTATTTATACATATATATAGCATATCCATAGGGAACCTCCCCTTGATGAGAGAAGAGAGCAGTCTCCTTCTGATGTGATAAACTTGCACATTTGGATGACTAATCTTCTTACTTTGGTTGATCAGACCTATTTTGTTTACTAGTACACTAATAGACAAAATATTCTACCAATAGTTTTTGGTGACTCCACTGGGGAAATACCCATTATCCATTTATAGCCTATCTGTTCCATTCACCTCCACACTAACTGGGAAAGAATGCATAGTTTAAAGCCCTAAGCTTTAACTAAAGCAAAGTCAAATATTTTCCATTTTTGTTTCACAATCTGGCAGATTCAAGGTATACATAAACCCAAAGGGCTAAAGGTATCATTGATCCTATGTTCGAGCTAGTATGGCAAAGTGATTTTGATCTATTTCCTTCACCATCTCATCTCCAACAAACTAGGAGCTTCCCTCCTACTAAAACTAGATCTCCATTACCAGACAAAGTATCTACTTCTACTATTGATAAATTTGTGCCTATATTTACCCCTTTGAGATTTGTTATCCCTCCTTTTCAGAATCCTATAATGGTAGTTCAAGGCCCCTAGGGTAATGATTTTGGTCCTCTCAATCTTACTCCTCTACATGAGCTTCCACGCAGTTCTAGGAAGAGTTTCCCTAGATTCTATGGTGATGGCAAAGTTCATCCTGATGAACACATTACAACATTCAATATAGCTTGTGGAGTAATCAAAGTAGAATTTGAAAATGTAGTAGTCAGAATTTTTGTTGAAACATTACAAGGTGCTGCTATAGATTGGTTTTACCATTTACAGGCTCAGTCTGTGACTGATTGAAATACTCTTAAAGCTAAGTTTGAAGCCAGATTCAAATGTGCAGAAGATGCACATAAACTTTTGGCTCAACTTATACAGATGAAGAAAGAGCCTCATGAGCCTATGAGAGACTTCATATCTAAATTTGACAAATTGAGATATAGAATCCCTATAATTGCTAGACCTATAGCTGAGAATCTCAAATGCTTTTTCATTAATTCTCAACTACCTAAATTCAGTTTTCTCTTGAGATGTGCTGGCCAAATAGATCTCACTACAGCTCAACTTTTGGCCACTAAATTAGAAGATGATCTCATCTTAGCGGGGAAGATAAGAAGAGATCCAAATAGAAACAGAGCTTCATCATCTTTTGAATTTGCATCTACAAACACCACAGATCCAATGGTGCAGAAATTAGCAAATGAATTGCTTGCTCTTAAGAAGAAAATGGCTCAAGGAATGTCTTTAGCTCCTACATACAAAAGGACATTCCCAAATCAGTCATATCAGGGAAATGTTACTAAAAACCAAGGGAAACAAAATTTCCTTCCTCCCCCATAAGGGAAACTTGCCCTAGAAGCTCCTCCAACCAATTCACTTGAAGTAGAATCAAAATTCTCTTATCAGCCTAAATTAAATCAAGAAAATGATGCTAATATCATTAAAGACAATCAAGAAGAATCAGCTGGCAACTCCCACATTGGTTTCTTAAATTACCAGGATGAACCTGGAAGTAAAGGAGAAGCTTCAAATGGATCATATGAAGTGTTTACCAAGTTTAAGAACTAATCAGTCTAGTAGGTTGATAAAGAGCTAATAGAAGAGCAATCACAACTAGCAGCCATAATTATCAAGCATGGAACTAATCTACCTTTTCAACCAAAAGATTTGATAAATAGCCAAAAGGTAAATACATCCATTGCACCTTCTACTTATACTTCTAATTCGCAAACCAGCCCACCTCCCATCCCTCTAAAAACTCAGAAAGTTGAAGTACCTTTCTCTATACTTAGTTTGATTCAGCCATTTGACATAATTGATCATGTCAAAAAGACAAAAATATAGATTTCTAAATTTGAATACTTGTAGTCTAATTCAGATCAACTAAATAAGTTGGTTTAATAAGTTAAAAATCAAACCATCCCAACAAGACAAAAGCTAAAAAAGTAACTTATGATTTTTCAATGAATATGCCTATTCCAAATAATTTGGTCATTACTCCTCCAACTGCTCCTGGAAAAATAGAACCCTTCTATGTTTCCCTATTAATCAATGGCCACAAGCTGAGTAACTATATAATAGACTTAGGTGCATCTGATAATGTCATGCCTGCTAAAGTCACTGAGTCTCTTGGTCTTGCATTGACCAAGATGTTTGGGAGATGTTTCTCCATAGAGAATAAGCAAGTACCATTGCTGGGGCAAATCAAAGATGCCCAATTTGCATTCATAGCCTTTTCAAACAAGAGGATTAAGATGACTATCTTGGTGGCTGACATCCTAGCATGTTATGGCATTTTGCTTGGATAAAATTTCTACAAGGATGTGGGAGGAGAACTAAACATGGATCTATCTAAGGCAAGGATCCCTGTCCAAGGTGTGATGAAAAGATTACTTCCTAAAAAAGAAGTAAAGTATGTAGTTACCAAGATGTCAGCTCTTGAAGCTCAAATTCTTTTTGAATCTACAGGTATGGGTAATTACTTTTTATATATAGATGAAGAAAGGCCCTCCATTTCTGGTGAGGGAATGTCTAAAGTAAGGTCAGTGTCTGATGAGATTTGGACTCTAGAATTTGATGGTAGTTATTCCTCTACTAGTTTGGGAGTTGGGATTGTCTTGATATCTCCTCAAGGAGATATGTTTCCTTCATCCTATAAATTACAATTCAACAACACAAAAAATCCAGCTGAATATGAATCGATGTTGCTTGGTATGAAGGCTGCTCAAGAAAGAGGCATCAAGTTTCTTCATGCCAAAGGGGATGCCAAATTAGTGGTCTATCAAGTGAGAAATCTATATCAGACCAAGAATGAGAGGTTATCCACTACCATAACCTAGTTTGGGACCAAATTGAAAGCTTTGATGCTTTCAACATTTCTACCATTCCCAGAGAGTCTAATGATAGAGCTGATGCACTTGTTGCTTTAGGAACTCTCTTAGTTCCTCATTTAGATTTTAAAGAATCCAAGTATACCATTGAGCTAGTCTATAGACCAAGTGTTCCTGACAATACTGATCATTGGAAAATATTCAATGATGATCATCAGATCATTACTTTCTTAGAATGAAAAGACAATTTTAAATAGCTATATTTTGAAGGCAGCGAATCTCAAAAGTTTGAATCTTTTTCTGAATCCAGTTTAGATGTAAATGAATAATTTATACAGCTAAAAGGAAATGAAATTCCTAAAGGCCTGGTTTCTCTTGAGAAGCTATTTGACAAGCATGATAGATTCATCAAACAATAGCAAATAGATTCAAATTTATCTCAGGGATTTGACCAAGTAAATCTAACCAACAAAGAAAATCCCAAGATAGTCAACATTAGTAAGTGTTGCACCCCTGAAGAAATATTCAAGTTCACTTCTTTGCTCCATCAATACATTAATGTCTTAGTGTATTATTATGAAGACCTGAAGTCTCTTAGACCTGATGAAATCTGCCATCACATTCCTCTCAAGGCTGATTCAATGCCCTAAAAATAGAAATCCACACAATACAATCTAAAAAATTTAGGTACTATTATGTCTGAGATATAAAAACTGTTAAATGCTAGAATTATCTTCTCAATTAATCATTCCACATGGATTGTGAACATAGTGCCTATAAGGAAGAAGAATGGCAAAATTCACATTTGTGTAGATTTCAGGAATCTGAATCAGTCATCTTTGAAAGACAATTACCCTTTGCCAATCATGGACCAAGTGCTTCAAATAATAACAAGATAAAAAATGTTATCAATGCCGGATGGCTTCTCAGGTTATAATCAAGTTGAAGTTGCTAAAGCTGACCAACACAAGACTGCATTCACTACACCTTGGGGTACATTTGCATATAAAAGAATGCCTTTTGGCTTAATAAATCCTGGCACTACCTTTCAAAGAGATATGGAAATGGATTTCAAAGATGAAATTGGCAAATTTATAGTGGTATATCTTGATGACTTAACTATCTTTTCAAAGCATTGATATGATCATGTACGCCACTTACAATAAGTGCTAGAGCACTGATGCCTGAATGGTATTTATTTGAATCCTAAGAAGTCTATTTTTGGAGTAACAGAAGGGAAACTCCTTGGACACATTGTGTCCAAAGAAGGCATAAAGATTGACTCAAATAGAGTCAAATCTATTCAAGAGCTAAATTTGCCTACAAGTAAAAATGTTGTTCACTCTTTCTTCAGAAAAGTGAATTTCTTATAGAGATTTATTCTTGAATTTGATGAGAAGACAAGACACATTATGAACATGATGAAAGGGAAGACTATTTTCAGCTGGACTAAAAAAGGCAAATCAACATTCCAAGATATCAAGACTGCCATTGCTCACACCCCTACCTTGGTTTGTCCAGATTACCACAAAGATTTTATCATATATAGCTATGCATCTGAGCACACTCTTTCAGTGAGTCTAGTTCAACAAGACAAGGAAGGTATGGAATGCCCTATCTCTTTCATGATTTTCCCTCTCAGAACCCATTAAATGAAGTATTCAAATATAGAGAAGCACACCTATGCCTTGGTAAAAGCAATCAAATATTTCCACTTCTATATTCTGAATTCACATACTACTACCTTAGTTCCTGACACTACAGTCAAGTCTATATTAACTCAGTAGGAGTTTGGCACAAAGAGAGGTAATTAGATTGCAAAGATCCAAAAATTTGATCTAGATATCAAACTGACAAAGTTGGTCAGAGGTAAAGGCCTTTGTCAATTAATGGTTGACAATAAGCTAGAAGATACACAACATAAAGAAGCTGAAGTGAAAGATACGCCAACAGTCCTTTTTGTCTCCACTACTAATGAATGGTACTTAGGTATCACCTATTTTTTGACTTATGGTGAATGTCTTACACATTTGTCTTACAAAGAAAGGAGGATTATCAAGTTGAAAGCTACCAATTTTGTCCTTTGGGATAATGGCCTGTATAAGAGAAATATAGATGGAGTATTCCTTCACTGTGTGGACAAAGAACAACAAACCCAGCTCTTGAAATCTTTCCAAAATCTAGCCTGTGGAGGACATTTTTTTGCTCTTGTGACTGCTCACAAAATTCTATGAGCTAGGTAATACTGGCCAACTCTTTTTCAAGATGCACATAAGTGGGTGAGGAAATGTGAACTTTGCCAACAATTTGTTGGAAGACCCAAGTTGGTTGCCCTGCCTCTCAAGCCAGTAATCATAGAGGAACTTTTTTAACAATGGGGACTTAATTTTATTGGAACAATAAACCCATCTTCAAGTGTTAGACATGATTATGTCCTTACAGCAACTGATTATTTCACCAAGTGGGTAGAAGCAATCCTAACTAAGCATGCTAATTCAGAAGTTGTATGCAACTTCTTCAAAGATAATATCATTTATAGGTTTGGATTTCCACTCAAAATTGTTATTGATAATGCAGCTTGTTTTACCTCTCAAGAGATTACGCAATTCTATTTTCATTATGGAATTACACTCTCTCATTCTTCTGATTATTTTCCACAAGGGAATGGACAAGCTGAGTCCAACAATAAAAATTTGGTAACTATTATAAAAAAGCTAAAAAATGATAATCAAAGGACATGGCAAAAATCATTGGTTGACGCTCTGTGGGCAATAAGATCATGCCAAAGAGGGTAATTGGTATGTCCTCTTTTCAACTTATTTACAGTATTAATGATGAGATACCAATCACTTTAGAGTTACCAGCCTTGAAATTGGCAAAGGCCATTGAAGATCAGACATATGAGAGTTCTCTTGACAAAAGAACCATGTGCCTGACTCAGCTAGAGGAATAGATAACCATGGTGGTGGACAAAATTGCTTCTCATCAAAGTCTGGTAAAGAAACTCTTTGATCAGAAGGCCAAAAATCATGATTTCCAGATTGGGGATCAAATCTTGCTGTGGGACAAAAGAAGAGAACCAAAAGGGATGCATGAAAAATTTGACTCCCTTTGGAGAGGCCCATTCATAATTCATCAGCATATGGGTGAAAATAGCTTTCTATTGAAATACCAAGATGACACACTCTTTTCTCTACCCCATAATGGCCAGCATCTGAAACACTTCAATTCTTGAAGTATCAGATCATTACCTCTTTATATATGTATATTTGTACAGTTTTAATTCTATTTTATTTTATTTGTTTCCTTTTTTGATGCCTTTAATTTCTAGGTAGCATGACTCCAAATCCCAATGTTACACTTGAAGACACTGGAGATTCTGAATTCTACTCCTTTCAATTCATTTTGCAATTGACAAAAGTTCCCTGACTAGAGCCAGTTATTGTCCTCCAAAAGTAGCATTCATTTTTGGGGACAACATTTGAATTATTTTGGTCTCATAGACCAAAATTTTCTCTTCCATTTTGAAAAAATTATCCTAGACATTCAGATTCCTCATTTTCCAAGCTTCTCAAAAAATCTACAAACTTTGCAGGTCAAATTCAATGGGTTTTACATGTTGATTTCTATAGACGTTGTTTCTACAGACTCTACAAATAGGTTTATTTATATAGGTTCAAAGGCTTTTACAAGTGGTTTTAGTCAAAATAATTGGTTTTCAAACACTTGGTCATTTTTTGGGATTGTTTCAGAGCTTCAGTTCAATCAAAAATCTCCATTGGCAAGCATCTGAGTGCAAAAAGAGACTTGAATCATTGAACCGTTGAACCATTAAACCAAATTGGTTCAAAGGTTCAATGGGTTCAAGGTTCAACAAGTTCATCTTTGGCAAGATTTAAGCACTTCATCAAGGTTCAAATTTCAATTGCTTCAATTGGTTCATTGGCTTCAAGACATTTGGCCAAATCAAGATGGCTTGAACCAGTGAACCGTTGAACCATTAAACCACTTTGGTTCAAAGGTTTAACGGGTTCAAGGTTCAATGGTGGGTTCAACCAAAGAAATAGTTCAATGGCTCAGTTTAACCAAATAATTCAACACTTTATTTCACTCAGTGTCTCTTGGTTTAACCAAATAGTTCACCCAGTTGGTTCATTCTTTCAATTCATCCTTTGGTTCAACATCTACAGGTTCAATAGCAGGTTCAAAGACATTTTTCAAAGCTTTGTTTGAACTATTAAACCAAAACTTGGTTCAAAGACTTGGTTCAATCAATTGGTTCAACGTTAAAGTCCCTATTGGTTCAAAGGCAAGTTCATTATGTTTGATTCAATGTTTAGTTCATCAGCTTGTTTCATTCATTGAACCATCAGCTTGAACCATTTTTGGTTCAATCGATTGGTTCAACATCAAAGTTCAAAGGGGTGGTTCAATGCAAAAGGAAATTTTTTGAAGGACAAGTGCCCTTGCAAAGGACACTTAATCAATAAAAGCACCCTTTCGAAGGGTCATTTTTCAAGGAAGTCAAAAGGTAATTCTTTTGGATTTGTTAAAGGCATTTGAAAATTGGCTTAACACTTAACTCTTTCAGACTTTTGTCTAAAGGAATTCCTTCAGACAAAAAGTCTGAAAGAATTCTAATTGGATGTAGGGGTAAAATCTGAAGACTTTTTCAAAGATTGGTGAAAAAAATAATTTCAGACTTTTATCTGCAAGAATTTTCCCCAGACTTTTGTTCGAGGGAATTTTCCTTGGGGAAATGTCTGCGGGAAACTTTCTATGGGGAAATTTCATGGGAGAAAGCCCAGGGATTTGTCTGTAGGAACTACCAAGGCAAAGGGCTATCGAAGGACCTCAAAGGGTAGGTGCCCTTACGGGGGACTCTCAGTAGCCAAAGTAAAAGGCTATTCCAAATCAACACAAGTCATTTCTCAAGGCCTGAAAGGGCAAGTCCAATCTAGAAGGGCAAATCCAAAAGCCAAAAGAATACCAAGGGGTGATGCCCTTGAAGACATCAAATTTAGGATAGTGAACTAGCCGTTGACAACACATTGATGGGCATGTAACCGTCAATTTTAAAGTCCATGAAATAGTCATTGATCCTTTGGATTTATAGACCCGAATGCATTCCTAGAATTCAAGATCAAAACCAATAGAAAGTGAGGAAAGACAGAACAATGAATGAATCCAAGACTCAATTCAATTAAGCAAGAAAGGAGGAGTGATGAAGACAAGATCAGACCGCCAGGTGGACATTGAAAGTTGTAATCTTTCAATTGCATAGATTGTTTATCTACATTGAGAATATCAAATGGGTAAAATGCCCCAAAGTTCTAGCTTATCTTCCTAACAGTTCCCAACACATCATGATGTATTACTGTTCCTAAGTCCTTCAAGTGGCTATATAAGGGACTTTCTTTCATTGTAAATGGATCTCTTTTTTTTTGACAATCTGAACAAAACTCTTCCCAAATTGAGAGGCATCATTGAGACTTTGTGCTCACTCTATTGATCATATTCTATTAATGGAGTAAGAAAGCAAGGGACTTTTTTAGACTTTCTGCTGTGACATCTTTGTTATTGAGGAATTTGTTCTGATGTCTTTTTCCTTGATATATTTTTTATTCCATTGATTTAACAAGTAGGATTAGTAAAATTAGTCAGGAAGGTGTCCTAAAGAATCAACTATGGAGAGACTTTGTGCCCCCATAGATGCCTTCAATGTGTTTTCTTTTCATTTTCTGTGTAAAGGACTTTGAGAAGACTTTGTGCCCTCATCATCCTTCGTATATTAATCTTGAGAATTTCAAGTGCAGACTTTGTGCTGTGTCTCGATTTGCTGGTTACCATACCTTTAGTTACATTTTACTTTTATTTTTGGAGTATTCTTGTGGCTGGCTGAATAGTTCTTCTAAAAGAAGTGGAGTATTGTTTATCATTCGCTTGAGTTTTTCCTTTGTTTTGTACACATCATCTCTGAAGAAAGAGAGATGGATGTCTTGTCCTACCCATGAGTATTATTTTTTGTTTATACATATATATAGCATATCCATAGGGAACCTCCCCTTGATGAGAGGAGAGAGCAGTATCCTTCTGATGTGATAAACTTGCACATTTGGATGACTAATCTTCTTACTTTGGCTGATCAGACCTATTTTTTTTACCAGTACGTTGATAGACAAAATATTCTACCAACACTCTCCTTATTCATTCATTATCTAATCTTGGTTGGCTTCTATCAGAATTCTATTCATTATTCCATAGTACTTTTATACATACAATTAACATGTGTAACCTTAAACAGGGATTAAGAATGCATATCAATTTACCAAAAAATTTTGAGTCACCTTTCATATTTTATTTTCAACATATAAAACATATACACACTTTATATTGTCACAATACCTATACCACTTGTACTAATTATACAAACAAGTTTTTTTGTTATAGTTAACACTAAATAGGGTATGAAAATAGACTTAGTGCTTTGATATTTATCTCTGATAGAAACAAACAAAGAAATATATTTATTAATAATATAAACTATTATTTATTTTATGAATTAATTATTAAACCACATGGATATGCACACACCTTACTTTGGGAAGATTCCTTATACTAGCCTCTTTACTTCATTAAAACACATAATTTTTGCATAGTCACCATTCTTGCAATTTATTCTATAAAATATTATCTCCAATGGTATTAAGATTTTCAATCTATTAATTTGAATTAAAAATATCAATAAAAATTCATAAGCATAGGCAAATGTACTCAAACAAACTATCTTTCATTCATTCCTTTTCTTTACACATCACTGTCTTCATGGACAAGGTATACAATTCTTCATTTTCATGCCCTTTTTTACCCCTATCTCTTAAAAAAATAAAAAACTGACTCTCTCTCTAAACTAACTACCTACTCTTCTACAAGTCTATTACCTATTACACACCAAAATGCGTTACAAAACATAAAATAAACTACCTGCTCGTAATTAACTTCTTGAGACTACTACTTTCATACAATAGATGCATCAAAAGACCTTAGTCTTGATCATTTTCTATATGACATTTATGTGAGACACTTTTCTAAACCTACCTAGGATCATTTCATGACTTTATACTAACATTACATTATTGATAATACACCTAAACACTCCTAATCATACTCAACATATTCAAATTTTCAAATGAATGTTTTGGTGAGAAAAGTTCATAAGGCCAATAACCTCTACATGAAAGCTATCTAATGACTCTATCACCTTTAATGGGATTATAAGTGACCTAATACACTTATATATAATAAAATTTACTCAATTTATTGATGCCCTTGTATCATACTCCCAAGGGAGAAATAAATTGAGCTCTAATGGATTGCTAAATGTTTTTTTATGTGTCTTCCAATTCATCTCTCTTGGATCCTCTTTGCCTTCTACTACTCCTACATACTTCATCTACTCCTTTTTATGTTCATGCTTTCCTCTATCATTGTACACTCTTACTCATTACTTGTATTGCTTACTTTTACTAATTAACACTTGACATTCACTTATTCTTTCCTCTTTGCCTCTATCATATGGGTTGTATACGCCCAAAAACACTACTTCTACACCTACATTCTCACCTACACTTGTCATCACCTGCATGATTTTAGCAAAAACATAGACAACTTATTGCCTACCTACTTCAATTTGATACACTATTGTCATCCATGCTTCCTCTTTCTCTTTGTCTCTCATCTTGTGATCCTCATCTACTACTACTACCTATACTTCTTTTTCATTTTCTATCACTTCAAAATTCAATGCCTTCTCTAAGGATGCCAATTCTCCCTTTAATTGATTATCACTTTCATTAACAAATAGAAAATTAGATGGCATACCTTCTTCTTGGGATTATACTCCTTTGTCTAAGCCTTTAATGAGGCCTTCAAGCTAATATGTTTCTTCTTTGTCATCCTTAACACTTAGTTGGTTGCCAATAGCTTCTTGATCTTCACTCAAACTAATCTCATCCATCTCTATGTGTTGTTCAACTTCTTCCTCTTGTTAACTTGGATTCTCACTCATCCTAGACCTCAACATTTCTCTCTTGAGTTTCTTGTAAAAAAACTTCTTCTACTTTATTTGTTCTATCATGGATTGCATTCTCATTCTCTTTATCTATTGCTTGATTGGCCACTTGAGTTGCTTCTTTCTCATCACCCATCCATAATATGTTTTTTCCATTTCTCTCACCTACTCTACCATGGAAAACATCTCATCTAACTACTACATCATATATAATATCTCTTTCTCCATCTCTCTCTTCTTGGTGTATTCATGCACCATCTTCTCCTTTTGGCATTTATTCTCTCTCATGCTTGATTTTATCTTTTCTCTCTCTTTTTTCATCTTAACTAGGATATTTATCAAATCTTTGGTCTCATCTGGACCTATTCTTATTTTTGATAAGCCTTATCTCACTTGCCACATAATAATCTCTCTCTTGGGTCTATCTCAATCTCTCATTACCTCTCACATAGGTCTTGTTGGTGTTCTAGATTTTCACCCTAGCTAAGAAGAGGATTTTTCAAGTCTTTTACTCAAATCTAGTTCAATATGGGACTGAACCTAGGTTGTAGGTCACCTATCATAGGGTCAAACCTCTAGAGAAAGAAAACTTCCTTCTATATTTATCACCTAAACTAAATTTTGACTAGGAGAAATGAGTAATAAAGCATGAAAACATGTAAAGGAGGTGATGCATCATTAATGTGATTGTTCATCCATTCTATCAGAACTTCTAAAAAACACTAATGAGATCAGATTTGTAACTCCAAATGGCTATTTATGCATTGTTATTTCATGCAAAGATTTACCAAATGATCAAAACCTAAGGGAAGTGATGGAGAGGCTTGATTTAAGGCATTAACAAATCAATATATCCACTTGCTAGCTCTAATCAAATGACATTTAACACTAAACATGACCTACAAATTAATATAATCTAGTAACTAGGTGAGATTAGGATTTGACAAGGGAGAAATTTCTACCACACATGTAAATCAATCTAACATTAACACACTATACTAGAACAATAATATTTAAAAAAGAGTTATTCATTTATTTCAAGAGGTTATAAATATCGAATTTGGGTAGAGTCTAGCCATGCCCAAGAGAGGGCTTTCCAAGGTATTTTTAGGGATTAAAAGCTTGTGTTTATAGAAAAAAGTGAGAGAGAATAATTGAGAAAATAAAAATGCAATGAAAAAGGATCAACCACTTTTGATGGATTAACATTCTCAAGGATGTTGATTCATGATCTTATCAAGAAGGAATAAAATTTAAAACTTCTACAAAAAAATTTAATGCTTTATGATCTTTATCTGGCCACTAGCTCATCATCTCAAAGCTCCATGCCACCTCTACTTGATCTACTAAAAGGATAGACTCATCATCACTTAGAAATGATTAAGATTATTGTTATATTTTGACTAGTTGGATGTACCTGTTCATATCATAGATCTCTTTATAGGTTGAAAACCAATCATGTTATTAGTTTTCCTGTAGATTAATGCCTAGTCTCATTTCAAAAACCAAATGTCAACCTTCGATTGAAATAGGTCTAAAATACCAATCTTATCTTCAAGGATCTCTACTAATGATGCTTGGTCCTAAAATATTCACCCTGACTCAACCTAGTTCATGATCAAGCTCTATTTCCTTTATATTACCTTACATGGGTTAAAAAAATATCTCCTCAGCCTATATCAAAAGTCCCCTAGGCTCTATCTTGTTTATTGGTTGTTTAATGTTCACCTCCTAACTCACCTCTCTTCATTGATCTAGCTTGTAAAAATACACATGCTTCATCAATATTCTGCCAAGATCCACATACTTTTGATACTTATCATTGACTCATTCACTTTTGAGATTCATTGACTGCTTTGACCTCCACTCATCGTTAGATCTAAATGTACGATTGAATGTGTGCTATTATATCTACCTAGGACCCACTATTTAAACCCTAATATTTAGTTTATAAATCTTAAAATTATAATCCTATGGATTGTATTTTATGTCCCACATAACATATTTGACATATTGTAAATTGTCAAATTTAAACATAGATATATTTTTGTAGTGTCTTTATTTTGACATTAGTGTAAATGTCTTATGTTTCATGTCTAGCTCCAATGGCCTATAATTTGAAGCAAAAAAATCATGAAGGCACTAAATTTTTAAGAGATTTTCTTGATACTAAAAGGGATGAACCCATTTGATCCACTGGTCCTGAGAGTTTTCTATGTGTGTCTACAAAATAATCAAGTTGACTAGTCTAGTCTAAGCTCCAATGACATCCAAACAACATAGTAGTTCATTTGGCTAAGTATGGTAAACTTAGTGAAATTTGACTAAGGATACAAAATTAAATATGCATAACTTCTACCATACTTTGGTGGATGATTTGAAACATAGCGAATAAAAACTAGAGACCAAGCTAAACAAACCCATTGATTGTTTTCTCCTAAAATTACCACACATGTGAGATATGGCCTTGTCAATATATTCACTTGGATTTATTGAACTCCTTGAAAATTGGCTATGGAAAACCTATCAAATTTTTCTAAGAGGCCAACTTTGGGTCTTCATATCTTTTAACACACTTTTATGTCTGACCAAAAAATTGGTGCATATGTTTTTGGGACTAATGTTAACAAACCCATATGACCAATTCTCCCTAAATCATCCACATGTGGCAATTATGGCATCAACAAAGTGCCTACTCAGAATTTTTGCCACTAGACTCAAGATGTCTAGATGAACACAATGAATAAGTAGATGAATACCATGCACTTCCATAATCATTCCAAGTAATGTTGACATCCCATAAGCAACTCTAGACCTATCCTTTATAAATTGTCAATTTACACTTTAAGTTAACTTTAAGTTTTCAAAATATTTGCAAGAAATATGATCTTCCTCTTTTATCATTAGATCTTTCTCTCAATCAAGAATTTTTTAATCTTTGAAAGCTCTGTATGTAGGCCAAAAATGGCCAACATCTTTAGCAAATTAATTGGGAAGCATGCTTGTTATACTTAAAAATCAGACCATGTCATGACCTTTGACTCATAACAGATGATTGCAAGAGACCTCTTGATTTTTAAAGTTAAAATAAATCCACCAAAATAAGGAAGGAAATAAAATAAAGTAAGTAAACTATCCTAACAAAGTAAATGTGAAAATAAATCACTTATTTGGGACAAAATATAAACAAACTAATCTAATTAACCATGACAAACAATAATCCACCTAGATCAAAATGAAAATTCATGAACTCATTTATTACAAAAGATGGTATAGGTTGCAAAGTATGGGTTTTTATTAAACATGACCTTTGAAGAGGCACTCTTTTTTCAACTATTTCTCTTAATATCTCCTAAAATGAGCCATCAATAGCAAACCATTCACCAACAAAGACAAACTCATCTTGTATTTCTAGATCCTTTTTATGTTGTTTGTCAAATACAACCTTGTCAAGTGATATTTCATTTATGCCTTGTCCTTGAGTGACTTGTCCTTCTTATCAACTATTTCAAGTTCATCAATCTCTTCAAAGAGATTTTAATATTAACCCAAGTTGTATCATGATCTTGAATAGGTGCCTTGTAATCAAATTTTTGAACATCATGCTCTCTATTAGGTGACATACCCTTATAAAGATCTTCAATCTCTTGTAGAGATTCAAAGTATAGCTAAAAATCATCATTTTGTTCTTCACTTTGATCAATATGAATAAGATTAGTTTTAAAGGCACTTTCATATTTCTCAATTGGATATATCTCAATCTCATTTGTAACATCAACTTGTACCAATTCTTCATGAAGTTATTCCGCATCAAGGTATGCCTTTTCCTACATACCTAAGATAAATTATTCAATATCAGATACAACTTCACTTTTAACTTATACTTTAATTGAAGTATCAATGAATAACTCTTCATCATACACAGTTTAAGCATCCTCTTCACACTCTTCAAGAATTTATCTTATAGCTACAATCTCTTTCTTTATCTCCCATAGGACATGCTCATCTTGAAGAAGGGAGATGGTGGGAGGGTGATGAAATTAATTTGCCTAAGAGGGAGCATGAAGCATGGGAGGTTGATCACTATCATATTTTGAGGTCTTGAGGGAAATAGAGTCTCAGAGGAGAGGGAAAGAGAAACTTTTGACAATCTCTACATTTTTATCTTTCCACTTGGCCATTATCTCATCAAGGTCTGAAACATTCTTGTCTTGAGCTTGAGGTATGAGTGGTAAAGAAAGGGAACTAAAAGAAGGTTTATCATCTTTAATATGTTCCTAATTTTTTTTTTGAATAGTATCTTGATTCCAACTAGGAATCTCTATTGGCACACACTAAGTATGGTTAAGAACTTTATGAGAATAATGAATACAAGAAGATTGGTAAGGGACACAAAGGGGTCTTTGAGACAATTAATTAAACATTTTTTTTCCTCTGACAAGCCTTTTATTTTTATAATAGAAAGATACAAAACTCAATCCTCTCCTATAGATCATTAGACACGTTTTGAAACTACTCATTCACTTCCTCATACTGGGAATATGAACATATTTTTCTTGCATATGCTAGTAATTTAAGCTCTATTTCATCCATATTTTATTGTAAGCAATATTTCTCATATGTAACATCATAGATACATGAGAAAGGGTAAATTTGGTTTTGATATTGATATGGTTCATAAGGGAGGTGAGAGTCATGCTATTGATAATAAGGATCAGGGTAAACTTGATAAGGCTCATCATGGCTTTCATAAAATTCTTGGTAAGGATGATTAGCCTCATAAAAAGGTTCATATGGATCATGAAAAGGTGGGTATGATCTACCATAGGGATGATAATTAGGTTTTTCAATAGGATTTTCTTCATCTATAGTCATGAAAACAACATCAAGATAGTGAAAATGAAATTAAACTTACTTGAAAATTGCTTAGACTTTTAAAAGTAATTTCTTGAGCTTAGAATCACCAAATTCTTCATAAAGAACACTGTTGTAGCTAAAATTTCACCAAGACCATCTCCAATGCATCTCACTCGGCATCCCTATATTGGTGTTCTATATTTTCACCTAGGTAGAGTAGAAGATATTTCAAGTATTTTACTCAAATCTAGTCTAACATGGGACTGACCCCAGGCTATGGGTTACCTATCACAACATCAGACCTCCAAATAAGGCTAGGTTCCTTTTAGATATATCACCTAAACTAAATTCTAACTGGGAAGAGGGAGAGATAAATGGGTAATAAAGTATTAAATCATGTAAAGGAGGCAATGCACTAGTAATGTGATTGTTCATACATTTTATCTAAAATTCTAATAAACACTATTAAGATCAGATATTCAACTCCAAATGAATTCTTATGCATCATTATTTCATGCAAAATATCACCAAATGATCAAACCTAAGGGAAGTGATAGAAAGGCCTAATTCAAGGCACTAACCAATCAATATATCTAATTGATAGCTCTAATCAAATGATATTTAACACTAAACATGATGTAAAACAATATAATGTAGTAGCTATGTGAGATCAAGATTTGATAAGGGATAGATTTATACCACATATGCAAATCAATCTAACATTAACACACTATACTAGAATAATAAGATCTAAAAAATAGTCCTTCATTTATCTCAAGAGGTTAAACAAATCAAATTTGGGAAAAGTTTAATCATGCCCAAGAGAGGGATTTTCATGCTATTTTCAAGGTTTAAAAGCCTATATTTACATTTAAAAAGGGAGAGAGAGGGAACTGATAAAATAAAAATGCATTGAATTAGGATCGACCACTTTTTATGGATTAGCATTCTCGAGGATGTTGAGTCATGATCTTATCAAGAAGGAACAAAGTTTAAATCTTTTTCAAAAAAATTAAATGCTCTATGATCTTTATTTGGTCACCAGGTCATCATCTTGGAACTCTATTCCACCTCTACTTGATCTATTGACAAGGACCAACTCATCATGCCTTGGAATCAACAGAGATGTTTGGTCTAGTTTGAGTGTATTGATGTACCTATTCATATCATAGATCTCTTTATAGATTGAAAACAAATAATATTATTGGCTTTCTTATAGCTCAATGCTTAGTCTCATTTCAAAAACCAAAATTTGACCTTTGACTCAAATAGGTCTAAAAGACCAATCTTGTCTTCGAAGATCTCTGTTAAAGATGCTTGGTCTAAAAATATTCACCATGACTCAACTTGGATCATGCTCAAGCTCCATTTACTTTGTATTAGATTTACCTAGGTTGAAAAACTATCTCCTCAATCCCTATTGAAATTCCCTTAGGCTCGATCCAACTTATTAGTTGTTCAATGTTGACTCATGTTTTTTACCTCTTGAATCACCTCGCTCTATTGATCTATTTTTATGAATGCATGTCCTTCATTAATATTCTACTAGTACCCACATGATTTTGACACTTGTCCTTGATTCATTCACTTTTGAGATTCACTGACCCCTTTAATCATCACTCGCTATTAAATTTGAATGTACAATTGATTGTGTGCTATTAGATCTTCATGGGACCCACTATTTGAACCCCAATGGTTAGTTTATGAAGCTTGAAATTGAAATCCTATGGACCATATTTAATGTCCCATATAATGTATTTAACATCCCATAGATCATTAAATTTAAGCATAGATATATTTTTTAGTGTCTTTATTTTGACGTTAGAGTGAATGTCTTATGTTGCAAGTCCAACTTTGAAGGCCTATAACTTGAAGCACAAAATCCATGGAGACACCAAATTTTTAGGAGATGTTCTTGATAGTAAAAGGGATGAACCCATTTAATCCATTAGTACCAAAAGTTTTCTAAGTGTGTCTACAAAATACTTAAGTTGACTAGTCCATTTTAAGATCTAGTAACGTCTTGACGATATTCTAGTTCATTTAGCTATGTATGGGAAACTTAGTAAAATTTGACTAAGGAGCTAACTTTGAACATGCATAACTTATACCACACTTTAGTGGATGATCTAAAACTTAGAACATAGTAACTAGGGACAAAGATAAGCAAACCTATATGATCATTTTTTCTAGAAACTACCACATGTGTGAGAAATACCCCTGTCAATATTCTCACTCAACTCTGTTGATCTCTTTACAAATTGGCTAAGTATAGAAAACTTAGTGACTTTTGATTAAGAGGCCAAATTTGGGTCTTCTAATCTTTTGATTCACTTTGGTAGATGACTAGAAACATAGCATATATATTCTTGGGACTAATGTGAACAAACCCATATGACCAATTTTCCCTAACTCATCGACACATGAGAATTTTGACATCAAAAAAGTGCATACTTAGAATTTATTCCACTAGACTTAAGATGTCTAGATGAACACAATGAAGTACCAAAAAAATATCATGAATTTCCATACTCATTCCAATAAATTTTGACATCCCATAGGGTCTTTGTAACTCTAGACCTATCCTTTATAAATTGAAAATTTACACTTTAAGTTAACTTAAAGTGTTTCAAAAGCTTTAAAATTAATATGATCTTCCTCTTTTATCATTGGATCCTTCTCTCAATTAAGAACATTAATTAGTCTTTGAAATCTCTTTATGTAGTCCAAAAATGGCCAACAAGTCTTTCACTCTCTCTCTTGTCCTTTCACTAGGACACTCTTATATCTCCTCAAGCTCACTTTTGATCTCACTTTCTTTAGTTTTCCACTATCTCTCTCACTTAATAAGCCTTCACTGGCTTAGGGATTCCTACCACATTCTTATCTCTTCTAAAATTTTATTCATAACTCATCACTATTACATAACCATATCAAAACATCAAATGAAAAATAAATAGTACATGTACCTTTTACTTGATGTCTTTCCTTTATCCTCTTCCTGAATAATCTTTACTATTATGATACCAAAGGATGTAGATTAACTCTCTCATACTCTACCTAAATAAAGATCTGATACCAAACTTACTTGAAAATTTGTTAGACTTTTAAAAGTAATTTCTTGAGCTTAGAATCACCAAATTATTCATAAAGAACACTGTTGCAGCTAAAATTTCACCAAGACCATCTCCAATGTGTCCCACTAGGCATGCCAAAAATATTGGTGTTCTCTATTTTCACCTAGGTAGAGTAGAAGATATTTCAAGTATTTTACTCAAATATAGTCTAACATGGGACTGACCCCAGGCTATGGTTTACCTATCACAACATCAGACCTCCAAATAAGGCTAGGTTCCTTTTAGATATATCACCTAAACTAAATTCTAACTGGGAAGAGGGAGAGATAAATGGGTAATAGAGTATTAAATCATGTAAAGGAGGAAATGCACTACTAATGTGATTGTTCATAAATTTTATCTAAACTTCTAATAAACACTATTAAGATCAGATCTTCAACTCCAAATTGATTTTTATGCATCATTATTTCATGCAAAATCTCACCAAATGATCAAACCTAAGGGAAGCGATGGAAAGGCCTAATTCAAGGCACTAACCAATCAATATATATAATTGATAGCTCTAATCAAATGATATTTAACACTAAACATGATGTAAAACAATATAATATAGTAGCTATGTGAGGTCAAGATTTGACAAGGGATAGATTTATACCACATATGCAAATCAATCTAACATTAACACACTATACTAGAATAATAAGATCTAAAAAATAGTCCTTCATTTATCTCAAGAGGTTAAAAAGATCAAATTTGGGAAAATTTTAATCATGCCCAAGAGAGGGATTTTCATGCTATTTTCAAGGTTTAAAAGCCTATATTTATATTAAAAAAGGGAGAGAGAGAGAGAGAGAGGGAACTGAGAAAATAAAAATGCATTGAATTAGGATTGACCACTTTTTATGGATTAGCATTCTCGAGGATGTTGAGTCATGATCTTATCAAGAAGGAACAAACTTTAAATCCTTTTCAAAAAATTTAAATGCTCTATGATCTTTATTTGGTCACCAGGTCATCATCTTGGAACTCTATGCCACCTCTACTTGATCTATTGACAAGGACCAACTCATCATGCCTTGGAATCGACAGAGATGTTTGGTATATTTTGAGTGTCTTGATGTACCTATTCATATCATAGATCTCTTTATAGATTGAAAACCAATAATATTATTGTCTTTCTTGTAGCTCAATGCTTGGTCTCATTTCAAAAACCAAAATTTGACCTTTGACTCAAATAGGTCTAAAAGACCAATCTTGTCTTCCAAAATCTCTGTTAAAGATGCTTGGTCTAAAAATATTCACCATGACTCAACTTGGATCATGCTCAAGCTCCATTTCCTTTGTATTAGCTTTACCTGGGTTGAAAAACTCTCTCCTCAACCTCCATTGAAATTCCCTTAGGCTCAATCCTACTTATTAGTTGTTTAATGTTGACTCATGTTGTTTACCTCTTGAATCACCTCGCTCTATTGATCTATCTTGTATGAATGCATGTAATTCATTAACATTCTACTAGGACCCACATGCTTTTGACACTCATCCTTGATTCATTCAATTTTGAGATTCACTGACCCCTTTAATCATCACTCGCTATTAAATTTGAATGTACAATTGAATGTGTGCTATTAGATCTTCATGGGACCCACTATTTGAACCCCAATGGTTAGTTTATGAAGCTTGAAATTGAAATCCTATGGACCATATTTAATGTCCCATATAATGTATTTAACATCCCATAGACCATTAAATTTAAGAATAGATATGTTTTTTAGTGTCTTTATTTTGACGTTAGAGTGAATGTCTTATGTTGCAAGTCCAACTTTGAAGGCCTATAACTTGAAGCACAAAATCCATGGAGACACCAAATTTTTAGGAGATGTTCTTGATAGTAAAAGGGATGAACGCATTCAATCCATTAGTACCAAAAGTTTTCTAAATGTGTCTACAAAATACTTAAGTTGACTAGTCCATTCTAAGATCTAATAACGTCTTGATGATATTCTAGTTCTTTTGGCTAACTATGGGAAACTTAGTAAAATTTGACTAAGCAGCTAACTTTGAACTTATGCACTTTAGTGGATGATCTAAAAATTAGAACATAGTAACTAGGGATAAAGATAAGCAAACCTATATGATCATTTTTTCTATAAACTACCACATGTGTGAGAAATGCCCCTGTCAATATTCTCACTCAACTCTATTGAGCTCTTTGAAAATTGGCTAAGTATGGAAAACTTAGTGACTTTTGAATAAGAGGCCAACTTTGGGTCTTCTAATCTTTTGATTCGCTTTGGTAGATGACTAGAAACATAGCATATATGTTCTTGGGACTAATGTGAACAAACCCATATGACCAATTTTCCCTAACTCATCGACACATGAGATTTATGACATCAAAAAAGTGTGTACATAGAATTTATTCCACTAGACTTAAGATGTCTAGATGAACACAATGAAGAACATAATAAATACCATGAATTTCCATACTCATTCCAAGAAATTTTGACATCCCATAGGGTCTTTGCAACTCTAGACCTATCCTTTATAAATTGAAAATTTACACTTTAAGTTAACTTAAAGTGTTTGAAAAGCTTTAAAATTAATATGATCTTCCTCTTTTATTATTGGATCCTTCTCTCAATTAGGAACATTAATTAGTCTTTGAAATCTCTTTATGTAGTCCAAAAATGGCCAACAAGTCTTTCACTCTCTCTCTTGTCCTTTCACTAGGACACTCTTATATCTCCTCAAGCTCACTTTTAATCTCCCTTTCTTTAGTTTTCCACTATCTCTCTCACTTAATAAGCCTTCACTGGCTTAGGGATTCCTACCACATTCTTATCTCTTCTAAAATTTTATTCATAACTCATCACTATTACATAACCATATCAAAACATCAAATGAAAAATAAATAGTACATGTACCTTTTACTTGATGTCTTTCCTTTATCCTCTTCCTGAATAATCTTTACTATTATGATACCAAAGGATGTAGAGTAACTCTCTCATACTCTACCTAAATAAAGCTCTGATACCAAACTTACTTGAAAATTGTTTATACTTTTAAAAGTAATTTCTTGAGCTTATAATCACCAAATTCTTCATAAAGAACACTGTTGCAGCTAAAATTTCACCAAGACCATCTCCAATGTGTCCCACTAGGCATGCCAAAAATATTGGTGTTCCATATTTTCACCTAGGTAGAGTATAAGATATTTCAAGTATTTTACTCAAATCTAGTCTAACATGGGACTGACCCCAGGCTATGGGTTACCTATCACAACATCAGACCTCCAAATAAGGCTAGGTTCATTTTAGATATATCACCTAAACTAAATTCTAACTGGGAAGAGGGAGAGATAAATGGGTAATAAAGTATTAAATCATGTAAAGGAGGCAATGCACTAGTAATGTGATTATTCATACATTTTATCTAAACTTATAATAAACACTATTAAGATCAGATCTTCAACTCCAAATTGATTTTTATGCATCATTATTTCATGCAAAATCTCACCAAATGATCAAACCTAAGGGAAGTGACGAAAAGGCCTAATTCAAGGCACTAACCAATCAATATATCTAATTGATAACTCTAATCAAATAATATTTAACACTAAACATGATGTAAAACAATATAATATAGTAGCTATGTGAGATCAAGATTTGACAAGGGATAGATTTATACCACATATGCAAATCAATCTAACATTAACACACTATACTAGAATAATAAGATCTAAAAAATAGTCCATTTATCTCAAGAGGTTAAAAAGATCAAATTTGGGAAAATTTTAATCATGCCCAAGAGAGGGATTTTCATGCTATTTTCAAGGTTTAAAAGCCTATATTTATATTAAAAAGGGAGAGAGAGGAAAATGAGAAAATAAAAATGCATTGAATTAGGATTGACCACTTTTTATGGATTAGCATTCTCGAGGATGTTGAGTCATGATCTTATCAAGAAGGAACAAAGTTTAAATCTTTTTCAAAAAAATAAAATGCTCTATGATCTTTATTTGGTCACCAGGTCATCATCTTGGAACTCTATGCCACCTCTACTTGATCTATTGACAAGGACCAACTCATCATGCCTTGGAACCGACAGAGATGTTTGGTCTATTTTGAGTGTCTTGATGTACCTATTCATATCATAGATCTATTTATACACTGAAAAGCAATAATATTATTGGCTTTCTTATAGCTTAATGCTTGGTCTCATTTCAAAAACCAAAATTTGACCTTTGACTCAAATAGGTCTAAAAGATGAATCTTGTCTTCCAAGAGCTCTGTTAAAGATGCTTGGTCTAAAAATATTCACCATGACTCAACTTGGATCATGCTCAAGCTCCATTTCCTTTGTATTAGCTTTACCTGGGGTGCAAAACTATCTCCTCAACCTCCATTGAAATTCGCTTAGGCTTGATCCTACTTATTAGTTGTTTAATGTTGACTCATGTTGTTTACCTCTTGAATCACCTCGCTCTATTGATCTATCTTGTATGAATGCATGTACTTCATTAATATTCTACTAGTACCCACATGCTTTTGACACTTGTCCTTGATTCATTCACTTTTGAGATTCACTGACCCCTTTAATCATCACTCGCTATTAAATTTGAATGTACAATTGAATGTGTGCTATTAGATCTTCATGGGACCCACTATTTGAACCCCAATGGTTAGTTTATGAAGCTTGAAATTGAAATCCTATGGACCATATTTAATGTCCCATATAATGTATTTAACATCCCATAGACCATTAAATTTAAGCATAGATATATTTTTTATTGTCTTTATTTTGACGTTAGAGTGAATGTCTTATGTTACAAGTGCAACTTTGAAGGCCTATAACTTGAAGCACAAAATCCATGGAGACACCAAATTTTTAGGAGATGTTCTTGATATTAAAAGGGATAAACCCATTTAATCCATTAGTACCAAAAGTTTTCTAAGTGTGTCTACAAAATACTTAAGTTGACTAGTCCATTCTAAGATCTATTAACGTCTTGACGATATTCTAGTTCATTTGGCTAAGTATGGGAAACTTAGTAAAATTTGACTAAGGAGCTAACTTTGAACATGCATAACTTGTACCACACTTTATTGGATGATCTAAAACTTAGAACATAGTAACTAAGGACAAAGATAAGCAAACCTATATGATCATTTTTTCTAGAAAATACCACTGTGTGAGAAATGCCCTTGTCAATATTCTCACTCAACTCTGTTGAGCTCTTTGAAAATTGGCTAAGTATGGAAAAATTAGTGTCTTTTGATTAAGAGGCCAACTTTGGGTCTTCTTATCTTTTGATTCACTTTGGTATATGACTAGAAATATATCATATATGTTCTTGGGACTAATGTGAACAAACCCATATGACCAATTTTCCCTAACTCATCGACACATGAGAATTATGACATCAAAAAAGTGTGTACTTAGAATTTATTCCACTAGACTTAAGATGTCTAGATGAACACAATGAAGAACCAAATAAATATCATGAATTTCCATACTCATTCCAAGAAATTTTGACATCCCATAGGGTCTTTGCAAATCTAGACCTATCCTTTATAAATTGAAAATTACACTTTAAGTTAACTTAAAGTATTTCAAAAGCTTTAAAATTAATATGATCTTCCTCTTTTATCATTGGATCCTTCTCTCAATTAGGAACATAAATTAGTCTTTGAAATCTCTTTATGTAGTCCAAAAATGGCCAACGAGTCTTTCACTCTCTCTCTTGTCCTTTCACTAGGACACTCTTATATCTCTTCAAGCTCACTTTTGATCTCCCTTTCTTTAGTTTTCCACTATCTCTCTCACTTAATAAGCCTTCACTGGCTTAGGGATTCCTACCACATTCTTATCTCTTCTAAAATTTTATTCATAACTCATCACTATTACATAACCATATCAAAACATCAAATGAAAAATAAATAGTACATGTACCTTTTACTTGATGTCTTTACTTTCTCCTCTTCCTAAATAATCTTTACTATTATGATACCAAATTATGTAGAGTAACTCTCTCATACTTTTCCTAAATAAAGCTCTGATACCAGCAATCCTCAAAACTTGCATTTATTCTTCTCAAAGTACTATGTTCGTTCAACTCTCTCTCTTGATTATTATCATTATCTTTCTTTATCCTACTCCTAGAGGCTTCTTGGAATTCTTTTTACCTATCTCAGACTCTCCATACATATCCTATTTCATCCATTATCACTCTCTTGCATTTATCTCATATACTAGTCTTTATCTTGACTATAGGCTTCTTTGATAAAACACTTGGATTATTTCCTTAGGTATTATATAGACAATATTGATTATATATATCCTATTTTAGGTTTAATACACCTATTTATATTCATTTCACACTCTCCCACAATTTCCAAGTTCCTTATATATTCCCTACACATTCTCCTCTCTTCTTTGTTACTAACCTTTTTTTAACAAATTCATTTAGTAATGACATATACCTTTGAATATTTAGAATATAACATTGGTTTTAAATACCCTTTATCATCTTCAAAGTCTCCACAAAGTTTCATTCACTAACTCTCTATCTTCCACCTTTTTCTAGTCTCTTTCTCCCTCTAATTAGCCCTTTAAGGCCTATTTGTTCCTTCTTAAAACACAGTCAACTGTATTTATATGAATGGTTTCTAAACGAATATAAAAAATCAAAAATATCATTTTTCACTTCAATATCATTCAAACTACATTTTTTTAATTTCTATTATATGCAACATGAGATATTCAACTATTTCTAATTTAACCCTAAACTAGGGATTACAAGGTTTCGTCACTGACTAAGAGTCTTTACTATTGGTTTTAGGGATTCTCATCTACTATCAAACACTAAAACTAAATTTTCAAGGTCTTTCAAACATAATTATACCTTATCCAATCTCAAACTCTTCTTTACCAATCCTTAATATCATATTATACATGTATTTCATAGATATTTCTTATATAGTTAGCCTATTTCTAACTTAAGAGAGTTCCAAATCGATTTAATGGACTTAAACTTGATTTCATGCATTAAAAATAATTTTATAAGTTTTTATATTATATCCTTTCCTTCTTCATTCATTATCTATCTTGGTTGCCTTTTATCAGCATTCTATTCATTATTCCATAGTACTTTTGTACATATAGTCGACCTGTGTAACCTTAAATAGAGGTTAAGAATGCATATCGATTTACCAAAATTTGTTGAGTAACTCCTCCTAGGTTATTTTCAACATATAAATCTTCTACACTAAATTTATATTTTCATAATCCCTATGCCACCTATACCCATTCTACAAACAAGTTTTTCTTGTTACAGTCAACACTACATAGGGTATGGAAACAAACTTGGTGGTTTGATCTATATCTCTATTAGGAAAAATATATATCTTTATGAAGGATATCAACTATTATTTCCTTGATGACTTACTTATGAAACCACATGGATATGCACACACTTTACTTTGGGAAGATTCCTTCTACTACCCTCTTGACTTCTTTGAAACACAAATTTTTTGCACAGTCACTATTATTGTAATTTATTTTACAAAACATTGTCTCCACAGGTATTAAGATTCTCAATCCATCAATTTGAATTAAAAAAATCAATAAAATTTCATAATAACATGCATATATACTCAAACAAACTATCTTTCATTTATTCTTTTTCTTTACACAAAATTGTCTTCATGGATAGGGTATACAATTCTTCATTTTCATGCCCCTCCATACCCCTATATCTTCAAAAACTACAAAATTGAATATCTATAGATGAACTTCCTAATATTATATGAATCTATTACATATTACACACCAAAACTTTGTACAAAACATCAAACAAACTACTTGCTTGTTACTAACTTCTTAAGACAACTACTTTCATACAATAGATACATCAAAAGACCTTAGTCTTGGTCATTTTCTCTATAACATGTACGTGGGACACTTTACTAAACCCACCTTGAATAATTACATGACCTTATACTAACATGTAATTCTTGAAAATACACCTGAACACATCTAAGCATACTCAACATACTCAAAATTTTAAATTAAGGTTTTGGCAAGAAAAGTTCCCAAGGCCAAGAACCTCTACTAAAAATGTATTTAATGACTCTATCACCTTCAATGGGATACTAAGAGACCTAATACACTTATATATAATCAAATTTACTTAGTTATTTGATGCCCCTAAATCACCTCTTATTATATTTTATTTTATTCTTGTACTTAAACTCACTCAACCACATCCATCATCCCAATCATTAATCATCAACTAAGACCTAACAATGCTCACTTTAGCTAGATCCATTTCATTTATTCAAACAAAAAAGGTATTACCTAGTTATTTTAGTCTTTTTTTAGAATTAATAGAGGAATGAGAATTCACTAAAGAAGATTTGGTATAAATGGAAATGGAAGAATAACATCCAATAAAAGACGAAGAAACTAAATTAGAAAATGATGTATTCTAAAAGTCACCTTTACAGGTGTAGTTTACATCTATATCACCTTAAAACACATAATCATAAATGGTTTAAACACAATAATACAATATTTTAGGTATCAAGGTTGTTTATCCACCTAAAATTGTAAAAAATCTTCAAATGTATACATCAAACACTAGTGGAATGGGTAATGTAAACACTAGAATGACCACTACTACAAAGGCTATAGTTCCCCTTTCCCTTGTTTCTAATGTTGCTCTATTTTATACTATTCATATTATTACTATAGATTATATAGTTATAGGTGATTCACTAATTATTAATTAAACAAATTCCATATACACTAATGTTTTTTTAGACACTATTGCATTATCTCCTCAAGTTATAATAAACTTGACCTAAACTACTATTTCATAGTGTGAGGATATAATAGACCCACATGGACCTTTTCTTATATATTCTCAATAAGTACACTTTGAGGACTTAGTTTCATAGTCTCTATTTGATCCCTCTCACACTCATTTGTCCACTCAACTAGGGATTTCCATGCCCTCTATTTTTTCCAAAAATTCCTCCATTGTTACAACTATTTAGGATTCCACCAATGTGTTTAAGTACATTGTCGATACTTCACTAAAGATCATGTTTTCTAGAGATAAAATGGGTAATCCTCCTTTACCCACATTCCTATCATCCACTCTTCCAAAACTCATGGTACATAAATCAATTATGCCATCCACTCCTATTTCAACCCTAGATCTTGATTCTAATTTTAAACTAATATTGGCCTCACTATGGATGCAACAACTACAAATAAAGAAGTTGTCTAGGAAAATTTTATTAATGATTGAGCGACCAAAGATCACCTTGAATTTTATGAAATTGATAATAAACTAAAGAGGAAATAAAAAATGAAAATGTATGATGATGGAAAATAAATCAAATATATAAGATAAGAAATATTTTGTTCAAAAAATATAATATAGACACAGTTTGAAGAACATGATGAGTTTGAAGAAGATCTTGAAATTGTAATATATGCTATAGACAATGTATTAAAGAAAATGTTTAGAGGTCTCAATCAAGTAAATCAAAACTTGGAGTCCTAACTTAGGGTGTAAGCCATAGGATATGTGTTAAAATAGGTATAGATATCTTCTTTCATGGTCTATGCTTTAGTATGTTTAATTCATAAATCATAGGGAGAATCACAACCACATGAGATAAAAATATTACATTTCCATGAATCATTTAAGAAATTATATTCTAAGCTATACACTATAGCCAAAGTAGTAAGGGAAAATAGATATCTAGGTTTTAATCTATTGACACTACCAAACATAAGCTTAGCCAAAAATTATGTGAATAACACAAGAGATTAACTCATGGAGTGGTATTTAACAATTAAGGAGTTGGTAAATTAATTAACTAGACAATATCACGAAGCCACTAACTTACTAGAGGATATATGAATCCCTTATATATTCTTCATAAGGGGGGATACTTTACATAAAAAATTTCAATACCTTACTTCTTGATTATGTTAAACATTTTAAATTTAAAGTTAAATATTACACTCAAGGAAAAGGAGACTTGGTCATTTAGTTAGTCATCTTTGCTAAGGAAAATATTGATCTTGTGTAGGCATTGGAGAAGTTATTTGATACTGCAATGATTACTCATAATAAGTTGATGGAAAAAATAATTTTTATTTAAATTTCCCATCATTAAATTTTAATTGATTGAATTATATTTCCAAACATGTTCCAAAGATTACAAGGAAAATAATGAGTGAGAATAATCAGCTACATGAATTTCATGATTTCAAATAACCACAGTTGCATATTCTTATGTTATACAGACAATAATTTGGACTATGCAGTATACTATTTCTTATACCATAGTTATTTCAAAAGTTACATCAGATATAAATTTAGTTTCAACAACATTGGTACCCACAGTTATTAATAGATTCAGTAGTTAATCTAAAAATAGTGCCACAACATCAATCCTAGATTTTGGGATGTTCAGTCCAAATTTACCAATTTGACTTCTATTTGGTTCATCTTTAGTTATAGTTAATTTTTATATTTTTTTGTCATGATACAATTTTGGGAGTTATATGTTTGTCATAATTATTTATATTTTTACTTTTAAAGTAATAAAAATTTGTAATTAGTGAGCTAAATTAAGAGTAGATTTTACTTTCAGTCAACGTACATTTAGTCAAATTTTGAAGATGAGGTGGTACCCATCTAGAATTATATATACATGTTTTTCACACATTTTAGGAAATTAACACAAGGAATGTTTTGAAAAAGTTTTGTGAGTTTTTTTGTGGGATTTTATCTTACAATTTATATGTTTCATTGAGTAATTTACATTAAGTTAATATCTAGAATAGGTCATGTTACTATTTTTTTTTGAAATTATTCATAATGAACTAACTGATAGTTTGAATGCTCATTAATTATTGAATATATTAATAATTGGATAAATCTATGGATGTGATATGTAACCCAGTTCTAACCATATTTTTAATTATTATTATTGATTTTGGTATTTAATTTTCTATATGTATATTGGGCTAACAACAATTTATAGTAGGTACTAGTTCTTAGACATTTACTCATACTAAAATAGAAGAGTTTAACTTTGAAGGGTTTGTTCCTTAGTTGAACCATATAGACCCTTATTTTATTCCTTAAATTTCACTCATTTGTAATTTTTTTGGATAATCTCACCTTAGGTTAGATCCACCCATCCATCTCTAATCAATCTCAGACATTTGTCACATCCAAACCATCTTCAGTTATTAACCACTTAGCTCACCATTATTCTGCCATGTGATTATTGTAAAATTGAATACCTCACAACTCATTCCTTATTGTGAATTATTCATTGATCCTAAAAGGTTAAATGTCTCATCTTAAGAATCATTGGTGTTCATAAAACCCAAATAAATAGTTAGGAAGTAATAATATTATCTATTAAGCCTAGTATGTAACACAAGTTAGGAATATAAAATAATATCAATTACACACATCATGTAACATAAGATAGGACCCATATTATTAAAAATGTGTGGAATGGAAACATGCCACTTCTACTCAAGATATTAATAATTTTATCAACTATTCCCATTATATAAAACAAGCTTGGGGGGATTCTTCAGTGGAGTGTTGAACATAAAATTATACCATAGAAACTTATGATGGTACAAAATCACTAGATAACTAAATATGTCATTCATGGTATTGATTATACCTCAAAACATCCCACATATAATTAGATTAAAAATGCATACTCATGAGGATGACATGTGTCTATTAATATTTTGTATTGTATTTGGTCTTATCAATGAATCTTAATAATGGAGATGAAAATGATATATAAAATTGAGCATGATATATACATATATACTTAAATTTATATAATGATGTATTAACTATAATTTAATTATGCATCATTATTATATAATTCATGGGACATCATGAATAATTATACTATAAATGTATATGCACAAGGACAATATATGTTTGTTGATATTAAATTTATATTATTGTATTTAGTTTAAATAATGAATTGTAATAATGGAAATGATATTTTATATATATATATATATATATATATATTATATATATATATATAATGGTCATGTACCTTATTTTACAAAATACATTGATAATTTTATCATTTAATCCCAATGTACACAAGATAAATATATTTTATAGTTGATAATATTCCAATCTTGTGGCAAGTGAGGAGAAATACATTGGTAAGATGAAAGGCACTCAGAATTTCAATTTCAAGATAGGGCACGAAAACTAGGCTGAGTATGGAACACCTAAAGAAGGAAAGGATGGATCCCATATAATTAATGATGGCCTTTAAGACAAAAATTATGGCCCATAAGAAGGTGTAGATGCTCCACAAAATGTTTCATGTCACCGTGACCTGTTTCTACTAATATAAATAAGGAGAAATCATAGATGTTGATTCATGGGCTCAACCACCTATGGATTAGGCCCCACTAATTAAAACAAAAGTTTTAGGAATGCCACCCTCACATATTTGGTATAATATGTTATATGAAAGAGATAAAATAGAAACCTCTTTGATTTTCACCTAGTTTCATCAACTAAAAACAACATAGTCTAGGTCCATATTCTTGACATGTTGGTTCAGTTGGTAGACAAGAAACTAGAAAACTCACTCCTTGTTAAATAAAATGGTTTTATACCTAATATATATTCCCATAGTAATTGGGACAATCATTAGTGTAAAACTAAATGATAACTATAGGTGGTTACCTTATCCAGAGATTTATTCATTTTCAACTTCACTAACGAAAAGGAGTACATTAGAATCCTGATTGAGGGGCCCTAGTTCATTGGTAAATCTAATGTATGTGTTAGGCATTGGAAGGTAGGAAAAAATCTAATGTATGTGTTAGGCATTGGAAGGTAGGAAAAAATCTAAATATCATGGTGTTATAAGACATCCCCATATGGTTACTACTTATATAACTACCCCTTGAGTATTAAGAACCAAAAATTATTATCGGTATTGTAAGGGTTCTTGTTCAACCCATAAAGATTGACCTAATAACCATGACTAAGAGAAGGATGATCATAGCCTAATATGAGGTATTTATTCCTTAAAAAAACCCTTCTTCATAATATCATGTTTAAATCTAAGTATGAGTTTGGTCTTAAAATATTGAATATGAGAATTATAATCTTATATGTTCTACTTATAATGCTATTAGCCATTCAGAAAAGGATTTCCCCAAAACCCCCACCCCCTTTGATCCCTAATTTAGGTCTAAAAAGGAAATTAGGTCACTCTACAACTCCAAATAGATTATCTATCAGCCTAAAAAACACACTGACCTCAAACCTTCCTCATCCACAGCTACCCTAATCCTCTCCCTAACCTATATCCCCAACCCTCCCCTTTGGTCTCCACTATCTAGGTGACTCCTAGGATTAGTTTGAATCCTTTTCTAGATTTATTTTTAGACTTGAAGTTTTCATCTCTAGGAAGGCACCTGGACACCATGAGGTGCCTCCTATGCAAGATCTAATGGCATCACATCATATGGGATTTTTTGATCTAATAAAATCCCTAGAGGCATCAATCATATTGGTTGTTACTTATCAGAACTCTTCTCTTGGCCTTCTAGTGATGTCCTTCCTTGCTAATCCATCAAGTGCAAAGGGAACCTCATAATGTAAGGCCTTTATCCCCTCAATCCTTCATATAGATCCACCACCCCCTTGAACTATTTAATAGTATCTCAACATCTAGGGTATGGAGATCATACCAATAGATATGTATTATTTATCCTAATAATTTGCATTCATCTACAATCACTTTGTAATATAATACCTCTTTTCACATAAGCCTCGATTGAAAAATCTCTGATGTAAGATAGAGAAATACTTTCAATTTAAAATAAATTCAAGTATTTCCTAAAAATAATGAACACCCCCTTAAAAAATAAAAAGGAGAGTGATCAACTCCAACCAAATAATAATAAGTTAGATGGATGTAGGCTAAGTCTAAAAGAGGTAGAAAGAAATCATAAATCGGGGGTGGACCAAAATAGTTGAGAATGACCCCATATTTTATAATCTAGAAAAAGGAAACAACTAATTAAATCACTGAGGGTAGCTAAAAAATACTTAAAATTCACTTCACAAAATAAAAATAATGAATTTTGTCTCTTGGAATGTTAGGGGGTTGAATAAACCTAGGAAACAAAAATTGGTTGGTAACATGATAAAAGAGAATGATCCAATGTTAGTATTCTTATAATAAAAAATACACGAAGACCTTTTTGTGAAGAGTAGTAATTCAAAATGGAAAATATATAATTACCTAATTATAAGTTTGAAAGGATATTCAAGAGGTATTGACACTTTATGGAATTCCCAAGACTTAGAAGTAGAACTCTTATCAAGATCAATCATCATCTAGCCATCCTCTTTAAAATAAAATATCCAAGGAGGAATGGATCATATCTAATATATATGCCCATAACTCTAAACTATTCACTCTAAATATAAAATAAAATATAATAAATAAGGATATTTACTCCTAAAATAAAATAAATGAGTCTATTCACTCTACCTTAATGTTTTCCAAACAAGGCATGTTCATCAAACTAGACATTAATGAAACATACGACAGAGTATTTTTGGGATTCTTGGATAAAATTATTGAAAATTTTGGCTTCATCACCCATTTTATAATAATCATCCAAAGCTACATATCCACCCCTAAATATTTGGTCTTAGTTAATGGTGGTCCTAAAGGATTCTTATCGACTAGCAGAGACCTAAGACAAGGAGGTCCCCTTTCTCATATCTTTTTATCATCCATGCTAAATCTCTGAGAGGATATATTACAACTAATAAAACATGAGGTATTATCAATGACATTAGAGTTGATTAAGCTACCTATATAATTGCCCATGATCAATTCACTAATGACACATTCATACTTGGAGAAGCCTTAGTTGATGAAGCTAAAAATTTCAAAAGGATCCTTATGTATTATGAAAAAGTCTCTAATCAGAGCATTTATTTCACCAAAAGCACAATATTTTTATTGAACACTTATGAGGGCCTTTAAAATAAGTTGGCTGACATTTTTAGTTTTCAAATAGGCAAACTTCCCTCTACCCATTTGGGAATACCCCTCTTCATTGGTAAAGTGAAAGATGAATATTGAAACCTATTGGTGGAAAAAATTCGAAAGATATTGGATAGCTAGAAAAGTCATCTCTTAACTTAGGTTGGTAAGATTTAATTACTTAAAATCACCATACAAAGTATCCAAATATATTTTATATCACTTCTAAAAATATTCAATAAAATAGAAGATAAAATTGAATAGATTCAACAAATTTTTCTATGTAAAGAGATGGAAAAAAGGTTTAGATTCCCCCTGACGGATTGGGAAAAATCTAGTCTCTCAAAATCTAATGGAGGATTAGGCCTCCATAAAATAATAAACATGAATAAATATTTCCTTTCCAAACTTGGTTGGAAAATTTTTAAATAAGACAAACAATAGACATGAATTATTAAGGCCAAATACCTAGAAGGTAACAATGAGGACAATTTCCTCTAAGAGAAAGGCCCTGCATATGGGTCAACATTTTGAAAGGCAATCACCAATGGAAATATGATATTAAAAAAAGGTCACACGTGGAAGATTGATAATAGGTAATTATTTTATTTTTAGGATGATCCTTGTTTATATGAATCCCCCTCATCCATCAACATCCCTAGACCAATCTTTTTCATAGCTTTAGAACTAGTTGGGGTATAAAAGTGAAAGACTATTGTTCATTTTAGAATGACACACTATAGTGGAAACCATCACCTAAATACCACCAATGGTGAGGACTCCTAAGACATTTTCACTCTCAATTTAAAACTCCATCATACCCACATTCCCCATTTTCCAAAAGAAGACTCTTTAATTTGGCCTACTGAAGATAGTGAGGCCTTCTTGGGGAGATCAAGATACCTAGTTGATTTTGAGTTAGAGAATAATTGGGATATTTAGTTACATATCTATATCAAATATCATATCCCAAAGTTTAACATCTTATTTTGGTTGGTAGTACATAATATAATCCTTACTACATATAATCTTGTTAAGTGGGGATTGATCATCCCCAAACATTGCTCACTTTGCCTCTCATCCATTGAGTCTGTTTGCCACCTTTTCCTAGATTGATCCTTCATCCATTCTATGTGGTATCTAATGATTTAACATTTCCTTATTTCTTGTATCTAGCCCAAAATTATTATAGACCTCATTTAGCAATGGAATCTACCCTAGTCTCTACCTTTTCTTTCCTTTTTATAGTCTCTTTCCCTACCACATTTTTATAGGCCATATGGAAAGCAAAGAATGATCATATATTTACTAATGAAATCTCCTCCATTGGGTCCATTTTTTTATGCCTATGTTCCTCCATCTTAGATAATTGGAAGGTATTCAACCCTAAGGATTAGGTTAGGTCCTGTTAGCAACCCAGGTTGCACCTTGTGAAGTAGATTATTCAATTTTCCTTCAAACTTAGACTAACATTGGATTGGTCTATAGGTTGTGGATTACCTATAACTAGACCAAATCTATACATTATGAGGATATCTCCACTGATATATCAACTTTGAATATTTTTCATAAACCTATTTTTCTTTGGGGGTGAAAAGAGTTAGAAAGATAACTTAAATGGAAAACCTATATTAGTGATGGTGATGCACCAATGATTCATCCACTCAATCTTGTACTCCTAAAAACACAAATGAAATGTAAATGGACTAAAGCATTATCTTCAAAACCCTTAAGTAATAATGTTTCATATGAAGGTCTTGATGAATGACTATAACCTGGAGAGGAATGGAGAGAGGCCTATTTTGAGGCACGTTCAACCATATTACACTCCAAACATTATCACTAAAATTTGACACTTCACACAACATATATAAGACAACTGATCATCATATATTTTTGACAAATACATGCTAAGGGAATATTTATACCACTTATATACATCTAAACAAACATAAACACACTATAAGCCAATAATGGAGTAGTTGTAATAGTTTATTCATTGCTTCAAGAGGTCCATAAAGTATAAGACCTTATAGAGTTTCCTCATACCCAACTAAGGGATATATATTAAGGCCATAAGTCTTGAATATATAGAAAAGAAGGAGAGAATAAAAAATATAAATGCATGGATAAGAGGAGATGAAAAATCATCAGTGACCATTATTAACTCAAGCATTACTTTAGCTACAAATAATCTTCAAGAAATCCCTCCATTTTTAGTCCTCTTGCATGATTCATTATGCATTAAGATGAATGTATTTGACTAATTCAAACTTATCCTAAAGCATGATATGCCTTTATTTGTTAAATAACTCCTTTTAAGGATTAGTTATGTGTGGATTGATTACTCAAGGTTAGTTATGCATGATAAGTATTAGTTATAATTGATAAGGATTAATTATGCATGATAATGATCAATTATCTATGTATTTCCACTCTACATTAAGTCACTTCATCAGTTCTTCATGCCATTCTTCACTTTACTCGATTGACCAAGTAGGTCTACTAGGCCAATTAGGCCTAGTATCCTAACTCTTTCTACTTGATGGCCATGCAAGCCTATATGAAACATTTAAAACTTGTGAAAAGTTATTTTTAATCCTTAATTAATGCCTCAAATCATATCATTGGTCCTCTTGGGCAAGAAACACCTATAACTTATCAAACTAGGTGATTAGGCCAACATGTCCTTCACTCTTATAGACTAGATGATTATAAGAGACTCATAAAGTCATTTTTAGATAGATCATTGTATATTAAATTCCTTTAGAATGTGAAACAAGTGCCAAACAAACATCTCCAATGATTTACATCTTCTTAAACTGCTTTATACCTCTCTTTCTACTCTTTTTCCCTAGAAAACACTATTTTTTGATATATCTGTATAGTTATGTACAACATGGTACCATGGTCAAGACCATATCTGAGTGTACTTCATGATTAAAGTGTTTATCAAGTGATTCATGGGTGTTTGGGTACAAGAAACCTCACTTTTATCAAGATTAGTCTATAGTAGGGTTAAGGGAGGGTTTTGGAGGTCCACCATATTAATGATGGTTTATAAAGTATGAACCTCCAAACTAAAACTTATTTACATGTATATTTATTCCATAAAACCCTTAAAATTTCCTAATAAATTGGAGTCCCATGCAAAAGGTGTGTCAAAATATGTATGTAGGGAAGTTGATCATGAGCTCTCTACATGCATTTTGTACCTGATTATAGTCTTATCAATGGTTCATAAAATTGTTCCCCTAAACCAAAATATTTTCTCCATGAATCTTAAGTACATATTGGTTCTCAAATTTTTTTAAGATAATTTTCTCTAAGTCTCCTTGTGGTAAAAGTCCCAAGCATCTAAACAGGTGGGTCGAACTAGCTTTGTAGACTACATACTTCAAGTTAGTTTTAAAGGACAAAATTGATATTTCTATTTAATTTATATATTTTAAATTACTTTCATAATAAATTTATCATCCATTTACACCTTCTCATGATATCATATTTTCTTATGAGAGTCTAAAGGTGTATAGGCTTCTAGGCATAAAATAGGCTTTTAGGTCTAATTGGTTTAATAATGAGTATTGAGGTATGAGGAACCTGTAAGATAATATGGGGGTTAAAATTCATAATAATAAAATTTTTCTCATTTTTTTATATCCCTTTTAAATTCCTTTGATTTCTTTAATTCCACTTTGTCTCCATCATCTCATGACTGTGTCTATAGGGTTACACTAGTAGGATTACCAAGTCTCATTGTTTGGGATAATGTGGAGTCTGAATGGTTAGTTTTATAATTTTATAATGTATATATGGATTTATAAATCCACCCTCTCTTACCTAAAACCCTCTTCTAGATCTATTACCTATATACTCTTATCTCTATGCGTAGGATTTCTTAACAATTAAGCCTATGTAACCCTTAGTGATTGAATTTGGTGATTTTTTTTATTATCATAAGTTTTAATATCATAATAATATGTTTATTTAACTATATCACTAATATATCATCTTTTATCAACCTTGAATAGCTTTTGATAGTGTACCAAACCCTCAATTGGTATGCATAAAATAATTACAAGTCTGCCTTCTTCAACTAGCCCTCAAGGGTTTTAACTTGAAATATGATTATTGTCTACTATAAAGAGAATATGAAGAACTTTAATAACATAATTAATTATCTTAAAACCTTTTATTAATTCTAATTATCCGTCTCTACTCTTCAAACCTTTAATTTGCTCGTTTGGTCTCTAATGACTATCAACAGACTAGGGAAGCTTTGTGATAGAATAGTGACTATGTAAACTATTAGTATGACATTTAAGATAACATTTATAGATAAATATAGTGAAAATAACTATTTTCACCAAATTTCAAGTCTTAATTAGACCTGTAAATGCCTCAAAATCATAAACTCTTGTAAAAATGTCTATATGACCTTGACTATGTGTAGGTATGACTATATGCGAATCTCCTTTTGTACCATCCTTCACACCATATTATTGGCTTAAAAATTGTTAAATAAACTATATATTTTTTAAGATATAAACTAGTGTTCATCACGTCATATTTATCTCTCCTTTTAGGTTTAACTGGTTATCTTGAGTTTGTAGCCTATGTATGCCTTAAAGGAGTGACTTGACTACACTTAGGAGTTTTGAGACTTTATCCACTATATTAATAGCCTACCCAATTATTTTAAAATTATCTAAATATTAATCAAGCTCTAAATACTTTAAAAAAATGAAAAATCTCACTTTTCACTATGTTACACTTGTAAACCACTTGTAGATAACTCTTAACATTTATTAACTCAGCCTATGATTCCTTATCCATTAATAACTTAATAAGAGACCTAGATGTCCTTTATATTTTTTTTATTCCATATATATAATTATAGATATATTTGGATGAAGGTTAATATTGTAACTTGGTTTGTACATTTATTTGATGTTGGTTTGATTCACAAAGAGGACCTACAATTTGGGGCATGTAAGTCACTTTTTGACTATATAGGCCAACAAGTCATCTCATATAACCCTTGACCCTATTGATATAATCAACCATGATATTTTAATATAATTTTTTGTGATCCATGAAGCATATATTAATAATAAAAATGATTTAACTCACCTATCTCACTAAGCACGATTATAATCTTATGAATCTAGGTGGAGGTTTGTATAGTATATATGAACTGAGGGTACTATCACTCAATTTGTAAGACTCCTTTGACTCTTAAAGTATATTTTCATGATATTTAAAGGCTTGTATCATTTTATTACTACCATTAGGCTAGGTCACCATGATATATACTCCTTTAAGTTGGTTGAATGTGTATATAGGTTGATTGAGTTTTAACCATGGTTGTAGGTGGTCATGAGACACCTCTGTACAGAATATTGAAATGTTGAGATGTATGACAGGTTATCCATGGATAAACCTAATAAAATTATTCCTCGTTATGAAAATATTATCCCTCTTGGATTGTTCACTAAAAGTGAAGGTTTAATTCACATCCAACCATTTAGCTCCTAAAAAGCTTATTAACTATAGTGTACAGACTATGAGAGAGTAAAAGTATGGTATATGAAGAGTGAGGTTTGTAAGGGATTCATAATATCCATTAGATATTTTAATTTTACCTAATTTACCATAAAAATATTGTATGTCTCACTTATCTTGATCTTCCAAGAAACTCCTTAACCATACCTTGAAGTATCCTCATAACACTCAGCTATAGATGAAGATCTATTATTTTAGCATGGCTCTATAGTGTATAACTCATCTCCAAGACCATTATGGTCCTAAATATCCTTTAAATATACCAAAATAATATATCCATAAGGTGGATCTATAGGTAGTGATAGTTTTATGGAATTATAATGGAAGTATGAAATTGAGAATGGAGTGATAAGTTCACAATTATGGCTAAATGATAGTGATAAGGCTGTGAAGGTGAAATGAGACATAGGAAGTGAAAAGACTCATGAATCTAATGTAAATACAATCTTTAAAGGTCCAAGTTGAACATAATCATATTACTCAATAATGTATAATAGTTTTAAGGCTCTCAAAGAGGCATACAAAATGAAATACGAAACCTAAGATTTTACAAACAACCTTAACATATGTTAAAATACCTTAACATATGCTAAATTGAGAGTGTGAGGGTGCTTGAATACTGATTAGTGATCTCTATTCTATGAAGCTTTATGAAACTTTGAGTAACTTTAATGAAGGACATTTGACATTAATGAAACCATGCAAACAAAGTTTCAATGAATCTTGACACACTTGGATCAACCATTGAATCATACAACCTCTCCAAACTAACTATATATTATAGAATTGGTAGTGTATGTATTATTTATATCTATATACTTCAAATGTGTGTAGATAAGTTGAATAATATCATGGAAGTTGGATTATACTCATAACAAGCTCCATAAACTTTCATTTTTTCTATCACTATGCTTAGGAGAGGAAAAACATAGAAAATTGGTTTCTTGCTTGAATGAAGAAGCCATCATGAGTGACTTAACTTGTAAAGTATGGTTCATGAAGGAGAGAGATAAAAATTGAGAACCAATGACCAAATATGTAATCTATCTAACGTCCCTTATTTTAACAAAAAATCTAGATCTTGATATCCTCTCTCATGGTGGTACCATTTAAAACCTAAAGGGATCTCTTGAGCTGCAAAGAAGATCAATGGATTAAGAGAATTGGTTTTAAACTTGTGTGGAACCTTATTTCCATGAAACTTCATTAAAACACCTGCCATTAATGAAACTTCAAAATTTTGACCTCCATTGTATGGAAAAGTCTGTATAAGTTCATAATTTCTACGTGAAACACATGAAAATGCCCTTTCTCTTGAATCTTTCTAAACTTTAAGCTTTAAACCACCAATTTAGGGAAACATGAGGAAGATTATGAGTAAAAGGGAATATTAAAATAAGTAATAAGTCTTTAGGGATAAAAATAGGGTATATTTCACATTTAGGAACTCTTTGGAGGCCAAATAATGCTTTAGACTTGTAGAGGAGACCTTTTCAATGCATGAAACCATTTTATTAAATCAAAGTCATGATCATGAGTATTTTTAGAGGTATTATGTATGATTTAGTGGAATTTTTGGGTGTAATTTTACAATTTTAAAACCAAAAGATTCATTTGAGACAATGTACACATAGATTCCCAAAGGAGATTTACAACTGAATGTCCTAAATAATATGTTATATCCTTCTAAAATTTTTCAAAAAGAATTATATGCATTTTAATCACACTTAAAATCTTATAGCCATCCCCATTCCTTACATATACCAAATATACTATAGAATCTCATGATGAGTCATCAACTTCCATCTTCATCATCTTCATTAAAGCACTTTTAGATCATAAGACCACTTTAATTCCTTGTCAAAGACCTCCAAACATTCCCAAACATCATGATGATACTTGACACCAATTTAAATGGAAACATGATAATGACAAGGAACTAAGACGTGTTCCTTTTACTTGACAATAAATGAGCATTATGATGGTAAATCACATCACCTAAGGACTAAGGATATCTAGGACATATGGTGATCACAAATAGACTCAATGACACCTCTAAGAGTCTTGAATTACTTCAAGAATCAAATAGGAGACATCATAACTTATGATAGCACCATGTAGAGCCTTAAGTGTATGTCATGAAAAAAATTTAGTTGTATGGGTTAGAATTTGGCCTTGATAGGCCAAATTTTTAAAAAATTTGGTGACTCATAGGGGTTGACTAGCCTATTGGTCAGGGGAACCCTCTAAATTTTTAGGAAAATGATAGTTTTGAAATGTAACAACATGGTTTTGATGACTACCTATGATTGTAAAATAGATCTTTTACTTTTTGACACCTCTTATGACTACAATAAATAGTAATACAAAATATAAACAATAAATAAACACATATAAACTAAGAAGCACACCTAACCTAAGGAAAAATAATAAAATAAGACAAAAAAAATAATGAGGTAGTAGACTACTACTTGTGCTAACCACTTATTAAAATAAGAAAACAAAATAAAACAACTAACCTAATGTCAAAATCTATCCTCTAGGGTTAAAGAGAAAATTAGATTGATCGCTATGGTAGTCTGAAGTATTATTGCCACATCATGATAGTTTCCTCTTATAGCTAGGAGAATTAACATGTTTATGACATCTTAGGGAAGCAGTTCAACCTTCTATTTTCACTTTAGGGTGAATGGAATATATGTGTGAGTCAAACACCTAATCATACTCCTCCCATATCCATATTTATTGTATCAAAGATATTAATTCTTCCTCAGTCATAAGCTATTGATGGTCATGTTGGACAACTTGAAGTGTCTTTTATGTTATGGCTAAAAGGTTGGCTTCTAAGAGAGATGTATTTAGTTTCATGTCTTATTGAGGCAATTTTAATTCATTTACACATTAAAATAGTGGATATACAACTAAATATGGAGTGAGGAGTTGATGACCTTGCTTAAAAATATCAAACAAGTCATCTCCTAATAAGACAACTTCATGGATTGGTTTTCTTGCAGAGCTGACTCCTTATTTAATGGGACCACTTTTCTCAACCTAAAATAAATCACCTTCAAGTGACGAGTAGCCAAAATTGATATATCAAAAATTTCCATTGATTGGATCTCACCAAGATCAAGTGTGATTATAATTTCTTCAAGTTATATAGTAGAAAATGTAGGAACAAGAATATCACAGTTTAAAATATCACTTTCTTGATCATGATCATGATGATAAAAATCATCCTTTGCTATCTCTGATTAGTCATTTGTATTTTTTTCATCTTCAAAATAAAATTTATGGTTTAACATGCTCTGAAAGTCAACATGTTCCTCATATTCATTGATTGGTCTACACTTGTCTTCTACCACTTCTACACATTTTTGTGAGCTATCATGATGAATGGCAGCTACTATGTGACCAATGAATTCTTGGGAACCATATTATTCTTTCTCAATTGACACCTCTTTCTCTTGTGTCTCATTTTACATCACAACAAAATATTGAAACTCACCCTCTTTTGAATTATGAAATATTGCATCATGTCTATCTTTGACAAGAGGTATCTCAATGGTGATTTCGTCTTCATGTTCACTCAATTCACCTTCATCTTCTATCACCTTAGCTAAATATTGTTAATTTATCTCAAAAATGATAGGATATTTATCAAGGATTATAATTGTGGACCCATGGAAAATCTCATGAAAGTGAGATAAATTTAATGGTGTTTCCATGCATACTTCAGTCATCTCATGGGGCTATTCAACTTTGACAACCATAACTTCCTCTTTTTGTTGTATTTATCCTTGAATATACTTATATGAGGGGAAGGATTTAGGATTTTTAGGAGGAATGGGTGAGGGGTAAATGATCTCATGATTGTCCTTAAATTAAACATATTTTCTTTTACTTCACTACTCTTTTCTCTCTCTTAAATGTTGCATTTATTTCCAAGTTGGAAACTTGGATTTAGGAGCCTCTTGTATTGCACTTATTGCAACCATGGGTATGAATGGAGAAAATTCTTATTGAGATTATGTTTCTTTGTTATCTATTATTTACTGATGTAGATGTTGGTTTATAAACTCAACTTGTTTATCAAGATGGGAATCAAAGTCAAACACAATATCATTTGAGATCTCTCCCTGTTGATTAAAAGATGAAGGCCCTTCCATAATCTATTGTGAAACATGGAAATCCGTCTCCTCAAGACACATTTATTGCACCTTTTGATGTCTATATTGGATAGAATTTATATTAGGAAAATTTGGAAAGGATTATGAGGAAATTTGAGGGTTGTGATACATGTTTATTTGACATTCTTGAGAGGGGAAAGGAAGTTCAATGGAGGACTGGTGTGGAATGAAGCGAACATGTTACTGGTAGGATTAGACTTACTATCTCTCATGGATTACCAACATATCTTCAATGATTAAAACTAAACCACTTATGTATATAATATCACCATTAAATTTATAATGAAATTATCTTATGAAAGATTCCCACTCTTTCTTAGCTTTCTACAATGAAGCTCTCATGCTCTCAATCACATACCTAGGGATTTCCTATCCATAAATATTTTATGTGTCAATGATCACCATGTGTTTTTCATAGCCAAGCAAGGTTTATTTAAAGGTTGATATGGTTTATATTGAAACTTGGTTGATTTGATCATTAATGTTATGAGATTACCATGACTGATTAGATTGATAATCAGGCTACCAAAGAGGTGAATGAAGTTCACAAAGAGGGATAGAGTAGTGTACTTGGTATTGAAAAGGATCATAGGCCTAATAAACACTCTCATATTATTGATCAGGTTAAATGTAGGGCTGATAGTGGTCATAATGAGATAGATACGGATCATAATGAAATGGGGATGGATCATAGGTCTATTTATTAGGAGGTATGTGAAAGGATTCTACCCCATATGCAGCCATAACTTACCATAAGACACAAGAAAAAAATTAATTATGAATAAGAGATGCTCATACCCTTGAGATGATGAACTTATGAATGCTTAAGCTTCTACTATGAAGGCTCCAATGTTTGAATCTCATCCCATTGGGTGTACCAAAGTTGTTAACAACCCAAGTTTTACCCTATGAAGTAGATTGTTTAGTTTTCCTTCAAACTTGGACTAACATTAAACTATTCTATAGGTTATGGGTTACCTATAACTAGACCAAACCTATAGATTATGTGGCTAGATCTTATGATGTATCAAATTTAAAACATTTTCCTAAACCTATTTTGCTTTGGGGGTGAAAAGAGTTAGACAGATAACTTAAATGGAAAACCTATACTAGTGATGGTGTTGCGCCAATGATTCATCCACTAAATCTTATACTCCTAAAAATACTAATGAACTAAAAATTGACTAAATAATTATCTATAAAACTCTTAAGCAAAAATTTTTCATATGAAGGTATTAATGATTATAACTTGGATTTGAAGGGAGAAAGACATATTTTGAGTCACTTTCAATGAAATTACATCCTAAACATGATCACTAAACTTTGACACTTCACACAACCTTTATAAGATAACTAATCAGCATATAGGTGTGACAAGGACATGTTAAGGGAAATTTTATACCACTTATACACATATGAACAAGAATAAACACACTATAAGATAATAATGGAGTAACTGCAATAGTTTATCTATTAATTCAAGAGGTCCATCAAGTACAAGACATTGTAGAGTTTCTTCATACCTAGGTGAGGAATTTAAATTAAGGACATAAGGGATGAATAAGGATAAATACATAGATAAAAGGATAATAAATCTCATTAATGACCATCATTAACTCAAGCAATACTTTAGTTACAAATAGTTTTAAAGAAATATCTCCATGTTTAGTCCTCTTGCATGATTCCTTATGAATTTAGATGAGGTATTTGAAGATATAGTTGACTAATTCAACCTTATCAATTATGTTTGTATTGATTACTCAATTCAAGAGGTCCATCAAGTACAATAAATTATAGAGTTTATTCATACCTAGGTGAGGAATTTAAATAAAGGCCATAAGGGATGGATATATATAAAATGAGGAGAGATGAATAGGGATAAATGCATGGAGAAAAGGAGAATAAATCTCATTAATGACTATCATTCACTCAAGAATTAATTTAGTTACAAATAGTCTTGAATAAATATCTCCATGTTTAGTCCTCTTGCATGATTACTTATGCATTTAGATGAGGTATTTGAAGATGTAGTTGACTGATTCAACCTTATCAGTTATGTATGTATTAATTACTCAAGGGTTAGTTATGCATGATAAAGATTAATTATAAATTATAAGGATCAATTATTCATGATAATGATCAATTATATATGGATTAACACTCTAAATTAACTCACTTCATTAGTTCTTTATGCCATTCTTAATTGTACTTGATTGACCAAGTAGGTTTACTTAGATAATTAACCTAGTATCCTAATTCTTAGTACTTGATGGCCATGAAATCCTACCTATAACCTTGAAAATTTTCGAAAAGTGATTTTTAAGCCTAAATTAATGCCTCAAATCATGACATTAGTCCTCCTAGGAAAGAAACCACTATAACTTGTAAAACTAGGTGATTAGTCCACCTTGTTCTTCACTCCTTTAGACTAGTGGATTAGAAGAGAATCAAAAATGTATTTCCAGGACTATCCTTAGACATCTAATGCCTTGATAATGTGAAATAAGTTCCAAATAAACATCTCTAATGATTGATATCTTAAACTGCCTTGTGTATCTCTTTCTTCTCTTTTCTCTTTCTTCTCTTTTCTCAATAAAACACTATTTTTATAGGTATATACAACATGGTACCATGGCTAGGGCTCTATCTAAGTATACTTTATGATTAAAGTGTTTATTAGGTGATTCATGGGTTTTATGGGTGATAAACATTTATAAATATTGGTCTATAGTATGATTTAGGGAGGGTTTTAGAGGTCCACCATCTTAATGATGGTTCATAAAGTATAAACCTCAAAACAAAAACCTCTTTCCATGTATATTTATTACATATACCCCTTTAAATTTCTTGATAATATTATATTTTCATGAAAATGGTGTGTCAAGATATGTATGTAGGGAAGTTGACCATGAGCTCTCTACATGTATTTTGCACCTACTTATAGTATTAACAATGGTTCTTAAAACTGTTCCCATAAAAAAATACTCTTTTCTCCATTAATATTAATTACATATGTTTCCTCAAATATTTGTAAGATAATTTGGTCTAAATCTCTTTGTGTTAAAAGTTCCAAGCATCTAAACAAGTGGGTTAAACTAGTTGTGTAGATTGCATACGTAAAGTTAGCTTCCAAGGACCAAATTGATATTTATATTTAATATATATGTTTGAAATTAATTTCATAGTAAATTGATAATACCCTTATACCTTCTTATGAGATCATCTTTGCTTATAAGAGTCCGAAGGTGTATAGGCCTTCTAGGCCTAAAATAGGCTTTTAGGCCTAATTGGTCTAATAATGAGTGTTGAGGTCTGAGGCACTTGTAAGATGATACAAGGGTTAAAAATTGACATAATACATTATTTATCATTTGTTTATACCCCTTATAACTTCATTTGAATTCTCAAACTTCACTTTGTCTCAATCTTCTCATGACTGTGCCTGTAGGGTTAGATTACCAGGACTATTAAGTATCAATGTCTAGGATAATGTGGAGTTTAAATGGTCACTTTTATCATTTTATACTATATATATATATTTGTAACTCCACCCCTTCTTACTTTAAACCCTATTCTAGATCCATTGCCTATATACTCTTATCTCTCTGCTTAGGGTTTCTTAGCAATTAAGCCTATGTAACCTTTAGTGACTAAATTTTGTGACTTTTATTGATTATCCTAATTATTATTATCATAATAAGATGTTTATACTCCTATCTTACTGATATTTCATATATTATCCACCTTAAAAAACTACCAAAAGTGTACCAAACCCTCAATTGGTATGTACAAACTAGTTACAAGTCTACCTTCTTTAACTAGCACTTAAGGGTTTTGACTTGGAAGATGATTATTTTAAACTAAAAATAGAATATGAGGACCTTAAATAACATCATTAATTATCTCAAAACCTTTTATGAAGTCTAAGTCTCCCTATCTTCTCTTCAAACCTTTAATTTGCTCACTTGGTCTCTAATGACTATCAATAGACTAAGGAAGCTATATTACAAAATAATGACTATTTAAACTATTATTATGAACCTTAGTATAACATTTATGGATCAATATATTCATAATAACTATATTTACCAAATATTAAGTCTTAATTAAACTTGTAGATGCCTCAAAATCACAAACTCTTACAAAAATGTCTATATGAGTTTGATTGTGTATATGTATGATTGTATGTGAATCTCCTTTTTCACAATATTTCACACCATATTCTTGGATTAAACATGGTTAAATAAAATATATAGTTTTTTTGGTATATAAACTAGTGTTCATTGCCTCATATTTATCTCTCCTTTTAGGCTTAGCTAGTTATCTTGAGTTTATAGCCTGTGTATACCTTTAAAGAGTGACTTGACTACTCTTAGGAGTTTTGAGACTTTATCCAATATAGTAATATAATGTCAAATGATTTTGAATCTATTTAAATATTCATTAAACTATAAATAATTCAAACAACTTATAAATCTCACTCTTCATTATGTTACAATTATGGACCACTTGTAGATAGCCCTTAAGAGTTATTGACATAGCCTATGATTCCTTAACCATTAATAACCTACTAAGAGACCTAAATGTCTTTCATCTTGTTTTTATTACATATATCTACAATGAGAGATATTTGGAGGAATTTTACTATTTTATCTTGTTTTGTAAATTGGTTTGATGTTGTTTTGATTCAAAAGGAGGACATACAAGTTGGGACCTATTGGTCACTTTTTGAATATATAGGCAACAAATTCATCTCATCTAACCCTTGATCCTATTTATATTGTCAAACATGATATTTCCATTATCACTTTTTTATGATCCATGAAGCATATATTGATCACAATACCACTTGAAATTACCTATGACTTTAGGTGTAGGTTTGTATAGTTTATATAGACTGAGGGGAGTGCCACTTGATCTCTAAGACTCTTTTGACTGATAAAGTGTCTTGGCATGATCTCTCAATTGTTGTATCATTGTATGAATACCATTAGGTTAGGTTTCCATGATAGAGACTCCCTTCAGTTGGTTGACTATGTATATAGGTTGATTGAGTTTTGACTATGGTTATAGGTGGTTATGAGACACCTCTGTATAGACTATTTAAATTTTTAGATTAATGATAGGTTATCCATGGATCAACCTATAAAAACCTTTTCCTCATTCTTGAAATATTTTCACTCTTAGAGTGTTCACTCAAAGTAAAGGTTTGAGTCACCTAAAAAGCTTATTATCCACATTGTATGGACTATAATAGAGTAAAAGCATGGTGTATGAAGAGTGAGGTTTGGAATGGATTCATGGTGTCTATTAGATATTTAATTTCACCTAATTTACCATAAAAAACTTATCTCTCTCACTTATTTTGATCTTCTAAAAAACTTCTTAACCATACCTTGAAGTATCCTCATAACACTCAATTATAGATGAAGATCTATCATGTTATCATGGCTCTAGGGTGTATAAGTCATCTCCAAAACCATGATGGTATCTAATATCCTTTAAACATACCAAAATAGTAGATCCATAAGGTGGATTAATAGGTAGTGATAATTGTATGGAATGATAATGGAAATATGAAACTGAGAATGGAGTGATAAATTCACAAATGTGGTTGAATGGTAGTGATAAGGCTATGAAGGTGAAATGAAACATAGGAAGTGAAAAGACTCATGAATCCAATGTCAATACCATATTTAAGTGTCCAAGGTGAACATAATCATATTCCTTAACAAGGTATAATAGTTTATAGGATCTCAAAGAGGCATACATAGTGAAACAAGAAACCTAGGATTCTACAAACAACCTTATTAACATATGTTAAAATACCTTAACATATGATAAAATAAGAGTGTGAGGGTGTTTTAAGACTAATTTTTGATATATAGGCTATTAATATTAATTATAATTTTAGGAAATTCAATGAAGGACATTTGACATTAATGAAACCATGCAAACAAAGTCTCAATGAATCTTAACACCCTTGGATCAACCACTTAACCATATAACCTCTCCAAACTGATTTTATACTATATATTTGGTGGTGTATGTATTATTTAGATCCATATACTTCACACATGTGGAATCAAGTTGAATAATGTCATATAATGGTGGAGTAGACTCATAACTAACTCTATAAACTTCATTAAAACACCTACCATGAATGAAACTTCAAACTTTTGACCTCTATTATATTGAAAAGTCCATATAAGTCTGTACTTTCTACATGAAACACATGAAAATACCCTTTCTCTTACATTTTCTCCATACTTTAACATTTGAACCACCAATATATGGAAACATGAGGAAGATTAAAATTCAAAGGGAATATTAAAACAAGTAATAAGTCTTTGGGGAGTAAAATAGGGCATATTTTAACATGACAACTCTTTGGAGGCTAAAAAATGTTTTAGAATTATATAGGAGACCTTTTCAAAGCATGAAACCATTTGATTAAACCAAAGTCATGATCATGAGGGTTTTTATAGATATTATGGATGCTTTAATGGCCTTTTCAAGTGTAATTTTTCCTTTTTAACACCAAAACCTTCCTTTTATACAATGTACACATAGCTTCATAAAGGAGATTTGCCACTAAATGTCATAAAGAGTATGTTATAGCCTTCTAAAAGGTTTCCAAAATAATTCTATGTATTTTGATCACACTTAAAATCTTATATCCATTCCCATAACTTACATATCCAAAATATACTAGAGAATATCATGATGAGTCATCATCTACCATCTTCATCATCTTCATTAAGGCACTTTTAGATCATAAGACCACTTCAATTCCTTGAAAATGACCTCTGAACATTCTCAAACATCATGATGATACTTGATACCAATTAAAATGGAAACAAAATAATGACAAGGCACTAATGCATGTTCCATTCACTTTATAGTCAATGAAAATTATGATGGTCAAGCACTTCACCTAAGGACTAAAGACATATATGACATATGGTGATCACAAACAGACTCAATGACACCTCAAGGAGTGTTTAATGGCTTCAAGAATCAAGTAAGAAACATCATGACTCAAGATGACACCATGTAGAGGATTAAGTAGATGTCATGAAAATTTTTCAGTTGTATGGGTTGGCATTTGACCTTGACAGTCCAAATTTATGATATTTTTGGTGACTCACAGGGGTTGACCAGCTTGTTGGTCAAGGGAACCATCTGAATTTTCATGACAATGATACTTTTGAAATGTACCAACATGGTTTTAATGACTACCTTGGATTCAAAAATATGTTTTTTACTTTTCGACACATCTTATGACTTCAATAAATAATGCAAAAAAATAGATACAAAAAACACACTTAAACTAAGAAGCACATCAAACATAAGTAAAAACAACAAAATAAGATAAATAAAACAATGAGGTAGCAGACTAATACTAGTGTTAGCCACATATTAAAATAATACAATAAACTAAAATAACTAACCTGATGTCAAACTATATCCTCTAGGGTCAAATGGAAAACTTGATTGACTACTATGGCACCATGAAGTATTATTACCACATCTTGATAGTTTCCTCTTGTAGATAAAAGAATTAGCATGTTCATGGCCTCTTGGAGAAGCAATTGGGACTTCTAGTTTCAATTTCAAATGCATGGATTATACATGTGATTCTAACACCCAATCATACTCCTCCCATATCAATCTTTCTTCAATCAAAAATATTAATTCTTCCTTAGTCATAAGCTCCTAATGGTCATGTTGGACAACTTGAAGTGTTTCTTGTGTTATAGATTCAAGGTTGGCTTATAGGAGAGATGAATTTGGTTTCATGACTTCCTGAGGCCATTTCAATTAATTTACAGCTTTCAAGAGCGGAGAGATATCTGAAGATGGAGTGAGGAGTTGATAACCTTGCTTGAAAATCTCAAAGAAGTCATCTCTTAATAAGACATCTTCTTAGATTGGTTTTTTTGGAGAGTTTAGTCCTTGATTATTGGGACTACTTTTATCAACCTAAAATGAATCACCTTTAAGTAATAAATAACCTAAACTAATGATATAAAAAAATTACATTGATTGGTTCTCACCAAGCTCAAGTGTGATTGGAATTTCTTCAAGTTGGATAGTATAAGATGTAAGAACAATCATATCACAGTTTAAAATATCACTTTCTTGATCATGATCGTGAGGCTGAAAAACATCCTTTGTTATATGTGATTTGTCATTTTATGTGTTTTCATTTTCAACATCAACTTGAAGATTTAGCATGATTTTAAAGTCAACTTGTTCCTCATCTTCATTGACTGGTCTGTACTTGTTTTCTACCATTTTTGTAAGTTCTTATGAGTTATCATGATGAATGATAGCTACCATGTGACCAATGAATTCTTAGGAACCCTCTTATTCTTTCTCAATTTACACCTCTTTCTCTTGTGTCTAATTTTTCATCATAAAAACCTATTTAAACTCATCTTATTTTGCATTATGAAAGATTGAATCATTTTTATCTTTACCAAGAGGTATCCCAATGGTGATTTCCTCTTCATGTTCACTCAAATCACCCTCATCTTCTGTCACCTTAGCTAAATATTCTTCATTTATCTCATAAAGGAAAGACTCTTTATCAATGAATTGAATATTGGAACCATGAAAAATCTCAATAAAGTGAGATAAATACAAAGATGTTTTCATGGATGTTTGATTCAGATCATGGGATTGCTCAACTTTGACAACCATAACTTCCCCTATTTGTTGTATTTGTCCTTGAATATAATTTTAAGAGGGGAAGGCCTTAGGATTTTGAGGAGGGATGGGTGGGGGAGAAATCATCTCATACTTGTCCTTAACTTTAGAATCTTGGAATTTACTTGACTGATCTTCTCTTTCTCTTGACTATTGCATTTATTTCCAAGTTAGAAACTTGGGTTTAAAATCTTCTTGTATTTCACTTATTGCATCCATGGGTATGAATGGAGAAACTTCCTACTGAGATTGTGTTGCTTTTGTAGTTGTTATTAACTGATGTATATGTTGGTTTTCAATATCAACTTGTTTAGAAAGGTGGGACTCAAATCCAAACACCATCTCATTTGAGATCTCTCCTTGTTGATCAGAATATGAAGGCCGTTGCATAATCTATTGTGAAACATGCTACTCATCCTCCTCAAGACACACTTATTACACCTTTTAAGGTAACTCTTGGATAGAATTCCAAATAAGAAATGTTGGCAAGGCCTGTGAGGAACTTTGAGGGTTGTGATACATGTTTCTTTGACATTCTTGAGAGGGAAAAGGTAGTTCAATGGAGTACCAATTTGGAATGAAGGAGGGAACATGTTACTAGTAGGATTAGACTTGTTATCTCTCAAGGACTACCAACTTATCTTCAATGATTAAAACTAAACCACCTATGTCTAACATATAACCACTGACTTTTGAATGGCCTTGTCTTATGACATATGCCCACTCTTTCTTAGCTTATTTTAATGAATCTCTCATTCTCTGAATCATATATCAAGGGATTTCATGTCTATATCTCTTTTACGTGTTAATGATCACCATGTGTTTTTCATAGCCAAGTAAGGTTTACTTAAAGGTTGATATGGATTGACTTGTAACTTAGTTGATCTGATCAAGAATGTCATGATATTTTCATGACTGATTAAATTGATAATCAAGCTACCAAGGAGGTGAATGAAGTTCATAAGGAGAGTTAGAGTAGTGTACTTAGTATTGAAAAGGATCATAGGCCTGATAAGGGATCTCATATTTTTGATCAAGTTAAATGTAGGGTGATAAGTGTCATAATGAAATATATAGGGATCATAATGGAATGGGGATGGATAATAGGTTTGTTGATAAGGAGGTATGTGAAAGGATTCTACCCCATATGTAACCATAGCTTACCATAAGACATGAAAAATAATGAATTATGAATAAAATCTGATCATACCCTTGAGATGATGACCTTATCAATACTCAAGAGACTATTGTGAAGTATCCAATGTTTACATCTCATCCCACCAATCATTTTAGAGTTGTTATCAACCTGAGTTGTACCATGTAAAGTAGATTGTTTAGTTATCATTGAAACATGGACTAACATTAGATTGTTCTATAGGTTGCGGGTTGCCTATAACTAGACCAAACCTCTAGATTATGAGGCTATCTCTTCTAATGTATCAACTTTGAATATTTTTCCTAAGCTTATTTTGCTTTTGGGGTGAAAAGAGTTAGAAATATAACTTAAATGAAAAACCTATAATAGTGATGATGATGCACCAATGATTCATCCACTCAATCTTATACTCCTAAAAATACTAATGAACCAAAAATTGGATAAAACATTATCTCCAAAACTCTTAAGTAATAATGTTTCATATTAAGGTCTTTATGAATGAATATAACTTAGAGGTGATGGGAGAGGCCTATTTTTAGTCACTTTCAATGAGATTACACTCCAAATATGATCACTAAACTTTGACACTTCACAAAACCTACATAAGACAACTAATTAGCATATAGGTGTGATAAAGACATGTTAAGGGAAGATTTATAGCACTTTTACAAATCTAAAAATGTATAAACACAATATAATACAATAAAGGAGTAACTATAATAGTTTATTCATTAACTCAAGAGGTCCATCAAGTACAAGACTTGGAAAAGTTTCTTCATACCCAGGTGAGGGATCTAATTTAAGGCCATAAGGGATGAATATATAGAAAATGATGAGAGAAGAAGGATAAATTCATGGAGGAGAGGAGAATAAAAATCATCAATGATAATAATTAACCCAAGCATTTATTTAGTTAAAAATAGTCTTTAATAAATCTCTCCATGTTTGGTGCTCTTTAATGATTCCTTATGCATTGAGATGAGGTAGTTGAAGATGTTTGACTAATTTAACCTTATCTTGAAGCATGTTATGCCTTTATTTCTCAAATAACTCCTCTTAAGTATTAATTATGTGTGGATTGATTACTCAAGGGTTAATTATGCATGATAAGGATTATTTGTCTATGGATTGACACTCTGTATTAACTCACTTCATCAATTTTCTATGCCATTTTCACTTTACTTGATTGATCAAGTAGGTTTAATATGCCAATTAGACCTAGTTTCCTATCTCTTAGTACTTGATTGCCATGAAATCCTATATAAAACCATAAAAATTGTGAAAAAGTGATTTTTAGGAATAAATTAATGACTCAAATCATAACATTGGTCCTCTTGTGTAAGAAACACCTGCAACTTGTCAAACTAGGTGACTAGGCCACCTTGTCATTAAATCTTATAGGCTATATGATTATAAGAGACTCATAGAGGCATTTACAATCAAATCCTTAGACATTTAATTCCTTGAAAATATGAAATAAGTGCTAAAAAAACATATCTAATGATTTGCATCTTCTTAAACTGACTTTTACCTCTCTTTCTTCTCTTTTTCCACAAAGGTCCATATAATTCCATACAACATGGTACTATGGTCATGAACCTATCTGAGTGTACTTCATTATTCAAATTTTTATTAGGTGATTTATGGGTGTTTGCATGTAAGAAACTTCACTTTTATTAGGATTGGTTTATAGTAGGGTTTAGGGAGGGTTTTGGTGGTCCACCATTTTAACGATGGTTCATAAAGTATAAACCTCTAAACCAAAACTTATTTCCATGGATATTTAGTCTATATACCCCTTCAAATTTCTTGATAAGATTGGATTCCCATGTAAAAGGCGTGTTAAAATGTGTATGTAGGGAAGTTGACCATGAGATATTTGCATGCATTATAGACCTAGTTATATTATATATGGATATTCAAATCTTGGTAATATAATTTGGTCTAAGTATCTTTGTGGTAAAATATCTAAGCATCTAAACAGGTGGATCACACTAGCTATGTAAAATGCATACTTTGAGTTATATTAAAAGGAATAAATTGATCTTTATATCACCTTTCTCTAATTTAAACTACTTTAATAATACCTATATCATCCCATTACACCTTCTCATGAGATCATATTTTCTTATGAGAGTCTGAAGGTGTATAGGCCTTCTAGGCCTAAAATAAGCTTTTAGGACTAATTGGTCTAATACTAAGTATTGAGGTTGAAGGCACTTAGAATATGATATGGGAGATTATCCTCAGCATAATAAATTACTTATCATTTTTTTATATCCTTTTTAACTTCCTTTTACTACCTAAACTCCACTTTGTCTCTATCATCTCATGACTATGCGTATAGGGTTACATTGCCAAGATTATCAAGTCTAAATGTTTGGATGAATATGGGATATGAATGGTCACTTTTATCATTTTTTAATATATATATGGAGTTATAACTCCAACCTCTCTTACCTAAAACACTCTTCCTTATCTATTTCCCATATACTCTTATCTATCTACTTAGGGTTTCTTAGCAATTAAGCCTATATAACCCTTAATGACTGATTTTGGTGACTTTTCATGTTTATCCTAAGTTTCATTATCATCATCATAATATGTTTATATACATATATAACTAATTTATAATTTTTTATCAACCTTAAATAACTTCCAAAAGTATACCAAATCCTCAATTGGTATGCACAAACTAGTTTTAGGTCTACCTTCTTCAACTAGCCCTCAAGGGTTTTAACTTGAAATATGACTATTTTCTACCTCATATAGAATATGAAGAAATTTAATAACATATTACATTTTCTCAAAACCTTTTATGGATTCTTAATTTCTTTATCTTCTATTTAAACCTTCAATTTGCTCGCTTGGTCTCCAATGACTATCAACAGACTAGGGAAGCTCTGTGATAGAATAATGATTACTTCCAATATTAGTATGACCCTAAGGATACCATGGATAGATAAATATAGTTAAAATAACTATCCATAACAAATTTTAAGTCTTAATTATAATTTTATATGCTTCAAATTCACAAACTCCTACAAAATTGTCTATATGAGTTTGACTATGTGTGTGAATTATGTGTAGGTATGATTTTTTATAAATATCCTTTTTTACCATCCTTCACACCATATTATTGGATTAAACATGGTTCAATAAAATATATGGTTTTCTTAATAAATAAAATAGTGTTCACTACCTCATATTTATCTCTCATTTTAGGCTTAGTTGGCTATCTTGAGTTTGTAGCCTGTGTATGCCTTTAAGGAATGACTTGACTACTCTTAAGAGTTATAAAAATTATCCACTATATTAATAACCTGTATAATGATTTTAATTTTTTTTAAATATTCATTAATATATAAATACTTAAAACAACTTAAAACTCTCACTATTCATTATGTTTCACTTGTATACCACCTATAGATAATCCTTAAGAGTTATTGACTCAACTTATGATTCCTTAACTATTAATAACTTTATAAGATACCTAGATGTCATTCATCTTGTTTGTATTCCATCTATCTAAAATGAGAGATATTTTAAGGAAGGTTACTATTTTAACTTGGTTTTTACATTGTTTTGATGTTGGTTTGATTTAAAATGAGGACCTACAGGCTAGGACCTATAGGTCACTTTTTGACTATAGAGGCCATAAAGTCATCTCATATAATCATTGAACCTACTAATACTTTTAACCATGATATTTAAATTATCACTATTTGATGATCCATGAAGCATATATTAAGCACAAGACCACTTGATCTCACCTATCTCACTGAGTATGATTGAAATCCTATGACTTTAGGTGTAGGTTTATATAGTTTATACAGACTGAGGGGACTATCACATAATTTATAAGACTCCTTTGACTACTAAATTATCTTGGCATGCTCTTTCAAGGATTATATAATTTTATGACTCCTATTATGATAGGTATGCATGACAAAGACTCTCTTGAGTTGGTTGGCTATGTATATAGGCTAACTAAGTTTTTACCATGGCTATAGGTGGTCATGAGACACCTCTATATGGACTATTGCAATGTTGTGATATATGATAGTTTATCCATAGATCAAACTAGGAATCCTTATTCCTTATTCCTAAAATATTTTCATTATTTAAGTGTTCAATCAAAGTGAAGGTTTGAATCACATACAACTATTTAGCTTCTAAAAATATTATTAACTACACTATATAGACTATGACACAATACAAGCATGGTGTATGATGCGTGAGATTTTAAAGGGATTCATGATGTCCATTGGATATTTTAATTTCACCTCATTTACCATACAAATCTTTTTTCTCTCCCTTATCTTTATCTTCCAAGAAAATCCTTAACCATACCTTGAAGTATCCTCTTAACACTCACATGTAGATGAAGATCTATTATTTTAGCATGGCTCTAAGATGTATAATTCATATAGAAGACCAGATGGTCCTCAATATCCTTAAAATTTAACAAAATAGTAGATGAATATGTTGGATGAATAGGTAGTGATGGTTGTATGGAATGATAATGGAAATATGAAAATGAGAATAGAGTGACAAGTTCACAACTATGGCTGAATGGCACTGATGAGGCTATGACGGTGAAATGAAACATAGTGAGTGAAAAAACTCATGGATCCAATGCCAATACCATATTTAAGGGTATAAGGTGAAAATAAGAACATTCCTCAATAAGGTATAACTTTTTTAAGGCTCTCAAAGAGGTATACATAGTGAAACAAGAAACCTAGGATTCTACAAACAACCTTAACATATGCTAAAATACCTTAAAATATGTTAAACTAAGAGTGTGAGGGTGTTTTAAGACTGATTGGTGGTCTCTAGGATATGAATATTGATTAAAATTTTAGTAACTTGAATTAAGGATATTTTACATGAATGAAACCTTAAAAACAAAGTGTCAATTAATCTTGACACCCTTTGATCAACCATTGAACTATACAACCTCTCCAAACTAACTTTCGACTATAGATTTGGTAGTGTATGTCTTCTTTAGATCGATATACTTCACATGTGTGGAATTAAGTTTAATAATTTCATTTGAAGGTGGAGTAGACTCCTAAAAATCTCCATAAACTTCCATTTTTCTATCACCATGCTTAATAGAGAAGAAAACTCAAAAAATGTGTTGCTTGCTTAAATGAAAAAGCCATTATGATTTCCTTAACTTGTAAAGGATGGTTCATAAATGAGAGAGATTTAAATTGAGAACATATTCCCAAATATGAAATATATAAAAGGTCCCTTCCTCTGACCAAAATTCCATATCTTGATATTCTCTCTCATGGCCATACTATTTAAAAACCTAAAGGGATTTCTTGAGCTACAAAGAAGCTCAATGGATTAAGAGAACTAGTTTTGAGCCCATATGGAACCTTATTTCCATGAAAATTCATTAAAAAACCTACCATGAATTAAACTTATGACCTCCATTATACATAAAAGTCCATACAAGTCTGTACTTTATACATAAAAACACACTTTCTCATGAATTTTATCCACACTTTAAGCTTTAAACTACCAATTTAGGGAGACTTGAGGAAGAATATGAGTCAAAGGGAATATTAAAACAAGTATTAAGTCTTTAGGGAGAAAAATAGGGTAGATTTCATATGTAGGAGCTCTTTGGAGGCTAAAAAACACTTTAGACTTGTAGAGCAAACATTCTTAAAGCATGAAACCATTTGATTAAAGCAAAGTCATGATCATTAGGGTGTTTAGAGATATTATGGATGATTTTGTGTCATTTTGAGGTATAATTTTTCCATTTTAAAACCAAAACCTTCCTTTTAGATAATGTACACATAGCTTCACAATGGAGATTTACTATTGAATGTCATAAAGAGTATGTTATAGCCTTCTTAAAGGTTTTAAAAAGACTTATTTGTATTTTGATCACACTTCAAATCTTATATCCATCCCCATACCTTTTATATATTGAATATACTATAAAATCTCATGATGAGCCATCAGTTATTGTCTTCACCATCTTCATCAAGGAACTCTTATATCATAAGAAAACTCCAATTCATTGTTAACTACCCATAAACATTCTCAAACATCATGATGATACTTGACAACAATTGAAATGGAAACATGATAATGACAAGACACTGAATATTGTTGCCTTCAATTGATGTTCAATGAACATTATGATGTTCAAGCACATCACCTAAATATTAAAGACATCTAGGACATATGGTGATCACAAACAAACCCAATGACACTTCTAGGAGTGTTAAATGACATAAAAAAGCAAGTACGAGACATCATGACTCAAGATAACACCATGTAGAGGCTTAAGTAGATGTCATGAAAAGTTTTTAATTGTAGGGGTTGTCATGTGGCCTTGGCAGGCCAAATTACCAACATGTCCTCTCATAGGTGGTGGAAGCCCCAAAGTCAGTGGAATAAGTTCTATTAATTGGTCTTAACCCCCACTTGGTTGACTTAATATCAACTTTTATGGCACCTCAAAAGGCAACCCAACTCTTGCAAGAGGGGATTTTATGATTAGGGATGACATTCATTCAGTTGGTGTTGCCCATGTAGGTCCTTTGGGATACCAAACTAATGATGTTGTTGAGGCCATGGCTATCTTTTAGGGTATTCATCTTGCCTCCCAACTCTAAATTCACAAGATAATCATTGAGGGTGACTTTCTCAATATCCTCAATGCCCTGGGTGGTAAATTAATCCCCTCAAACACTATCAAGTAAATCATTGATAATATCTAGATTATTTTTCATTCATTTGAAGAGTTCTCTATTGTAAACATCTCCTAGGAGGGTAAATCTACCACCAATTTCATTGATAACTTCATAGTGGGGTCAAATAGTTTAGTCATGTGGGAGGATCCTAGTCATATTCCAGCTTAGATTTTAAACACTTTGAATAATGATAGTAGGAACATGTCATAGTTATATGGCTCATTGAGCCCTTATGGAAACATTAATGACAAGTGTATAGATTTCTCTTCCCTAGTCAATTAATTATTTTCAAATCTTATACTTTAATTAAACCATTTGTAATAACAATTAGGTTAAATTCTCTAGAAATCAAATGCCTGATAATATGTTAATGGGAATAATTCTCTATAGTGAGAAAAAATGTAACAAGGTGACTATGGGGGGTGATAGAGATCATCTCAAAATGATTTCATGCTTAGAGGTTTAGGGAAACAAAAAGGTGTGGAAAAATATCCATAAGGGTGGATTGACTTCCTACACACAGTGCATTGCTGACCATGATGAATAACTTTCTAGGGATTTCATGCTTGCCTAAAGCAAACACATAGTGGGAATGAGGGGAATGAAATCATTGTGTCTGAGGAGAACATAGGAAAGGTGATGGGCATGTCCTATGAAAGTATGAATGCATTAAAGGATAGTATTTAAAATCTCAAATTCCTACAAAAATTCTTTAGAACAGATGAGGTTGTGAAGATCAACAAGAAGGGATATCCAAGTAGAAGCTTCCCAAGCATTGGCTACAAATTTTCCTCCAAGTTATGAAATAATTGATGTTAGAAGATAGGTTCAACTTTATATTTTAAAACCATTTCTTATTACTCAACCATTTTTGTGGTTATATAATTAGTTTACCCTATTATCTACTTAAATTACTCAAAATCACTAACCTAGCCTATTAGGTTAGTAAAAAGAATGACATTATTAGCCATGGTTTTATTTTAATTATATTACAAATGGGTGAGCCTCCCTATGGTAAAATTACCCCCCTAGCTTAAGACCTTCTTGAAAAAATCCCAAACCTGTCAAAAAATGAGGAGGGATCCCCTACCCCTAGTCCTTATCCCCCTAACTAGCCTAGAAAATACTCCCTATAAATGATTGTTAGCCCCATCCCCTACCTATGCTAATAAAAAACCCAAACCCTTTGTTACCCTAGGGAAGGAGGAAACTAGGCTGAATGGGGGTGTTAATCTCACTTTGGAGAATTTTATTAAGTAACATAATAATGAATTAGGTATACTCCTAGACATGCTATAAAATGTTGAGATTACTATGTCAGACCTCATCAAAGATTGGAACTACCTGAAAGCTTAAATCATGGAACTCAAAAAGGATTTTGACATAGTTCAGATGTTGGAAGCCACAAATTAGGACAAGGTTATTGATCTTGTGGAGGCCTTGAAAGACATTCAACACCTCTAATCCATCTATCAACCCAAAGGTAACCCTAGTTCCACCTAGACTAAGATCATCTAGAGCTCTACTGAAGGCCCTTATAAATACATGAGAGGTATAATGACTAAATAACTATACAAGGAACCTAGAAAATATTTAGAATAAGATGCTACTCAGGTTAAGACTAGCTCTGAGGAACTTTATCATTCTACTTAGTATTGTCATTTCATGTGGTTTTCATTATCAAATATTGGTTACTATTTTTTTATTAAGCGGAAGAGCTTCTTTGTACTTCAACTGTTATATGCTTATTTTTTTTATCTTGGATCTATAATATTAAACTTTAATGTTATTGGATCCCTGTAAAAGTAGATTTTCTACCCTATCAAATAAAAAAATATTCCAATCTTCTGTAGATTGGGTACATGCCCATTATGAACAAGAAAAGAGTAATATGAACATCCACATTTTAACTAATATTCAATCAATTACATTAATAATATTCTACACAAGATAAATATTAATAATATTATAAATTATTCCCATTCTTAACATGGTAAAAATAAATAATATTATCAATTAATCTCATTCTACATAAGATACAAATATTTGACAACTTATAATATTCCTATCTTGTGTAAAATGGGCAAATGCCCATTTTGAACAAGATAAAGAATAATATGAACATCCACATTTTGGTAGTTTATAATATTCCTATTAGAATTATTTTAATATTATGCATGACATCAAATAAGAATATTGGTCTCTTATAAAGAATCCAATATTCTTACCTTGTGCAGAAGGGGAACATGCACATTATACTCAAGATATCAATAATTTATCAATTATGCCCATTATATAACAAATCTTGGGGGGATTCTCTAATGGATATCAAACATAAAAGCATACCATAGAATCTTATAATGATATTGTGTCATCAGATATCTACATATGTCATTTTTGGTATCAACTTTACCTTGTGGCATCCTGTTGTGACTAACATGCCCCCTTTTCATAGAAAATGGGGACCCCTATGAAAATTATTGACTCAAACATTTCCTAGAGTCTAGATCTCCTCCCAATTAGCCCCTAGTTATGTGAAATATTTGATTCCTATTTCACCTTGATTAGCCATGTGTTTTTTATTATTTTTATTAAATGAAATATCATCATTGAGGTCTTGAAGTCACCTATGTTTATTACAGTTTAACCCCTATATGTTTTTATACAAACATTTATCACACTTAGAATATTTTAGGACAAATGTGTTGCTTTTATGAATAGAAATTATGTGTTTTTTTGTGAATACATCACTTTAGTGTCATATTTAACATTACATGGAGATACACTAATAGGTGGATAAGATTTCATATGGTTATGAAGCCCTTTTTCTGATTTAGTCATTTTTTATAAATCTTATAGGATCTTGATGAATGAGTAGATATTGCATGGAACCTTATTAGATCTGTTAATCTCTTGAGGTGTCAAAAATGTCAAATCCCTAAGAGATCCCAATGAGTGAGAAAACACCAAGTAGAACCTTGTTATATATTTTGGTATTCCATGGGTGTCATAAATGTTAGAGCTTATGGACAACCTATAAATGAGCAGATTCCATGTGGAACCTTGTTAGATTTATCAGTCTATTAAGGGTCCATCTAGATGCATAAAAGGTTCAAACCAACAAAGGACATGTGATCCAACTAAAGCATGACCAAGGCACCACCATGGCTAAAATAACCTACCATGCCCTTGCATTAATTATCTTAGGTATTTGAACTCTGATTTGAAAACTTACATACATCCCTTCATCACTAAGTCCAAGCTAGGTGCGCATTATAAAAATTATTTAAGAAAATGCCAAATAATGAAATAATCAAGTGCATGGTGCCAAAAAATCATAATTAAAATCATATAAGGGTATCCTAAAACACCATTAATGTAGGAAATATTTTCATAGCCCTATAAGTTCTCTAAGTAATCTTATTTACCATTACCACTCATAGATCCCAAATATCCTTACCTTTAAAGCCTTCTCATGCTTTCATTTCTTCCCTCTACTAGGATTAATATACCACCATTTCTAAAAAATGAGGAACCTTCTTCTATAAATTTCTTCCCTCTAATAGGATTAAATTGTTTTAGAAATTATGCATTCAACTTGATCAAAATGAATTATTGAATATCATGTTTTGATCTAACTTACATTGACATGTTAGTAAATGAGCTTAATTTGACCTTATCCAATGTTACTAGTATTTGACTTATGTGTTTCCATATTTCAAGATCCATGGATCTCCATTAGAATGAATAAGTGTTCATACCTTTCTACTTTAACATCAATTTGGCCCTTAGTTAAATAATTAATATGGTCACACTCAAAACATTATGTTAACCTTTGGTCCTAATTGATTAATTTAATCTAAGTTCGAACAACATTGAAAACTTTAGTCTAAATGATTTTAGCCTAAGTTATTATTTAAATACATTCATATTTTCCATGGATCATTTTATTGCATTTTAGCCTTAGTTTAATTTTAACCTAAGTTTTAATTGAGTTTATTAATTCATTAAAATCTTAGTCTAAAATTACCCTACGTCTTTATATATCCCAAATAATTATTCATAGATTTTATTTTTTCGTAGTTATGAAGTGAACACAGGATTGACAAGTGGAAAAATCTTAAAAGATCAGATCCAAGATTAATGGTACATAGATGATTTCTCAAGTTAAAAAGTCAATATCAAGGATTAATGGAGGATGCTTGATCATCTAATAAGGATCTACAAACAAGCTCAAACTCAAAATGTCAAAGGATCCAAAGATTGAAAGTAATAGTGACAAGTGTCACATTCATGGTAAATCAAATAAATATTGATAGTCTACATTTAACCAATTGAATATGCTACAAATCAATGGCCCACATTTGATCATATGCTCATTAGATTGATGGTGCACATTTGATCGCTTAAATCAATATCAATGATATGTATTCAATCTTGTGATGAAGATGAATAGTGCAAAGCAAATCAAGGTATTAGAGAGACTAGATTTCACATGATGTCACCACATGGTGTAAGAGTGTTAAAGTGATGAAAAATGACTATAATGTATATAGATTACACATAATGCTACCAAGTGGCATAATCTCATAAGACTAGATCAAATATCAATAGCCATAATGAAAGTCAAGGCTAGAAGACTCCTAAGGAGATCAATGATGCATGTTTGATCATTCAAATAAAAGATCAATGGCCCACATTTAAATAGTATAGATGGAGATCTATGGAACAAATTTGATCAAGTTTCATGAGGCATGAGATGATAAAATGTGTCCAAATGACAATGATCACATTTTAAAAATAAATAAGCTATGTGACAAGGTGATGCCATATAAACATATACATCATTTTGGAAATCTTGTGGACCTAAACGTGTGAAAGCATAAATACAATATCTAAATATTATCTAAGTCACTTAATCTCATATTTCAAACTTACTTGCCACCATTAAAGCTCTATATAAACCTCAAAAAATTCATAGAACATGTGGAAATCCATAAATTGTACTTGGATTCACTGTGTTGAGCTAAGAGAGTTGAATTATCATTTTCAAAAGGATAATTAAATTAAGATCATAGAAATAGAAACATACAAATCTAATTCAAAGAAGGTGGGTAAACTATACTTAACATCAGATTTAGAGGGAAAAGTTTTAAAAGATACATAATTCATAGCTAATTCAATAAACAAAGGAGATAATAATTGCTCAAAGTTATTATATATAATTGAGAACTAGGGAGTGTTGACCAAGGAAGAGGAGAGACTACTCCCAGTGAATAGATTACATGATGACATCATGGAAACATAGATGACTACACTCCATTATGTTGTTGCTAATTTAGAGGTACTACACTGTATCGATGTCTTGAGTCCAATTTCCAAGGATACTAGAATGTAGAAGGGTATGTTAATTCATGGACCTAGTCTAAGGAAAATTTTATATATATCACCTATTGTATTTTAATATTACTATAAGCTACCTAACCCCTAAATATACCTATCTTCCATTAATACATGGGCACAAAAACATTTCATGATTGATATCCTAAAAAAATGTTTAGAGACTGGTAATATGGTCATTATAGATCTTGCAAAGAACATCCAAGTGAGTTAATTTAGACCTAGAGTTAGGATGGTCATGACCATGTTGAACAAGTTGTATGGATGTTCACATATATCACATGTAGAACTAATTTGGGTTTTTTGGCATATCTCATTATTGAATAAGTGGTGGTTCCCACATTAGGTGAAATCATTAGTATTTTCCTAAGCAGACAGATATATGGGATTAAGAATTAAAAGAGGAATAAATTCTACATGATGTCCTATCTAGTACATTTCATGTGTGCTACCACAAAAATCCATAATCAAAGAGAATGGTCCCCTAATGGTACCTAGATTGTGTCTTAGTACTATTTAAAATTACACATTTACAAGTATACCATATCCAACTCATTTATGACTATGTTTATCCTAATTGAGTCAAGATATTCATGGTATTATTATGATGAGAATAGGCCTTTTAATCAAGAAGTTAATTGAGGTGATGGGGTACATATGGATTTATCTTGATTACACCTTTATAAGAATTGAAAGAACCCAAACTACCCCTCTCAAACTACTAGTTCATGTACTTGACAAATTGGCAGAATAAGAAGTAGCCTACCAGTTGTTCAATGGGATATATGGCATTTTAAAGACTAAGAGGAAAGGACTTCTACATAGTTTTCCCATGAAAATTGGCAAAACTATTTTTAGAGAGTGGAACCACATTGAAGCTAGTTCAAAACATAAGCTTTCCTTCAATCTACAGATAGATGATCATAGACAATGAGATCCATATGGTAGAGTAAAGGAACATTTGAGAACAAAAGATATTTTGGTTGTGCCCTATGATCATGAACCTAGTGCATTTGACTTTTTATACACCAAGGCATCTTCCTACTTTGAAGTTTCTAGAAGACTAAAAAAGAACAATATAAAACCTAAGTCTAGATTATAAAGAGACCAAAATATGGAAGATAGATGGAAGTTAGGCCTAAGATAATATCATTTGATATATATATATTGATTCTTCTAGGCTTCCACCATTAGATGTACCATCAGAACATAGGACTGAAGATAGGAAACCAAGTGAGGTTACTTCAATTTCTTTAGTTTGTGAGTCCTTTATAACAATAGAGCTAGAATTTCCTCAATAGGAGGTTCACATGATAGGATTGGATCCTCATGAATATGTTGAATATGCACGTAGAATTTTATCTATGACATATGAGTTAGATTCAAATACAAAGGGAGAGAAGGTTAAAGAATCCAAATGAGATAAGGTACAATTATTGGACTTGATAGTCATTGATCCTCCTAAGAGAAAAGTTGAGACATCAATAGTCTCAAAATAAAAGAAACCTAAAATGACCATTACACCACATTTAGAGAACATCAATTTGTTTATTAAAGTTAATCTAATATATGGACCACCTATTCTTGAATGGTTCATATATGAACCAAGGATAGAAAAACTCCCTACTTATCATCCATGGACTATAATAAAAACTACAACCATACCTATGTAACAAGAGTTGAAGCCATGGATCCTAGCTTTAGAATAAGAAGAGACAAATAGATTGGATACTCCAAGTCAGTTAGTTGAAATACAAATAGGGGTGCCAAGTAAATAAATGGGTCAATCTTCAGTTGGGGTCAAATATGATCTAGATACTACAAGTTTACAAAGAGTCATTGAGATAGTGGTCATGGAAGGTGGTCAAGAAGTGTTACATAAAAAGGTTAAAACTTTGACTCATTTAACTTAGAATAAAGGATAGAGGCCAAAGGAGGACCCTATATTTGAATAGTATTTTATAGATTTAGCAAAATCATGGGAAAAGAGGTTGCAAGTTACCATCAAAGGCCTAAAGTAGGATTAAAATAATCTAGAAGAGCAATCCATTCTATTAGTTCTAAGGAACATTGTTAATAGATTTGAAGCCACAATTTATGTTACATTCAATTATTTGAAATAAACAAGGTCTAAATTGGATGTGGTGAACAAACAACATTCCATGGCTATGAAATAAGTTAACTAATGGCAAAATTTAGATAATAAGACAAAATAATTGATCAAGATATTGATGGAAGGTCAGATTCCTGAGCTCAAAATAATTACCCTATCACATTTGAATATGGCTATGATAATTTTGATGGAAAAAGTCAAGGATGTGAATAAGTGGTCCAAAGGTATGGAATCTCTCTCAAGAAAATTTAGATAATTAGAGAATAGAATGGTACAAATATTAGGAGGTTTGATCAAGGATCTAACCATCCTTAGTCTTATTGGTTTGATAACTGATTAAGAGTTCCAACAAAAAGTTATTCAATTCATCCAAGAGGTCAAGAATAAAATCTAGGGTACCATAGGGGTGATAAGAAGCATATCTTGGATATGATCCTATCAGTAGAGGAGAATATAGGCAATGCTAGGATCATTAAAGATGTTCCAGAAAGAGTTGATGGAATATTCAAAGATATAACAGGCCAAGAAGAGGATTTGTTCATTGAACCTATCATCAATCTTAATTTTATTGGTGAACAATATGATAAATCTATGAAGATTGTGAATTAAAAAAAAAGGTTGCATCAATAGGGGCATCTTAAAATCAATTGAGTTGAATTAGTATATTATTTTATAACAAAACCATGTAAATCATTTTGAAATAATATTCTATTTTTTAAAAGCATGTGCAATTTTTAATGCACATGGCTTATAGGTCAGTCCACTTAAAAAATGTTATTGATTCTATAATGTTATAGAAGGACCACTATCTTTGACACTTGTTCAATTCTCATTTGACAATGGCTAACTGACATACCTCGTAGGCTACCTATAAAAGGGGGTATTGTCATTATAAGAAGGGATGAAGTTTTTAGAGAAAAAAGTTTATGTAAAATTTAGAGCAAGTAATGCAAGTAAGGAAATTCTGCAAAGATTGTCTCATATTTGTTTGTGTGTTTGTTATCATGGATGCTTCCTCAAGTATCTAGTTTGATGTTCAGATTTGAATTATTTTTATTAATTTTAAATGTGCATATGTTAAATGTAAATTTGTTAATTTCAGCTTATGCTAGGTTGACTGAAATATTGTAGATTCATTTCATTTTCCTTGCTTTTTTTGAAGATGTGAAAATGCAATTTTATTATGGAAGTAAATATTTAAAGTGAATTTAATTTATAATTTTCATTATTTCAAATATCCTTAGACATTTACTTGGTAAATGATAAGATCTGTGCTTTTGGTAATTTCATGTCATATGCTGGTTTGATTGCATGTCTTTGATGAAATTTAATCTTTGTCAATATGTCTAGATTGAAGATCACTAACATCTTTCTTTCTACCCTACCCTACCTATTTTCCTTTTTTTAATCAAATTACTATAGTTTAACTTCTCATTGTAAATATTCATGTTATATTAGGTTTTGATCATTATTCATTAGATTTAGTCTAGATTAATTTCATCTTTCACAAAATCTTTAAGACCATGATTTCTCCCAACAACCATTTACATTTTATTTTTTGAAACAGTTAAATAGCTTAGCCACTACTCTACCACAAATCTCAGGAAGATAAAAAACAACTCATGTAAACGATTATTTGAATATTAAAATGAAAAGTGTTTTAAACACTATATAAACCCTATGATACACTTACATGGATCAAAACCCTCAAAACCAAAATTCCATGCTAATTAATTCCTAAATCTTAGCCATGGTAGTTTCATCTTCAAATCCCAAAATTGAACACAAAAACAATAATACCACCTTTCAATTAGACATAACCTATTTTGAGTAATATAACAAGTTATTCAGGGCAATTGAAGATGTACAAAAACCTACCTTAGATGATAATGAATATGAGACCCAATTCCTTGATGAGATTCATGTCTTAGGAAATTAAATATTGAAAAATGACTCTACCAAACCATAGGTGTTCCCATGTGATGATCTCTTTAGTAACATGTTGTGAAACTATATGCACATGCATGATGTAAGCTAGGATTTAGTGTTCTTTGTGGGGTCACACACAATAATGGTGTACATATTTGAAAATGATTTTAAATAGTATTATAATTTATTTGAGTACACTCTAATTTATGACTAAATTTGATAAACACATGGGCTAAGAATCATGATATATATGGGGTTCTCTAAGATTGGGCTATTGATTTAGATTGATGGATTAGGAAGGAGGACATCAATGCTTATCCCATTCATCTCATTAAAGAGGGAAATAACATAGGGATGATGTGAATAAATTTCTTATTCGACATGAGGGATGTCATACATGTTAACATCAACTAGGTTTCCTTACTGTTCATCATCCTCAAATAAAATGTAGTCCCATACCTCAAGAAAATCATCAAATTAAATATATTAAAGGGAATTAGTGAGGCCTAAGGAAGTGGAAATTTCTACATGCTAAGATATATTTTGGGCATAGTCTATCACACCCTCATATTCAAACCTTTTATATTCACACCATGGATCTATACCATATATGTTGTTCATGTGGTATTCTTCAATTTTTATGTGCATCATTACATAAACTACATCTGGGAGATTTGTGAGTCCTACCCAATGGTCTACATGGCCATAAATGAAAGGCCCATGTCATATCTCTCAAATGAAATACTGAATATAGCCATTCCCATAAGATATTACTAGAACTATATAGACCATACCATCATCTAGGTGGAAGGTATATATAAATCCCCTCTCCTCTTTACCTACTAGGTCCTAGAACACCTCATTGAACAAGATATTGACTATAAATTGGTGGAAGGTATCTTGGGTTACTCACTTGATTTTTGACAAAAGGTGTGCCCATATTTTCCAATATTTATCCACCACCACAAGTACATAATCTTACTCATCCTATGTAATATGGTGCTTAATAATAATTCATAAGGCCCATGTGGAAAGATATGTATCTAAACTCAACATCACATATCACCATGAGGCCCATGATGATGATGAGATGCATCTCATTGTGGCTAATGATGTTAAGGTGTTACCATGGTATGAGGTGGCAAATAATAATAAATGGAAGTGGCCCTCAACTAGGTCAATCACTAAAAAACACAATTGCCACCTTGATAATATCTTCCAACTCATCTCAAAGAGGAATTCTAGGTGATTTTATAACATATTTTAAAGAGGATTATATAGGGGTTCCTCTCACCTTCACTTCCATGAGCTTCACCTCCCTTGACTATGGGTCAATCCCTACCACATCCACTCCTACAGTATAATCCATAATTGATGATATAGGTGTTACACTTTGACATTAAAAACAACCTTGAGACTAGCCCTGAGTGAGACCATCGAGTATCACCCCTAGAGATTATTTCTCCCACTACCACAACCCATCAAGACACGTATAAGATTCCTCATTCTCACTAGACTTATTATTGTGGGGACACCACAATTTATCATCATGTTAATGCCCCAATCCACCCAAATTAATCTTTCTCTAGACATGTTCAACATAATCACTTCCTAATTCCCCTCCACTCAACCCATTTCCCCAATAATAATTATCATGACCTACTTGGTATATAAAAGAATCTTAGTTGCTTAGACCTCACATTAAGGAGTGTCTATTATAGTTTAGGTATTTTTATAAGATAGAGAAGAAATTGGATTCTAGTTGATCCTAGGTTCATAATACCAACATACACTATGGTAGCCTCAACAATGGCCCCATTAGTTATTCCTCTAGTGTAAACCCTTCCCAGTGTCACCACCTCCATTATCATGGTTTCTTCCCTAATAAGTGAACCCATATGCACAACTAACATATTTATTTAACTTATAGTACCAATGATTAATCCTCTATAATTTCAAGTAGATCTTGAAACAATTGACATTATGACTCCTTTGGTTACCATGGCATAGTTTTCTCTGAGCATGACACCCCAAAAGAGGAAAAAAATATATTTTGTCATGCCCTTAGTTCAAGTTCTCACTGCCACTATAATCCCTAAAACTATGACCATAAATATAAATAATTTGATTAAGAGGTATAATAATATACAAAATGCAAAATACTCTCAACCTTATATTCACATTATTCCTCTTATTTATCTTGAGTCCACTTTCTCTATCACCCTAGGTCTCCAAGGATTTAACTTTACCTATAAAATTTCCCCATTCTTATTAAACACCACATTGCTTAGTGCCATTAGCCAATAGGTCAAATTGACCCCTGAGAAATGGTGTTCCCAAATATTCCCTTGGATATCATCATTATTCTTACTTCCTTTCACTCCCTTTCCCCCTCCTCCTCCACTACTTTCCTCATTCCTTCCTTTTGCTTCAGCCACTTCTCCTCCACCCAAATATCCACCATATACATCTACCTTTTCCATCCCACCTCACCTTAGGAGTTATTATATTCCTAAGCTAGGTTGGGACTCTAGTATTGACCAAAGTAAAAATACCATAAATGGTCTATCAAGGTGACCCACGAGTCCAATGGGAGTTAGATAGAGTGACTAGGATAATGAAGATGGTTCTCACCCAAATATTTACTCATGTAGGAGACCCATTGGTGTGGATGACTAACCAAAAATTCTTCTCCCTCACCAAAGTAATAACTAAAAGTAAAGAAGAAAGGGTAGAAGAGGACCCAATCTTAGTGCTACATACCATGGATGACCTCATATAGAAAATGATGGAGGATATTAGGTATTAGATGAAAAATTTGGATTCTCATCTAAGGATCACCTTCCCTATAGGTTTAGTTATCAAAGTGGATACATCTCTCACCTAATTGTTCATGATCCTCAAGGAAGTAAATAGAGATATTTATAAAAGTAAAGAGTTCCTCCAAAGGATGTAAACATATCATTAAAGTATTGTTTTCATGGATAATAAGTGAAATAAATTGGTTACAGTCATCAATAAGGGGGTTTTCCCATAATTAATGTTGATGCCCCTTGTAGACTTGAACCTGTAGCAAACCTTTATAGGAGATATGCTAATGTCCATTGAGGAATGGTTAATCATATTCCAAGTGACCATTAAGCCACTAGAGAAAATTAAGGATAAATCCTTACTTATTCCAAGAATGTAAGCATTTAAGTGCTCTTCTACCTGATGGTACCCTTTTGGGAAGGGATCAATTTGGGGTCTATTTGGCACACCTCAATGATATCATGAAGAGAAAAGTGGAAAACTAAGACAAGGAGATATATATATATATCTTAGAGTTAGCCACATAATCCATGATAAACTAATACTAGGTACGAGAGGTGAATGTCTCCTTGGAAGCCCCACTCAATGCTTATGTAAAACTATTGACTCAGGAAAAGTTCATATTCTTAGATCCACTTGTTAACTTGAAAAAGATTGATGGTATGGCTAACCTCATTAATCAATCATTGGTAGATCAACAAGGCCTACCAAAGTATTTGGGAAGTGTTCCACCTCCAAATTTCTGTTGATTCTCTCTTAGTGGGCCCTAGAGAATATTCTCTATTTTTTTAGGATAAGGGATTTTTTGGTATAATTTAGTTATAACCATTTTAGGTCATGATGGCTCAATATGGGACTCATGATACTAATATATAATCCCCATTCTTCTACAAATATTATGTTATCACATTTTTAAAGGGTCAAATGTATTGTGAAAAAAATGTCATCATATTAATGTGAAATATAATTTCTATGTAAATGTGTTTGGTTCATGGTCATCTTATATTTCATTTATATTTTAATAGATTGACACTAATGTTAGGATTGTTAATTGTGATTTCTTCAAGATTCATGCATTAATTAGAATGAGTGTAATATATTCTAATTGAATTCTTTATTTCTTTCATCTCATTTGGAATTTTTTAGGACTTGTGTGTGATTTAAAATAGGCCTATTTGCATTTCCCATTAAGAGAATCTATGAATCAAGATTTCCCCTTTTCCTTAAGACTCTTTCCTTGTGTGACTAAAGCCCAATCCATCATGAAACTTGGCATATAGTGGTATAACTATATCTAATAATGTTACCATTACTTGAAGCATAGGTCTGGCCATTCAAACATAAATATTTCATCTTCGCCTTAACCTCTCTCTTTTGATGTTTATTTTTTAATAAGTGACATGTGTATCCATTTTAGAAATTATGAAGTGAATTATAACCCATGATTGAATATATTGCAATCAATTTATCTAAAAGTGTATTATTTTTTTGGGTTAGTAATAAAATTAGTATTGAATCTCTGGTGGTAGTGCTACATCTCTTTGAGAGCTATTCCAAGCTAGATATTTAATGGAACCCAATGACTAAAACTCATTCCTTGGATTATCTTAGCAACAATCCTAAAAATAAGGATGTAAGTCCCCCAATTGTCATCTAAATATCTTTTTCACATTTAATATCATAGATGCTTCTTAGAACTATATCTTGGGCTAAATAACACATCCCATGGAGAATTAGACTTGAAACATATTTTTTATTGTGATTGGTATTATTAGTGAATTGTAATAATGGAGATGAAATTGATATATAAAACTAAGCATGATATATACATATATAATTGAATTTATTTAATTATGTATAATGATAATTTAATTACATATTATTATTATATAATTTATGGGATATCATAGAGAATTAAACCATAAATGTATACACACGAGGACAAGATGTGTATATTGATATTAAATTTATAATATTGTTTTTGGTCTTAACAATGAATGTTAATAATGGATATAATATTTCATATCTTTTTAATAATATAAATAATATTATCAATTAATCCCATTCTATAGAAGATAAAGATATATGACAGTTGATAATATTCTTATCTTGTGTATAATGGGCATATGCCCATTCTAAACAATATAAATAATACTATATACATCCACATTCAGATAATTTATAATATATATATTAGACTTTTGTATAATGTTCTACATGACATCAAGATAATAATATTAGCTTCTTATAAAGAATCCAATAGTCTTAGCCTGTACAAAATGGGCACATGCCTATTCTTCTAAAGATATTAATAATTTTATAAATTGTGTTCATTTTATAGCACAATCTTGGGGTAATTCTTTAGTAGAATATTAAACATAAAAGTATACATCATAAAATCATGATCATACCACAGTATCATATATCTACATATGTCATTCATGGTATTGATTTTACCTAGTGTCATCCCATAAAAATTTAGACAAGAAATGTATACACATAAGGACAATGTGTGTGTTGATATTTTGTATTGGATTTGATCTTATTAATGAATTGAAATAATGGAAATGAAATTGATATATCAAATTGAGCATGATATAGACACAAATACTTGAATTAATTCAATAATTTACTAATGAGAATTGAACTGTGCATCATTATTCTATAATTGATAGGATCTCATAAGGAATTAGATCATAAATGTATATGCACAAAGATAAGATGTGTCTATTGATATTAAATTTGTATTATTATATTTGGATTTAACAAGGAATTTTAATAATAGAGATGATATTTTATATTTCGTTTAGAATGAACATATGCCTAATTTTATACAAGACATTAAGAATTTTATAAATTAATCTTATTTTACACAAGATAAATATATTTGATAATTGATAATATTTCAATCTTGTGTATAACAGGCACATTCCCATTATGAAGAAGATAAGAATAATATGAACATCAACATTCTTACCACTATTAAATAAATTAACTTAATAATATTCCACCTAAGATAAAGATAAATAATATTATCAATTATTCCCATTCTACACAAGATAAATATATTTGGCAGTTGATAATATTTATATCTTGTGTATCATGGGCACATGCCCATTTTAAACAAGATAAATAATAATATGAAATTCTACATTCTAACAATTTATAATATTCATATCAGACTTGTGTAAAATATTCTACATGACATCAAGATAATAATTTGGCCTCTTATAAAGAAGTGAATATTATTACCTCGTGTAGAATAGGCACATGTCTATTCTTCTTAAGATATTAATAATTTTATCAATTATGCCCATTCTTTAACACAAGTTTGGGAGGATTTTTCAATGGAGTATTGAACATAAAATTATACCAAGGAATCTTACAATGGTATTGTGGCATCAAATAACTACATATGTTATTCATAGTATCAATTGTAGTTAGTGGCATCTGATAGAGAATTAGACCAAAAATGTACACCCACGAGGATGAGATGTGTATGTTGATATTTTATAGTTTAGTTGATCTTATCAATGAATTATAATAATGGAGATGAAACTGATATATCAAATTGAGCATGATATACATATATAATTTAATTTATTCAATTATGTATTAATTAGAATTTAACTATGCAAAATTATTATGTAATTCAAAGGATCTCATAGATAATTAGATAAAAAGTGTATACACATGAGGACAAGATGTGTCATTTGAAATTAAATTTATATTATTATATTTGGTCCTAACAATGAATTGTAATAATGGAGATGTTACTAATAAATTGAACTAAGTGTGATATAGACATATATAATATACTTGATTCAATGGTGTATCAATAAGAATTAAATTATGTGTCATTATTTTTTAACACAATATAGGATCAATATTCTTGTCTTGTTTAGAATGGATAGTCTTCGTTTGTAGTATTCTTAAAATCTTGTATTACCATCTAGTTAGAATGTACAATTTTCTCATTCTTATGTCCATTTTAAACTATCAATAATGCCCATTATATGCCATCAATTAAGCCCATTTCACATAAGATATGATCAGTATTATAATAATAATGTTTTATAATGAGCCACTGATTAAGAATTTTATGAATAAGATAAGTTAAATATTCTTATCTAATTATTAGTTAATATAACACAAATAAAAGTGGTAATTATATATGTATATAATGGTAAAATAGTATTTTTTATTAGATCAGGTAAATAAATGGGTTAAGGGTCCCATACTCATTACAAAAGACAACCAAAAGATAGGCTAACACAACAAACATGACCAAGAACTAAATAGAGCCACAAGTCTTGGGCAAACATTAAAAACCAACAACAATAGACAAACTTTCACCAAAATCCTACCAAAATGACATCAAATAATAGGCCTAAAGAGATTAAGAACCTAAGTCCTTTGACTCTGAATAAAAAAACAACTTGTTAGTACCAAAATTTTATTTATTCTTTTCCTTTCCCCTAGTCTTATTATTAGGGACCTATAGATAATCTGTTATATCCTTCTTTATTTTAATTCTCATATCTCTTACTTCCACCTTTACCCATTCGATCTTCTTCCTTTCAACCTCTCCCTCCTTTCTTTGATCCTTGTTTATATTTTTAAAGGATGGGGTTGAGACAAACACCCCTATATTTTCATTACCATCTCTGTGATTACCACCCTTCTCCAAGAAATATTCCTCTGGAGTCAACAATAATTTTATCTTGTCCACTTCTTTTGAAATCTCAGAGCTCAAAAGCCTCTAGACAACAACTTTTATCTATAACTTTTGAAAAGATAGTTTAACTTTAGTAATAAAATTATACTTATAAGAAGAATGACCCATAATCATAATGAGGTTAACATGAACAAGGCTTCCTTTTTGACTACCCATAGGGGATACATTTTTAGAAAAAATTTCTCCCCCTAACCTCACAGGATTTTTCCCTTTTCCATTTCCCAAAAAATCCTCACTATACCTTGAAAAATATTCTTGGTCACTTCAAATATTAATTTACTCTAATATATATTTACCCTAAAGGGGTTCCCTCTTTTAACAATCAAAATGATAAGACACCTTGGTGAATAAGGTCAGTAGAAGGATTGTTCTTGAAATTGATTATAGAGACATTTAGAGACTTCAAGGATGTCCTCTAAAATGGTTGAACAAAAGAAAATGGTGGGAGAAAATAATTATGTGCTTAGCCTCTAGAGTTATGTATTCCATGACCTACAAATATACTTCTAGCCATTTTATAGGCAAATTAACACAGAGGAGACCTTTCTCATTGGAGGTCTTTAATTTTTTCTTCTCGGTACTATAAAAAATGTTAAACGAATGTTTTTTCCTTTTATATCTTTAAATGCCTTAACTCCATCACAAAATATTTAAAGATACTATATATTACTAATTTTTCTCCTAACTATGGTTATATTATGTTTTGATTACTAAGAAAATTAGTATTTATTTAATCCTATTAAAATGAAGGATTCATTATGAGGTATTCATTGTTATATTAATTTTAATTAAAAGAAAATTGAAAATAATATCTAAACTTCAATTGATTTTGACATGTATTACTCAAATTTATTTTCCACCTTACATTTATTTAATAATAATAGTTAGATTTTATAATTATTTTAAAAAATAAATCTATCCAAAGGAAAATAATGCTTAACAAATGTTAAAATGTTCCCATAGTTAGGGATAAAGGCAACTCATTAGTACCACTATTTCTTTAAATAATGGCATTATTCAAATAAAATCAAGCTTACTTTCTTTAGAACTTTCAAATCAAGGTGAGATTTGATTCTTGCTTTCCTTCTTGATTTAATTTTGCTTAGTATACTTTATAATAATTCACATTGGTATATTTTCTTTAAAAGTAACAAATTAAGTTTAACTTCTAGTAATATTTTACACACATGAGGCGTATTACTATTTATTTATAACACTAATAAAGGTGGCACTTTTACCATAATACAATGGTTTAAAAATACTAACAATCTTATTCATATTTAATTATTTAATTAATATATTAAATATATGTGTGAAAATATTTTTTAAAATTAGTTTCATTTATAATAATATCATTTTTTTAGTAATAAAAAAACTTCTAAATAGATTTGAAGAATTTGTGAACATTTCAAAAAAGCATTATTTAGGTACTACACTAGATAATGAAATAATTTATAGTGCATCTAAAATAGGTAGAATTTTAAAATCATGCCATATTCACAAAACCTAATGAACTATAAAACATGGAACAAATATCACATAATCCATGCTCAATTTAATAATGTTAAAAATTGTCAAATCAAGACATATCTCATAAGTTTATGGTAGGGTGTTTTCAAATTTGAAAATTCATGTGGTAGTTAATGCAGTAGGTATTTTTCAAAATTTTAAATGTATGGACTCATATGTTGGAGAAAATTTATTCATAGTTAGATACATTATAAACTTTTGAATTTTGAAAGAATCAGGTTTCCGTAGTTTTTTTATAAGGAAAGAAATAAAACCATATGATAGATAGAAAGAGAGGTGAAACTATTCAAAGGTCAATGACATTACCCCACTAAATAAGAGTGTACTAGTATCAACACTACAAACATGTAGATATAGTTAGGTTTTAAAGATACTAACATCCATTCAAAATTCTATTAACACTATAGATAGGCAGAGATATATAGGTCTTATTGATACTAGAAACCAACCTAGAGCTTCTCGACAATAAAGACAAATAAAGATAATTTGGTTTTAGGGATACCAACATCCATTTCGCTATTTATCAACATTATAGATAGATAAAGATAGTTAGGTTTCATGGATACTAGCATCCATATGAGATCCTTAAAAAATTGCATTAAAAAACATACGAACAATATAATAGTTAATGACATAGATAAGAAGAAATATAACATTAATTTTTTTCTTCAGTTAGTAAGAAGAAGAAGAAGAAATACAACATCAAGTTTTTTTTGGCACAAAGAGAAATAACTACAACATCTACAACCATGTTTTTATTTTTTTTACATATATACTATTCCTTATTATTTGAAAATTACTTATATATTCCTTCTTATATATACAAGATTTAAATTGAATTATATTTTTAAATTTAAATATTAATTGTAATCAGACTCAATTAAACATTGGTTTATTTTTTTGAATTTGAACCGAGTTCATCATTGACATAAAAAATGAAAATGATAAATACATATGTGTAAACTCTTTGTAATATCCTTGTGTAATCTCCTTTTAGATTTAGTCTTAATAAGATGTCTATAAATGTAGTTTTGTGAAAAAATAATAATTATAAATTGAGTCCTTATGTAATCACCTTGTCGATCCCTTCCTCACTATTAGCATTATTTTCCAAGTCTGGCTTGACTCTTATCTATCTATAGATGTAATTTTTTCATAAGAAAAATTAATATTAGACACTACTGAGTGCTTGTGTAATCTCTTTGTGTATTATTTCTCGATCTTAAGTTTTATTTCCACTAGCTTGACTTTATCTATATACAATTGTTGTATCATAATAAAATAATTATCAAAAATGTAACTCATTTTATACCTAGTAACTAATTTTTAACCTCTAAATTTATGAATATAAAATTTTAAAATCATTACTATGAAATATTATTAAACATCCCCCTTGTAAAAAAAATAAATTTCTTCTGACTTCCAATTCATGTTTATATGCAAAAGTATTTTATTATGAAAAAATAGTTATAGTAAAGTGATTTGATTTTAACAATAACACTTATTCCTCTCTGAATGTGCATCAATAACTTATAATGAGTGGTTGATATTTATTTCTACAAAAATTAGTATTTATTAATAAGTAGATGCCTATATTCTACACAAGATAAGAAGCTTTGATTATTCATTGATAAAATTATTTTTAACCTATTTAAAATGAGCACAACTACCTATTATAGGTCTTGTAATATATTTTGAATATTATCAATTGAGAATCCAATGGGATTTATATATTTGAAATGTTCATGTGCCTATGAATCAACATTATTAAATTAAAAGAGTCAATTATGCCTATTCTATATAATATATTAATTATATTATAAGAATAGATCAAGAAGTGATCATGTTATGCCCCATTATACTAATGTATTAATAGTATTTTAAGAATATTACTAATCAATAATCCAATATTTATGTCTTGTGTAAAATAAGCACGTGCCCCTTCCACAAAATCCAAGACTATTAGATTATTAAGTGATAACATTAGTCTTACCTTGATAGTGTAGAACGAGCACATGTCCAAATATCTAAAACAGATAAGAACATCTTCAATTAAAAATCCAATAATCTTCAAATGTTTAAGATATTATATTATTAATTGATGATGACATTATTATATTTTTAAAAATGGACTTGTGCCCATTCTATGAAAACCAAAAATATTATGATCATTGAGAAAGAAGTGTTAATATTATACCCCTTTCTACACAAGTCTAGTATACTAAGAATATTATCAATTAATAATCTAATATTTCTATTTTATGTAGAATGGGCACATGAAGATTCTAAAAAGAAAATATTATTGGATTATTAGTTGATAACATTCTTATAAAATATGAAAAATGGGCATATGCCCATTAAACATAGATTAAGACTACTAGATTATTAATTGATGATAGAATTATTATATTTTTAAAAATGGTAATTTTTTAATTCTATGTAAGCCAATTTTTTTTAGTATTGAGTAAGAGGTGTTCATATTATGCCCCTTTCTACACAAGTCTAGTATACTAAAAAATTATCAATTAAGAATCCAAAATTTCTATTTTGTGTATAATGGGCACGTGAAAATTCACATAAGTGAATACTATTAAGATATAAACATGTAAAAGACCTATACAAAAATTACACCTAGAAATTCCATAATAATTTGTATATTTTTCTCACATAGGGGTGATATTTGTTCATGGATAGGTATATATTCTCCTTTATAAGAGTTTTGAATAATTATGCAAGGTATTTTATAACTCAAACAATCAGACCCATTTAGAAAGTGATCTTCATGTGTGGTCCAAGTAGTTGAACTTGATCTTTGATATCTTCCCAAAAATTCTATGTGAGATTGTTTGTGGCTTGGATAACTAAAATTAGGTCCTCTATTATGTTTTATTCTCAACTTGTGGTCCTAACTTTGGTGAGGGATAAAATATCCTACTCAATCCTTCATGCCATAAGGTTTTCCTCCTAGGTGAAAGTTTATGTGAACACCCTCTTTATGCTCTAGATGCCTTGTCAAACTACCATTAGATGTTTAGGTCCCCATGATAGGCTATATCTGGTCATTGTGTACTTGAAGGCTCAATGGGTCTCACCCTTCCTAATCTAGTTAATGTACCCAAAGTAGAGGAAGGTAGAACATGAGGGGTGAAAGTCATGAAAGAGTAAGGTGGAAGCCTAGGGGGAGGATGAAGAGGTGAAATAGAGGAAAATAAGGGAAAAGGAGTGGAGGGGGAGATATGGGAGTGAAAGGAGGAAGGATGAATGGGGACCCCTAAAATAATAATTGGGCACACCATTGGTCCTAGTTTATGTTAACACATGCATAAATGGCACCTAGGAGTGGGGAGTTCAATAGGAATGAGGAAACCAACTAATTAAAGTTGAATATTTGGGCCCTAGAAGTGATACAAAAGGAAGGATGAGAAGCAAATATGGGAGAAATTAATATTTGAATAGAAGTATGTGAAGAAATCACCTTTTGATTTTTACATATCCTTTTACTTGAACAAGTTTGACAAGTTCAATGAGATACTTTAACATTCATCAGGCTCTCATAGGGCTATGACAATTTTGATACCCTTGAGAGATTTATTAGTTTAATAGGTTCCAAATGACACTTTCTCATTCATCTAGTTCTCTCATATACTAAAGGATCTCCATGAAATTATAATTAGGACTCTGGGGTCATGTCATCCCTATAAAACCTACATAACCTTAAATCTATGAAATAACATAGTTATCAAAAAACATATAAGTATGGGAAAACTTCCACATTGAAACACATGAAAGCTATGTTGTTATGGAAATAAGTGAATGCATGGATATATTTATGACCATTCACAATTTGTGAATGTTTTGAAATAATCAAATAATCAAAGGGAAACTTGGGTTCAAGGTTTTACATGATTTAGGACTAGGTGTAATAAGATTGGGGCTTTAGGAAAATCTTGTGTTGAGAATTTTTATAGGTTTCCCCCTTTTGTGTGAAAGTGTGTGGTCATCTTGGACACAAAAAAATAATTGATGATGGAATTATTATATTTTTCAAAATTGGTATGTGCCCATTCTACACAAGCTAAAAATATTATGAGCATTGAGTAAGAAGTGCTTATATTGTGACCCATTATACATATATTTATTATACTAAGAATATTATCAACACAAAATCCAATATTTATATTTTGTGTAGAATGGGCACATGAAAATTCTACACAAGTGAAGATTATTAGATTTATTATTTGATAATAATCTTATCTAATGTGTAGAATGGGCATGTGCCCATTACATACAAATTAAAGCTAATGTATTCTTAATTGATGATGACATTCTTATCTTTTTCAAAATGGGCATGTGCCCATTATATGAAATCATATAATATTATGAGCATTGAGTAAGAGGTACTCATTCTATGCCCATTTATATAGAGGTTTAGTATACTAAAAACATTATCAGTTAATAATCCAAATTTTTTATTTTATGTAGAATTAACACATGTAGATTCTACACAAGAAAATACAATTAGATTTATTAATTGATAATATTCTTATCTAAATTTGTGTAGAATGGGCATGTGCCCATTATAAAAAAATTAAGACTACTAGATTATTAATTGACGATGACATTCTTGTCTTTTTAAAAATGGGCATGTGCCCATTCTTCACAAGCCAAAGAAATATGAGCATTGATCAAGAAGTGCTCATATTATGTTCCATTCTATACAAGTTTAGTATTTGAACCCAATACTTGTTGATGTGCTTGTTGACATATTTGAACCCATGCTGCTTGACCCATGAAATAAATTCAAAAACAACATAACACTACACACACCTTCTTAGAATGTCCTTGTCATGTAAGAATTAGGGTCATTTTTATTTACCCAATAGGTTTCCAAAGAGGTCCATGAATGGGAAAACTTTTATCTTGGTTAAAAACTTATGTAGTCCTAGAATTTTAATGGGAATTATCATATCCGCATACATCAAGTGAATTAAACTCTTAGTTAATAGAATGAGCCCAAATTAGTCATTTCTTAATTTGGCATTAATTTAATATTTTAAACATAAACCATATTTAGATTAGGTGGTAGTGATGGGACTCCTCCAACTATTAGATCATGATCTCCTCTTGCAAATATAATAAATGTGAATATCGTGGTGGTAAAACACTTAGTTTATCCTTCATGGCACTGTAAACATTCTCAGAGTTGGCCAAGTGTCACTTGTAGAGTGGCAAGCTCACTGTGTTGTGTGATGACTAAGTGAAGCAAGGCACCTTTATCTTGAAATTTAGTATTATATGAGTTTGACATTATTTAGGTATACAAAGTGTATATGGTGCTCTATGATCTAATTGAGGATCTAACATCTTTGATACCTCTAGGTGTCAGAAGATATGTGGTTTTTTCTATTTTGATTGAGCCTCCTAAGTTATGACAAATATGATTCCTCTAAGCATAAGGGTACATGGGGATATTTTCATTCAATAGTGACTTGTAAGTTCTTAAAGGTATGACACCTCTACTTGAAGGGAACACATGAATATTTCTCATTTTATTGGGCCCCCTAGGGTTTTGACAACTCTGGTGCCTCTAAGTATTAGGAGACATGGATTTTTTCAATTCAATCAAGCCTCTTAGGGTTTTAACAGATGTAACACCTCTGTATGTAAAAAAACACATGAATATTTCTTATTTGATATAGCCTCTTATTATTCTAATAGCTATAACACCTTTGAGTATTAGGAGACATGTCTCATTCTCATTCGATTAGGCCTCCTAAGATTCTGACAACTCTAACACCTTTATGACCTATAAAATGAATTAAAATATATCATTTAAAAGAGCCTCATAAGTAAATATATGCTTACCTATGAGCTAAATTATTTTTTGAGAGTGTTATGTGGGACTCTAAGATTGCAAATCTAGGACTAAGATTTTGGTAAAATCCTATGCGTAGACTTTCCACAAGAAATAGTTAGCACCCCAAAAATAAAGCATAAAAACACTTAAGGAATGAAATGGGATGAATAATTTTTAACTTTAATAACAATGAAATATTTTTAAACATGAATAAATGGGCTATTATTAGGGCTAAAAAAATCTCAAGGGTTAGACTAGGCTCGATAGAGGGTCAAGATTTTTAATTTTTTTTTTGATGCATAGATCCCCATTTTTATGTGAAAAGGGAAATTTTGATCACAAAACACATGTTTAGCATCCTAAGAACATTATCAATTAATAATCCCATATTTTTATTTTGTTTAGAATGGGCATAGGATGTTTTGTTCACAACACATGACATTTTGGTCATAACACATAGATGTAGTTTACTAAGAACATTATTATAAATTAAATATTACAATATAAGGATACATACAGACCTAAAGTGAAATATTCTTATCTTTTTCAAAATGGGAATGTGCCCATTATATGCAACTTAATAGTATTATAATCATTGAAAAAATTGTGCTCATATTAATCCCCATTCTATACATGTCTAGTATACTAAGAATATTATCAATTAAGAATCCAATATTTATTTTTGTGTAGAATGGGCACATAAAGATTGTAAAAAAATGAATATTTTTATATTTATTAGTTGATAATTTTCTTATCTAATGCCTATAATTGGCATGTCCCCATTCTACACAAATTAAGACTATTTAATTTTTAATTGATGATGACATTTGTTATCTTTTTTTAAAATGGGAATGCATCCATTCTATGCAAGCCAATAATATTATGAACATTGAGAAAGAGGATCTCATTTTATTCCCCATTATACACAAGTCTAGTATACTAATAAATTATCAATTAAGAATCTAATATTTCTATTATTTGTAGAATGGGCACATTCAAATTCTACACAAGTGAATATTATTGGATTTATTAATTGATAACATTCTTATCTAAATTTTTTTACAATGGGCATGTGCCCATTCTACACAAATTAAGATTATTATATTATGAATTGATTATGAGAGTGGACATGTTCTACATAAGATAATAATATTATGAAAATTTAATAAGAAATGTTCATTGTATGCACCATTCCACATAGTTTTGGTTATTGGGAATATTACCAATTAATAATCATATATTCCTATCTTATGTATAAATATAATATGCCCATTTTACAAAAGGTAAGGTTATTGGATTATTAATTTATAATTTTATTATATTTTGTAGAATGTACAAGTTCCCATTTTAAACATGAAAACAATATTATGTCTATTCTACACATGTATAGTATATTAAGAATATGTTATCACTTCTTTAAGACACTTTTTAATAATGTGATCCTGTATATTCATGTGCATTCCCATTGTGGTTATGATTTTAACCCATGGCACACTTTTCCAATTTTTTCTAATCTTGTAACATCATACTTATCCACTACAATTTTAATCTTGATTAATAAACTTCTTCATCCTATATGTCAAGATCCATACTTGGTTTATCACTCAAGGATAATTGATAAGTCAGTTGGGCGTGTGAATTCCATGAAATGTTACATTATAAAAATAAGTGGTATGAGTGTAAATAATGTCATGACAAAGTGCTACAAGCACTCAAACATGCAATTAAGGAAATATAATATTCATTGGTAGAATATGGTGATATTGATAATTATATGCTAACTAATGGATAAAACATCAAGAACCATTTTAATTACATCTCACACAACATGTAGTATAAAACCCTCTATTTTTTCCAAGACATATAGAAACCACATTTTCTAAAATAATAACACTCATGAGAGATGAGAGGCTATGTGGTTATAAGATAACCCACATACATCAAGCCATTAAGGAGAAGAAGTTTAGTTGCAAACATTTTTAAAAATGCATAACTTGGTTATTTTGAGAAGTTAATAGGGTTGGATGACATAACTACTTATGAGTTTGAATAAAATTTCATGTGTGATGTAACCACTATCAAAGGATTATAAGTGGAGGTCACTAAGGAGTTTCTATAATAGGTAACTAGGTTTCCTTGTACATGGGAAGTTTGGCATATGAAACCTAGTGTTGTTATAGCTAAGACTCTATTTTAAATAAACAAAGAACAATTGGAGTCCTCAAGCAAAATTATAATTCATTCTTCACTACCTCAAATTAGGGTATAATTTTATATCTAAATTATTAAGTAATTAACTTGTGAGATCATATATTTAATACTTCATGTAGTACACTTTAATATCCTTAATCATCTAAAGAATGGGATAAGGGTGAATGTACCTAAAATTTAGTTAAACATGTTGAGAAGGATGACAAAGGAGTATTAGAAAAGTAAGCCAACATATTTGTCCCATCATTATTTAATTTAAATAACTATACACATATGTTTAATGGACCAATATCTAACCTAAATTGGGGAAGTTCATTGAAAATATAAAAAATACTATAATAAGAATAATAGGAAGTAGTTGATGAAAAACAAAGAATGGATGTTAAAGAATATGATGTGGCTACATAATAATAAGACCATGTAGGAGAAGAAAATATATAGATACATGAGAGAGGAATAAGGAGGAAGTTATTAGTAACTCATTCCTCAAATTATAAAATAAAATGCAAGAAGAAGAATGAAGACACCCCCTCTGCATTAATAGATAGGAAGAAATAAAAGGTTCCAACTCCACTCACTCTTAGAATATGATCATAAAGGATTAGGTGTAGAATAATAATCCAACACACTTTAGTATCCCCTAATATTTTAATAATAAAAAGTTTGGAATCATGTATGATAGAGGAGGATCTAAATGTAGATGAACATTAGACTTCCAAAAATTTTGATGAAGGAAAATTTACTTCATCCAATGCTGAGATTATATCCTTTGGAAAGATATAACATTGGAGTACTTCACATAATGTGTAAGTAGAATAGGTATCATTTGAGTAAAAATAAAATAATGTGGTGGATGAATAAGTGGAAATGGTAGAACAAGAAAACCCTAGTTAGCCTAGGTAGGAATAAAATTAAAAAAATTGTGGAAGCATTATGATAAATTAAAACCCTTAGGGTATGTATTAAGGAGATTGAGATAAAGAAGAATTGGTTAGATAAACTAGCTATGTTAGTTTAAGTATAGAATGTACATTTACAATCCCATACAAATTATACTTTAATATAAGTGTCCATTAGGTTTATATAACACATGAAAACACTTTTTCAATAAGCTCCACTTAGACTAAATAGCTCAATAAGGAAAAATTGTTCATGAAAAGGGATGTCAAGATATAGACCATGTAGATTCGATGGCATAATCAGTTTAGTAAATTAAGATATTAAAAATATATTTAAATAACAAGTTCAAAGATGTTGATTAATATATTTTAAAAATAAAAAATAAGGCATAAAATATGAGTCAGTTTAGAATGCAACTAATGAGTTATGGACCTCCTACAAGAGTGTATGTTGTCTACCTTGAGGAGAAGTGGTTAAATTTTAGTTCATGATAGTCTATTGTGGCATGCCCAAACTATTAATTGATCCTCCCTCCTTTGAAATATATAATAATATCACTACTAAGGATAAAAATAAATTATGTGGATTATATATACACAACTATGTTGTTCTTCATGACCAAGAATGGAATCCAAACCTATTTTTTAGTGATGTGCTTTTGATATATTTTTATTCTTATATTTATAATGATAAAAGAAGAGGTGAGGCATTATATGATTATAATGAGAAAGAGAAATAAACCACATTAATGATCAAAGGGGAGGTTACTAGGCTATATGTGATATAAGCATATTGGATTGTACTAATGAACAAAAAGGAGGTAGCTACAAGAACTAGGACATAAAATAGATGCCCAAAATTAGTACTTGGCCTTGATCATAGATTTAATTAAATAAACCTTAAATTCTTGTTTATTTATATGGAATGATCTTACCTTTTAATTAAAAAAGAAGGAGCCATCCTCAGGGTATAATTTCATGGTAACTCTCAAAAGAGTCACCAATATATTGATGTGGAAAGAAGGAAGAGATTGAGTTGCCTTTCCATAACATATCAACATCTTATTTTCTAGGTTCCCATTCCTGATTGGAGGTTAATAGATAAATTAAATGAAAAACTAAAGATAGGAAATGAAAGAGGATAGAATAAAATTTCATGTTTTATAAAAAATAATGGATGGGTACAACAAAACCATTTGACTTCCATCAAGTAAGCTACCATGTGCAAAGGTTTAGATTACTTGAGGACTAGAAAAAAATTTATTTGGGGGGTGTGATGATTTTATAAATCATCTATAAAACTACTCCACCAATCCTATTTTCCTATTTCCCTTATACCAATCTTAAGTATAAAAATTTACCTTTTATATCCCTTTCTAGTCAATAGTACTAATAAATATGATGTGCACATATTTGTGTTTTGTTTTTAAAACCTTTTTTTCTTAATAAATCTTACATCATGTAATTTTATTATTATTTTGGTTTTACTACTCATTTGGATCATCAAATAATAGGGACAAATCATGAGTTTTAGGGATTAGTACCTGACCCATAGAAATAAGGTGGCCATTCACAGAGAACTTATAAAATGTTAAATTAATGTGTAGTAACGTAATGATGGAAATATTTTCCAAAAATAATCACATTTTTCATTAAGACACTTCTAATAATTTAATCACACATATTCATGTAAATCCTAATTATATTAGTTTATCCCATTGGACATTTTTCACTTTTTGACTAATCTTTTCACATCATACTTATCCACCATAATTTATATCCCATCTAATTAATGTTATCATCCCACACAAGTGCCACAAATGGTTCATGAATTGAAAATAATTCACCTATTAGATGGGGGTGTCAATTCCATGAAATGTTTCTTGATGAAAACTTTATTATTAATAATGTGGATAATGTCATGACAAGATGTTATGGGCACCCAATCATGTAGTCAAGGAAAAATAATAATTATTGGCAATAATTTAAGGTGGATATTATGATCTTATTTTCCTCTTCTACATTTTTCCTTTCCATGGATTCTTTTATCATGGTGGGCTTCATCACAGTCTAGTCACAATGGTTCACCTTCCCTTCATTATCCCCATTATGATTTGTATCCCCATGCTACCCTACCTAACTATTACATATCAGCATAAATATGCACCATAGCCTTTTCCATAACCAACATATTTACAAGCATAGGAAATTTATTACCTTTAATCACCATTATAAAAAGGCCATATGAAACCTCAAATACAACATATCCTTAAAAAAATTCATATATGTACTCATAGATATTAATTTTCACCAAAATATCAATTTTAAAAGTCCACTCATTATCGAGATTTTTAATTTTTTCCATCTTCCTTATCCCATTCAAAATATTCCATAATATGATGTTAGAAATAATAGTTGTCTAGTATTAATAACCATGTTTTTAGCAACTCAAGTAGATAAAACTATAAAATATCATATATATCATCATATAGGTGTTTAGTAATAATATATTGTGTATGGGTTCTTAATATAACAAACTCTTTTTCAAAAACATATCCCTTCCTCTAGCTATCTTTCAATGTCTATTTGACTCAACAACCATCCTAGCATATTTTAGGTCTTGGAAATAGAACCATATTTATCATAATACAATAGAAAAAAACATTAGGACATGATGTTATTATAATATATTCTAATTCATATAAATCTACAATGTAGAACTCCTAGAGACATAGATTCCCATGATAGGCTTATTATGAAATAATTTAAATTATAAAAATTGTGAATTTTATGAATTGTTTAGGATGTCAAGCTTAATTTAGACATGCAAAAGATAAATATAATTTTTGAGTCCAAACAAAGATATATGGAACTTAAAAACATATTATGAATTATCAATGTATATGGATAGGGATACATCATATAGAAAACATCATAGATAAGTTTGTTCAACCTATAAACAATAATCAAAGTAAAAATAAGTTAACTTTAAAATCTATGAATATTCCCTAATTATAGAGTTTACATGATTCTTTGACCTATTATCTCTTCATTTTATCATACTTTCATTCCAATGGAATGTTCAACATGGTGTTTTTCTTATCTACTTAAATAAAAAATTAAAAAATATAAATTTGTGACATCTAAAACTATGTAAATTTATTGGGAACTATCATTCAAAATTTATTACTAATAATGTTAGTCAATGCACAATCCCTAAGTATGGATTTCTTTGGCATGAGGACTATTAGGATCTCACAAATAAAATAGTTAGGCCTTATCTTTCCTTTATCAATAATCTCTAGATCTAGTGTCTAAATTAATCATTATCCAAAATATACCTATGGTATACAATTTTTTTAAGAAAGGATTATAGAATCAAATTGATGTGATAGTTTAATAAAAGAGTTCACAACACTCTTTAGCTAGGATAACTCTAAGATTTCATTATCATAGCCATAGAAGATTTAGCATACACATAAAGAACAAAACCAATTGATATTCAAAAAAAGCATGTGAAAAAACATGTCTAATATAATGGATAACCTTTACTTAATTGGGAAAATAAAAACATGATTCAAGCCTAACTATCTAATGTGGGATAAATCCTCATGTAGGACAAAACTAGAAAAAAGATGAAAATCCTGGTCAGAACCTAGAAAGCATGATAAATATACTCTAACACACCCCCTAAAGTGAAGATAGGGGATAACAATAGAGGATGCAATATGAAGCCATGTGTCCCTATGGATGCCAATCCATCTTGCTGGAGTACATCAATGTCTAGTCATTGTAACCACCAAGTGAAATTAGGAATGGCATTGAGTACAAGGATCACTAAACATAAACACTATACTTTAAACTACTAGGTTGAATGATAAACTTGAGGAAGCATTATTTGAACACCCTCTAACAAGATGGTGATAAGTGAGAACAAATATTAGTGGGGATGCCACATTGGTGTCACTAATGGGGATACCACACTAGTGTCACAATAAGAATCACCAAGAAGGCCATATAATCAATTAAAAAATCCTCATATGGGTTTCAAAAAATAAAGTGCCTAAATAAGATACCCATGTACAAAGGAGGAATCCATAATACACTAAAAAAAGTACAAAATATACATATAACTCTCATAAAGTAAAGAAAAGAGAGAAAACCCATAGGAAAAACTACCCCCCCCCCCCAAAAAAAAGAGAGAAAAAAAGAAGAGAGAGCTAAAAATGCCCCAAAATTTGATGCTAAAGAATTCTAATCTCTAAGTACCCGCAAGTCACAAATAAACTCAATCTGCATGAGTGGTCTAAATCCACTGCTCGATCACAAAAAAAACTAACACTAGGCTTCACTAGAATAGATTCAATGAAAGAGACTGTCAGTGGTGAAAAAAATATAAAAGAGTACTGCATGTGCAAGTAAATCTCAACACCTAAGAAGTAGAATGTACACCACACCCCCTATACTACTGACTAGGTGGTAGTGTAGGAAAAAGGTTTGTATGAGTGGTCCAAATCCACTACTCAAACAATGAACAAGCTGACATTGTATGCACCAAAATAGATCCATATCAAATTGAAAGAGACTATCAAACTATCTAAGAAGATAAGATAAGATTGGGATTTACCAAAATAGATATAATTCAAGCTATGGGATATTGTCAACTATCAAAAAATTAGTGTCAAAAATACAAATAAATTCTCTCAAAGATGATGGCCTGTGGTGGTGATGGAAGAGATAATCAACTTAATAAGTAAAAAGGTGCCCATAATAGAGAACACAAATGCATGAAGGTAGATAAGGTTGAATAAAAAAACACCATGACACCTTATAAATAATTATGAATACAATATAACTCATACATAAAAACACCAAATGGAATCAAGGAAGACATTGGGTTTCACTAGAATAGCTCCAAACAAGGAGACTCTCAAACTATCAAATAATCCATCAAGAATCATAAGAGATTTTCCAAAAAACAAGGGAGCATAAAGGTATCTCCATATAAGAAGGTAAGCCACTAAGAAAGGGGCCTTGATGGAGACATGACATAAACTACAAGTATGCCAAAGTATCAATGCATATCGTGGGATGATGGAAGAGTGTGTCAAATGGTGATAAAAAAACCATCATGTATGAAAAAATCACACCAAAAAGGGATCAATATCCTTAAACAACCTACAAATCACATGTAAAAAGATGTTGGGCTTAGCCAAAAATGTATCCAAGATCATGCATGCATGAAGTACAATATAGAAAGTAGTAGTGCTCATAGTATAGATGACCCTGATGAATATGGTACTTTATAAATTTAGTGTGTTTACAATAAAAATAGGATTGATGGAATGCAAATTAAAGATAAAACACCTTTGGCAAAAATGGCACTCAAATCTGAGTTACAGAGCAAAAGTTATAGCTAATAACATTTCTCATCATTAATGGCCTATTTTAATTAAATTTGTAAAATTAGTTTAAATGCATGACCAAACAAGGGGTAAAGTATCCTTAAAGCAACTCGTTGGATCCAACATAGAGTGTAGAATGAAATGGTTTAGATTGTGAGGGGGAATTGGCCTCCTACCAACCTAGGCCTCACCCTTCATCTTTGACTGGCAAAAGAATAAGGTATATAAACAAGAAAAGAAACAAAATCCTTTAAAATATATTATTTTATAAAAAAAATCTCTCCATCAACAATCAAATCCATGAAACAATATGGCTTCCACCAAGTAATGATAAATAAAGCCTAAAAATGCTCACCATTACTTATAAATTTTCCCCATTTGGAGTTTTATGCCCCACTAAACAAAACTTAAGTCTCTGCATTAAAATAACCCCATCCATGTTTGCCACTTTACAATAATACTTACACCATTAATAATTGTATAAATATTTTTAAAAAACTATAATCAGTTAAATGATATGACATATTTAAAAAGTAATCCCTTTAAAAATAATTCAAATCCTTAGTTAAAAAGTCATGGTTTTGGATGCTTAGAATGGATTAAAAACATTACATTGCATGGAGAAATGATGAGGTGATTTGATGGAGTAGTTTTGAAAACATCAACTAAGGAGGATGAATGCATTGGATGGTGACAAGATGTAATAGTTTCACTGATCATAAAATGATGAAATAAGTTGCAAATAGGTTTGAATGGTTGTTGAAGACATAATGACCATGTACTAGATCTTACAGTTGGAGATGTTGAGTGGTAGATCAGAGAGTGACCCATATACATACAAGTAGGTATGCATTAGCTCAAGTAGAGAAACATCATCATGGAGATAAGATTACCACATATCTAGAATAGGACCAACCAAAAACTACAACCCCTCTACCAATGGAGAAATAAATGATGTAAGATATATCATATAATGATAAGGACATAAAAATAAAGTCCCCTTCAAACTAGAGAGAAAGGAAATACATCCATCAAATGGATCAGATATGTCAACACCAATTCCATAAACATCAACACATATGTTATGCCTTGGGAAATAATAGTCCCATCACTTGTGGGAGTAGGAGTAGGCACCTGAGCACTTTCCAAAGGCATAAAGATGATAATCACCATGGAAAATAACAATGCAACCTTAATAAAATGCCATCAATAATGCCATTCTCTATTGGTATAGGTTATCAAGAGACAAAATAAAAGAAAGACTATTCTACAGGAAGAAAATAAAAAACCCTTCCTCCTCACAGTTGCATCATAGCTTGCTCATTGTAGTCTTCACCAATACAATTTGAACATGGCACATAGTGATTAAAGAGTCCAAAGGATCAATCAAACTTTAATTCCAAAGCCATTTGGATGGAAAAAACCAAATGGTTAGTGGAAGGAACTTCAACATTAGAAATATGGGTAGGTTGTATTGAAATGTATCCCAAGCCAACTTCACATAACTTGAAATAAAACTTTCAAATGAATATGAATGCTAGAAAAGGAAAACATGCCAAGGAAGTTAAACTAATCACTTGATAAGATAAAATAGTCATACACACACATTGAAACTAGTCAAAAGAGGAGGTAAATCTATAAGTTTATCATTGATCAAAGGCTTTAAAATGGTTAGGGCTTCACCATACCCAAGTGGAGGATACATAAATAGCCTATCAAGGCTAAATTTATACTGAAGTAAAAGAGAATAAGAGAAAGGGCATAGCAGAGAGAGATGAAAAGTGTCAAGAGGGGTTAAAATCAATAAAGTATTTTTGAAACTATCTCATCAGGTCATCAATGACATGTGTACTTTCTTGAAGATGCTTTCCTACTCCAAATGGCATAGGAGTTTCATTCCTTGTTTGACACCTTAGTCTCCTTCTTTAAAATTCCCCTTTACACATGTGAAGAGTGAAAAATGGCACTCTTGACCATAAATTAATGTTGATCTTAAATATTATTCTAATATTTGACACCTTGCATCAATTTAAAATATCTCCAAACTGACATCTCAGTGGTAATCATCAAGTAACTCTTTAAGTGTCTTCAAACCCTTTAGCTCTACCACAACTCACTTTTTTTGCAAGTGTCAAATCTTGAATTTATCTTCATGAATAAAATTATTATCTTTGGATAGAATCTATATATCATATCATACCTAAAACAACTCATTTGGATGCATTGAACACTTACTAAGATCTCATCTTACACCTAAAGCTCTCATTTGGCCTCAATTTCTTATAGCCCTGAAATCATGCAAAGCTCCCTGTGTGAAATTATGTACAAATTATATTTTGAAAATAAATATAATTTTTAGTGTGCATTATCCCCTTACATATCCATGCTAAATTTCATGACTTTAAAGAGAGTGGAAGTGTTCTCTCTCTCTCTCTCTCTCTCTCTCTCTCTCTCTCTCTCTCTAGAAATTGAGAATTTTATCTAGACTTCTCCCACACATAAAAAACCAAAAAAAAAAAAAATATTCACTTTCCAAAGCCTATAAACATAATCCATACCAAATTTTAGAGTTTGGCGCCTTGTGTAGATAGGAGAACCATGAAATAGTCCAAGAAACTAGCCTTTCTCAAGCCTTTTTAAGAATGGATTTAAAAACTATTCCCATAAGATAAATTACAAGGTTGAATGTAAATTTTTTTGGGTTTTATGAGGTATAAGGCATGTCAATCCATCCTCCCCAATAGTTTGTATCTGTCCATGATTTTCTATACCTTATTTGGATCTCAAAACCTCATAAATGTATAACATTTATTACATCCATAAAATTTTAGGTAAATTAAAATATAATATTGATGGTACCCTTAGATTTAATAATTATTTTAATATGTTTTCAGTTTTATTTCAATTCATTTTATGTTCTTAAGAGATTAATCTCTCTCAACTAGTCAAAACTAGTCTTCTAGGTAGGTTATGAGTGCCTTGCACAATTAAGAATTGATCATAAATCTCAAGCCTTAGATGAACATCCAAATGATATTAATGATTATTTCATAAATATACTATATTATTACTAATATATGTATCCACCATGCATATCTTCACAAGAAATATGATTAAGTTTAGGAGCCTCTTGGGTGAGCAGACTGTGCATTTGTAAGGTCAAGAGAAAATTTAGGCCTAAAAGTACTATTTTGATATTTGGTTTAGATTCCAAACACCTTAAGGATGTCTGTAACAATATTTTTGAATTTTTATAATGGTCATCTCTACTATCTATCTCTATAAACCTACTATGACTTTCATTGACTCATACCTAGGGTTCTCAAACTAACCTATATAAATTACTCTAGTTGATTGTGTTAGACCTTTTCCTCCCTATTTAAGGAGTTAAAACCATAATGGAAATATTTTTTGAATTAAATATAAATTTATTTATACCCATTTATAAATTTAATTTTTTCCAATAAATCCATTTGAATTAACCCACTATGCAGAACCAATAGTTATGATGCAAAGACATAGTTGTAGGTGTGTATTTGGTTTCTTTGCCTTTAATGAAGAGAGTAGGTGGAATGAATACCTTTAATATGTATGTTGAGACATAATTTTAATATTTTTTATCTTTTTATGACCATAAAACCTTTTTATACTAAGTACCTTCCACCTCTAACTAAATACTTATATAAACCATCAAGCTTTCATGGATAGGGATAAACATTCCATTAAGTCTGTTGATATTCATAGGAGTCTAATGATTTATTAATATTGAGAATGGATTAAATTTAGAGTTTTCCATTTATTTATATTACTACCATCTCACAATTATACCCCAACTTGTGACCCATAAGGTCTTATGCAACCTCTAAACTTGAAAGTCTTCCTGAGTTCATATATAGGCATGTGGGTTCTCATTAGCTGTAGGCAGATATATTAGTTTGTGGGATCAAATAAATGAGTCTACAACTCATTACTATCCATTTATTCACTTAATAATATTCCACATTTTATTCCTATGGATTCATTTGGTATTCTACCCATCATTCACATTTTTCATCTCTAATTACCTAAAAACAGGCCTGACTATAGGTGAAAATTTGGGTTTGCTAAACTTTGAGTGATTTCTCTTTATAACACTCTTTACAAACTTTTAAAGACCTTATTAGTTTTAAATAGTTCCATATATGTTTATCACTCATTTAGATCCAAACATCACATATAAAACATTACATCTTCCTTCTTCATGCTTGGAGGTGACTTGAATTTCCCAAACAAGCTTGTAGGTTCTCATTTAGTGCTTTGAATGCAATTTTAGAGGTTTGGAATATTGAGTAGGATAATTAAAATCTTAATAATTTTTTAATAGATTATTATATTATTTACATATATTTAATTATTCACTCATCTCATTGAACCCCAATTTTAATGCAAGGGTATTGAATTTTATGTGCAAAGAGACCTATAGGTCTAGGTAGACTTCTAGGTCTATCTTTTTATCATTTTAGGCCTTTTGAAGAGGAATTTTTGGACCATGAAAATAATGAATACAAATTTCCAATGTTATCTACCCTTTCTAAATAATTTATGAATTTTTTCAACACATATTTGAGACTTTTTTTTTCATACTACCTACTATAGGCTTGAAGACAATCCATAGGCTTAACACTCTATTTTCATGTTTGATATTTTTGAACCCAGTTGATCAGAGATGAATTATGGAGAAAGTAATGATAATTTTTATTCTTATCTTCAATTATTATTATGGGGTTTTATACACATCTTCAGGATTTATCATATTCACTGTCATAAACCCTTACAGATTTGGAGGTCTTTGTTTGGCTTCATAATTGATTCTTCCTCTCATGTTTGGATTCTCCATTAAATTATGGATAAAAGTTACATGGAGGTGTAAATAATGTTTAGGGACATAAATAAGACCATAATAAGTCTCCCAACACATTTAAGACTTTTATTTTACCTTTATGCTTGGATTAATATACACAATCCAAAATAAACCAAACCATTACATGTTGCTTGTATAAGGTGGTGTTAGAATAAGACAGGGAAATTATTAGTATCTTGTTTCATTTTAGAGAGTTATATGTCATAGGTAAACTTCATCCATCTTTTTTGACTATTAAAAACCATGAAACTCAAAAAAAACTATGACAATCTCCCTATAAACTATGCAAAAAATGATTTTCCTTGCCAAATTGAACTCACACGTGCCAAATGTGACTTGGAAAATAATTTTATATGTTTTTATAAGACCATTATATCTTATTTAATTTATATCATGCATACAACTTTCTTGAAACTATCATTTTAGGGAGAGAAAATGAGCCTATGGGGTTAACTAATTATTTTTTATTATCCCACCTTATTAATGATTGTTCATAAAGGAATGGATAAAAATATGACCAATATTTAAATTAATTTAAATATCTTTAGGACCCCCTCCTCTAAAATAAATATTAGACCATGAATCTCTCTCCTTTGTCTGTACTGAAAATGTGAAGTTGACCTTTACAAGCTTGCCAATGGAACAATGGAGAAAAGGAAGAATTTTTTGCATCATATATAATTGTACCTACAATCCAAGAATATATTTTACATTTAGAATCTTAAAATACACTTGAAATTTTATTACCTAAAAGTGAGTTGCCCAAGTCTATACAAGTGTTTAAAACTACCCTTTTAGAGTGATTTTTTGCAAAGCTGAAGTGATCTGACATCTCTGACATACATGGAAGTTATAAAACTCCTTTAAAAAATTGGAAAAATTAATTTTTATGGGAATATTTTTTGTCTTTGACACACATTAAAAATAGTTATATGTACTTTTCTTTCATAAAACTTTACCTTAAAGTTTGTAAAAGAACTGTAACTTCTCCAAACCAACATAAAATGTTTATACACATTTATTAAGGGGTAATATGAATTTAATATAAACCTAATAACCTAATAACAAGCCTTATTACACCATGACATGTATGGTGTATTACAAGACCAAAACTAACCATTACCTTAATTTTGTCAAATTAACCTTAACATATGTTAATAAGACCTTATAAAGACCATTTAAAAAATATTTAAGGCATGGAAATTACTAATAACAAATCCATTAAGACATGAAAACTCTAGTTTAAACTTATAGGTGTTAATATTTTTGACTTGGGGTTCAAAAATGGTCAACAAATTAGTGATTCATAGGGGTAGCATGCTTGTAATGCTAACTATACCAGTAGCCTTATCCGTCCATTGGGAAAAGGAGTCACTTTCACTTAAAATCAAACCTAATAATACTTATAAAAATATAAAACAAATTTATTTGACCTCCAAACACACATGAAACAAGGACAATACATAAAGTAAGGAAACAAAATAGTCACATGTGTTAGCTATATACAACTGACCTAAAAATAATTTCTTCCTTTTAGATAAAAGGGGAAGATTATGAGATATTTTTCTCCATGATATGAATAATAACATGAGGAAAGATTCATATTGAACCTTTTCATTTTTGGCTTCATCCTCATATCAATTTCCAACCCTCTTGACATGCTTTCAAGTGAAGTGACATCAACCAACCAATCACCTATGAATATGAACTCATCTTGTGCTTCAATACCTTTATCATGATTCTTATTTATGTTTGAACCTATATAAAACATGAAAATATCTTATATTATAGGATAAACATCACCCTCATCTTTTAGGGACTCCATGAAATGATGTATCTGATCTTGAATGGTCTTTTGTGGATCTCCACATTGTTTCTCAAGAAGAGAGAAGCCTCAAAAACATCCTAAATCTATCTATCCCCAAATTAATTTCATATTTTTAGTTAATTATACCATAAGTAATCATAATATTCATGATAACCCTTTTGAAGAGGTACAACCTAAAGTACATCCTTAGAAGCTTCTTATTCTATTGTAGCAACTTGATTAGCCTTTACTCCTTCAAGATTCACTTTTAATTCATCCTTAAAAATTGCAATTATTTTTATTCCCCAAGTGGGGTACCATTGAACATTTCTTCTTCATACACACTTGAATCATCTTCATCACACTCTCCTTGAACTTCACTTGCAGCTATAACTTCTTCTTTTATCCTCCATATAACATGATCCTATTCAAGAAGGGAGATGGTGAGAGGTTGAGTAATATGTTCATGAGTTTGAGGAGTATGAGGTATGGTAGGTGGATCATGAATTATCTTAGAAATTGAGGAAAATTATTGCAACTTGAGACCTTGGGAATGGTGGATTTTTGAAAAAATTCTTGAAGAGAGAAAATTCAATTGTGTTATGAGTGCCTCAACCTTATCAACAACCATTTGATTATTCTCATATAATTATTGAGGTCCCTCAAAGCCTACAAATTTATTTTCAATAGTATCAAATAGGGCCTCTTTTTTTGTCTTTAATGCATTCTTGGATAGAACTTCAAGATGGAAAAGATTTAGATTCTTAAGGAAGGTAAAATGGGGCTTGAATAGGCGTAAGGTATTCTTTTATTTTTATCTCTAAACCTTGGATTGATTCAAGTTTCTTTATCTTCAATTCCAACTCTTAAATTTACCTATCTATATTCTCTTGGAATAGATTTTCTTGAAGGTGGTCAATGAATTCATGAGGATAAGGAACATAAGAATGTTGATTGGGATACAATAGGGATATTAAGGAGGTATGGGAGAGACTTTCATAGGTTTAGATTCTTTTTTGAATTTAACTCCCAATCTATGCTTGTCTCATTTTAATTAATCCATGATTTCACCAATTGATTCCAACTTAGAATCTTTAAAGAATTATTTGGGTGTTCTTGAAGAAGAGGCATAGAATTTTGTGCCAAAATAGAATCATTAGCTTCCCTCCAAGTGGCAATTAATCTCTCTAATTATGATTTGTCTTGGTTTTTAACAATAGGCTATTCAATAACAACCTCTTCATTGTATTGAATGTTCTTTTGGATTGATTTCAAAGAAGGGAAAGTTTTATAGGTATGTGAAGGAATTGGAACACTTTGAAACTCACTTGAAATGGTCTCTTGGGGAAGAATTGGTGGCACATAAGAGAGATGAGGTGATATATATGAGGGCACATGGGGATGATAACATGGAACCTATTATCCTTAATGAAATCTTAGAGTATCTTCTATGCTTTGAATTAGGCCACTTATATCCATACTTTCACTTATGATTCATTGAAAATTTGATATATAAGGTGTTCATTCCCTCTTCTTTAGTTGCAATGTGTCTCTCAAATTATGAATGAGATGAATAGGGGCATTTTGACCATACTTATTTTATGTGTTAATCCTTATCATATACCTTTCATATCCTAAGAGAGTTTTCTTGAAATGTGAAATAGACTAATTTGAAAAGTGGCCATGTTGGCTATGGATAACATGGTCTTGATAAGGCTAATAATATGCAACATCATAGTCATATAGGGGGAGTGTAGGATGATCTTAAGACTGATATGGCTCATGATAAGACTAATATGACTCAAGGTGAGGTTGATATGGATCATTATAGGACTAATAAGGCTCATCATAGGGTTGATAGGGAATACCATAGGCCTTAACTTCTTCATCAAATTAAATGAAATTGAAATTCACTTCAAACTTATTCATAACAACTTCATCAAGACATTGAATTGAAAACACATCTTACTTTGAACAAGTGCCTAGGTTTCTAAAACTAGTTGATTGATATTAGAGGTATCATTGATGTTTTAAATGCATCCAGAGACTTATATGTAGAAGGACAACACCAACAATCCTTCAACCACTTTGGACCTTAGTCCCATTGAGCGTGCCAAAACTATTATAGACCAGATTTTCACCCTTGGAAGATTTTTAAATCCTTCTAAATTTGGGATAACATGGAGATAATCCAAGGATGTGGTTGACCTTATGTGTATTGAATCTCTAGGTTAAAGGAATAGATCCCCTTGATGAATCACTTAGGCTCATTCACTAATCTAATAACTTGATAGCAAAAGAGAGATAAACCTACTCTAATGGAGGTGATGCACCAAATTTGCTTAAACACTACCAAATAGTTTCATGTGTACTTAAACCATGAGCCTAACTTGAAATAAAAACTACTCCAAATATGCCTTTATACATGAACAATTCGTATGAAGGTCATGAAATATATTTGAGCTAGGAGGACTACCAAAGAGGTCATACGATGAAACTAATGAATAGACAACTCACTAAAACTTCACACTCCACTTGGACGCTTCACATAACCTACAAAATTATTTTAAACTAAATATGAATGTTAGAAAAGGATAACATAAAAATGTAACTAAGCTAATCACTTGACAAGATCAACTAGTCATGCACACACATTGAAACCAATCAAAGGAGGAGGTAAAACTAGAAGTTTATCATTGATCAAAGGCTTGAAAATAGGAAAGGATTCACCATACCTAGGTGGAGGATATATACATATGTTTGATATTTTTGAGTGCTATCATGGAGTTGTCCAAGTGAGTGGATGAAGTATTTTGATAGTCTAAGTGTCAATGACAAAGTGTGCAGTGTGTTTATCCTAGTATGCTTAAAGTTAGGTTTGTTGATAATTAGTTTTGACATGACGAGGGATGGGTCTAAAGTATTGATCATGTGTGAGGGGTTTTATAAAAGGTCAAGTATTATTTTAGATCTTGTGTAAGTGCATGTTATTCATATAGTTCTGTATTAAGTTCATCTTATCATAGTTAGTTCTTTGGCAAAAAAATCTAAGTAGGTAGTTTTCTAACATCACCATTTCCATGTATGGATGATTCAAGGGGATTTGGTCACATGGGTGTGATCACATTAGTCCCAAGTTACTATGGTTCAAATTTTATGTCATGTGATTAAGTGTAGTAAAAGTTATTAAGGTTCAAATTTGGCCTTCCAAATAGATTATAGTAGCTTTTATACTTAGCCAGACCATCACTACACATCATATAGATATTGATGAACCAACAAGTTTGTGAATTTATTTTAGGTACATAAAAAGTAATTTTTTTATCAAAGTTTCCCATATAGTTTTTGTCTATAGTGTCAATAAGTTAATCTAAAAATTTGGAGTCTTGAAGTGTTGTCTAGATCAAGTTCTGAAGCTTCAAAGTTTCTCTAACAGATTGTGATGGGTCGAAGATCATCAAGTTTAACCATGTCAAATACTAAGGTCATTGGTCAAAAGATATAATAGTGCACATTAATTTATTATCTTTATGCAATAGTGTGCATGAGATTCAACACGTCAAAGGTTGTGCATGTAGGTGACAAGTGTCACAATCTTGATAGTCTGACAGAATATCAATGACGAGTGGTGATTTATACTGACAAAGATCAATGGTGTGGGACAAGTTAAAGAATAGATGATGCATGTGAGGATTCCAAGTGGCACAAGAACATGAACTATTATTAATGTGCTTAGAAGGTATTCAAGGGTGTTAAGTGTTATAATATAAAGTTTTTTTAGCAATATCTAATGGTGAGCATTGTAAGATAAAAACTTGGGTGATCCATAGAGATCAACGATGTGCATTTAGTTAATATTGCAAGTATGCATGAGATGATGTCAACATGTTCAAGGTTTAATGTTTGGATAGTGGAGTGTTATGAGTTAAATTTCAAGCTTATTATATATAATATTGATGGTTCAAATTGAGCAAGCTAAGTGAAGATCATGAGATGAATATTAAGTGACTGAGGTTTAACTGTGATTGTTTAGATTTAAATATTTGAATTTAATGAAGGAAAGACTAGTGCTTGGTTTTCGAGCCATAATTTTTGATCTATGAAAAATTCAATGTTGTAAAAATAAAAGTTGTATAGGACTTCAAAGAACATCTATAAATATTCATTTTAAGGTCTAAAAATTTGTACAATCAAATTTATTAAGATCTAAAGTCAATTGTGTGTTTTTTCATGCTTTGCAAGTAACCCAATAAGGGTAATTGAGTTACTCTTGATGGTATTTAATTTTTTTAAGATGAGATAACTATTGAATACTATTGTATAATCCATGAGGAAAATATTTATGTATTTTAGAGTTTTGACTAATCCATATTCAGTATGAACAAAGGCTTATAAGGTGACTATGTGTTTGTTCATGTTGGATATGTGCACAAATTATTGTTTGAGCAAATTGAGATTTAGCAAAAGGGTATTGTGATGGTTTTTATCACTTAAGGAGGAAATATATATTATTTTTCATAGGTCCATGTATTTAAAAGTGTTCCTATGTTCTTAATTTTACTCGAATAGGTGTCAAAAAGGTGAATGGGTCTTCATAGGACCTAAAAGGTGATTTAGGCCTATTTGAAAGAGGGTTGTGCTTAAAGGTGACCCATGTTAGATAACTTAAGGGTGAAGATGTGTTGTGGCCAATAAGGAAGGTTGTGATCATAATTAATCATGAAGACTCTATAAAATGTGAAACCAAATGTGATGGTTTCTAGGCTTGTGTGAGAACTAGGAGAAAAGGTGAGTATTAGAGTTGAAGAGTGAAGGAAAGAAGAAAAGGGTGTGTGCCTAGTAGATGGATTAATTATTAGATTAGGTTGTTGACTATGTGTATGACCTATAGGTCATATTTATGATATAAGGATAGTGATATTATAGGTTTGAATATTGAGTATGAGGGAAGAGGTTTAGAGTGATCCAAAAGATGTTTTTTGATGTGTGTGGTTGCATGAAGAAGTGAAGAGAGATGATAAAAATTGTATCTCCATCAAATTGGAAGATAATTAGTGATTAGGAGACATTAATTTCATAGGTTTTAGGAGGGTGATAAACATATTGGTTAGAAGTACTTGACCAAAAGGTGGTTAGAAGCATTTGATCATCTTATGGGCATGTGCTCTTTGTGAAACATGTGTCACTAAAGCCAATCAGAAGGACTTGAACAAAAGGTGGTTATAAGGAATTAATAACCTTAGAGTTAGTTTTTCCTTATGAAATAGGTGTTTCACTAAATTTTGGTCAGGTCTTGACCAATCTCATGTTTGCATACTTCTTATAGGACAAGTAGTCCATGTGTGTGTGAGCTTGAGAGTGGGTTTTATTCCTCAAGAGGGTTTCTCACATAGAGATTTTGTTATGTGTATGATATTGGATTATCTTCATTATTAATTTTTATAAACATTTTGTATGATTCATTAATGGTTGTGTTTAATTATTAAGTGTTTGAAGGATTGGAATTAAAGTTGAAATATCTTGCATCACGGATTCACTCCCCCTCTTAGTGATTATACCTCCAGCAATTGGTATAAAATTGGGTCCTTTGGAGGAATTTTTATAGATTGAAGGAGATTATAAGTATCAAAAAATGGATAATCATTTTAATAAAGAGAATCAAAATTGGAAGGTTTTGATCAAGGGACTTGAAGAACATATATGTACTTTGAATAAATATGCCAAAGAGGAAGAGAAAGTTATCAATGATCTCAAGGTTTAGCTAGAAGATGCCAAGGAAATTTTGAGTTCAAAAGAGGAAATTAGTTGAAAAAAAAAATAACATCTTGTATGATAAATAATTTTTTCATGACAATGGAGAAGTGTTCTATGATAGTGAGAAAGAAGAAGCAATTCTAGGAACTAAGCTCATAAAGATGAATCACAAGATGAGGTATGAGATCAAATGTCTTAAATAATAATTTATTTATCTTGAGGGAATATTTTTAGGCAAGAGAAAGAGATATGAGAAGTATCAAGAGTTGATCAAGTCTCTTGAAGAGAAAACATATAGATTGAAGCATGGCATGGCTAAAGAAGCCAAGGAAGATAAGGAGACCATCAAAGATCTTAGATTTTAGTTAGAATCTACAAGTTATAGTTTGATAACTAAAGGTGATGAGTGTACACAGTTGAATATTGAAATGGAGTCATTAAAGAGTGATCATGAGCTTGTTTTAGTCAAGTTAGACAAGCTAGAGAAGGAACATGTAAATCCTGAGTAAGCTAAGAAGAATGCAATATTTGAAAGCAATGCAAGAAGGTCTATTAGATAACCAAATGCTTCAGGGTATGTTAGTTTATTCCATGATCATTATTATACATGCAATAAGTATGGTCATAAAGTTAAGGACTATAGAAGGAAGTTAGTCAAGTATGGACATTCATGGAGCTATGATAGAAGGAACTTTTGGCCAAAGATTGATCATAATTCAAATCTATCAGAAGGTATGAATGATGTTATTTATTTCATTTATGATAAGAAAGGTCATATTTCTATACTTTTTCCTAGTAAATTACATAATCCCTCAAGTTATCTAAAGAAGGGAAATATTCCTAGAAAGCATATCAAAATTCAAAACATGATGTGGAGACCTAATGCAGTGAAGGCTAGTCCTATTAAGTTTAAGGATAAAAATTCTAATACTGTAGAAAAGGAACCAATTTTGGATGTGTCTTAAGAGTTCCAAGGAAGCTTAATATTATTCCAAATGGAGAATAAGGTGGATGATCCAAGAATTAAGTCAATTATAGAACTCAAAGCTAAGGAAAATCTAAAAGAAAGATTTCAATCTCATGGTTTATTTGTTATAGTTGAATAATTTTAAAGTAAGGAGTTTCATGATTGCCAAGAGTTCTTATTGTTTGCTTTGAAATATGAGAAGGTGTTAATTGAATAGATATGCCAAGAAATTGTGTTTTCATCATGCATTATCAAAGAAGCCAAAGAATAGATGGATGCCAAGTAAGTTGTTTCAGTTAAGAAAAGGAAGATGAAGAAGAAGGTTATTCAGTCCTGTGATGAGGATTGGTATGTTCCTCTGTTTTAGATTCTTATGAATTATAAATGTCTTTGTTTTGATTCATGAAGGCATTTCTCAGTTTGAAGACGCATGTGGTCTTTTAAGGGTATTTTCAATCTAGAATATTAGATTGAAGGTTTTCAAAGGGAAAAGAAGGATTTGTGAGTTGTCAAGATGATATTTTTACATATAAAGGTCTATTGAACTTATTATAGCATGCTTCATGTGGTTTTATGGCCTGAGGTATGTTGAAGTCAAATTGGAGATTTTGAGTGCTCTCAGTTTTCTTAGTTTTTGGCTTAAGGGAAAGTAGGTCTAAAATGGGTTATAGGATGTATGGGTTCTCAAAATTATGGAAGATCAAATATTTGTCCATAAGTGTGTGATGGTTTTATCTAGGTGTGAAATAAGTTTTAGAGGTGAGAATTGACCAGAAGGAGGTTTGATGACCTTGTTTGTTTTAAGATTCTAGGTTTTTGGGCTATGTTAGAAAAGTGGTTTGACTTATGATTTGAGGTATAAAAATTCTTAATAGGTTGAATGGGCTAAATTAATTTTCAAATAAAGCTTCAAAAATATTTTAAGGTTTGTGGTTTTCAAATTATTCATGTTTTTGTCAAGATGGATGCCTAATTAACTAGAATTTTTGTGAAAGGAAGTTTGTTTTAGAGGATGACGTAGGTGATAAAAATTTGTGCGCTTGAGTGAGCATATGAGAGTGATCTAGATATGAAGTTTCATGTCTTTAAAATATGTCTACTAAAATCCATGGGCTTTTCAAGTTCTAGGTAGGGCTACAAAGAATCTAGAAAAGCCTAGTATGAATAAGAGTGTTTTTTGACCAATTTCACCAAAAGAGCATGGTATGAGTGTTTCAATGTAATTTATATGGTTGATTTAGAACATATGTTCTCTTGCGTGTATGGCTTGAATATCTATTGGTACTCTTGGAGGTGGTTTTTAAGTGAGAGTATGAAAGCAGAGTGGTGTTATTTGAAGACCCAAAGCAATATAGTGTTCTAAGTTTGATATTTTCATGTTGTTAAGGCCATGAAGGTGTTCTTAAAAGTTATTTAGGTAAGATTTGGTTATGAAGATCAAGGGGGAGTCTTTCAGGTTGGCATAATGAGGAACATGGACTTAGGGGGAACTAACTTAGATGGCTTGAGAGGTCTTCATGATCAAAGGGGGAGATAGATTGTTCAGTTTATTAGGTATAAGTATCAAGAAGGCTTAGAGTAGAGGTTTTTATTTTATGCTTAGTGTCATGAAGTTTTGTTTGTGTTCCTTGAGGTGGCTTGAGAGAGAAGGCTAGTAAAACTACGTGGTGGTTCTTCATGGTGTGTGGATATCTGAAGATGCTCAAGAGGTACAATGGATTAGATATCTTAGGGGACATCCCTCTCAGATGTTTCTTGGTGAGTTTCATCATATTTTAGAATTTTTTTGTGTTATTTCTTCATTAGTTGTAGTGTTTGGTTGAAGAGAGTGTTGGCATGTATCAAGAGGAAGTTGTCAAAGAAATAAAAGGTAGGATCAAGGTAAGGGGGATTTTGTATCATATTTATAGGGTGGTAATCTCCTTTCGTAGTATTTTCAAGTCCTTAGGATCAGTTTATGCCCACTTTGTCATTGTGTCAAAGGAGAAGAAGGTTCCTATTATGAAAGTGCTTAAAGAAAGAGAAGGAAGGTAAGATTTATGATGGGTTTTGACATCGATGACAAAAGGGGAGATTATTGGAGAGTTTTTAGTGATGTAATTAAGGTATCTAGGTGAGTGGATTAAGTTTCTTGATATTCTAAGTGTCAATGAAAAATTGTGTAATGTGTTTGTCCTAGTATGCTTGAAGTTGGCTTGGTTGATCCAAAATTTTGGAATGATTAGGGATGTGTCTAAAGTATTGATCATGTGTGATGGGTCCTATTAGAGGTTAAGGATGATTTGAGATATTTTTGAAGTACATGTTACTCATCTAGTTATTCATTATGTTCATCTTGGCATAGTTGGTTCTTTGGTAGAAATTTTTTAGTAATCAGTTTGTTGAAATCATCGTTTCCAAATATGGATGAGTCAATGAGAGTTGGTCATATGGTTTTGATCAAATTAGTCCCAAGTTTCTATGGTTAAAATTTTAGTTCATGAGATTAAGCATAATAAAAGTTATTAAGGTTCAAATTTGGCCTTCTAGCCAAATTATAGTAGCTTCTATACTTAGCTAGACCATCATTGCATGTCATGTAGATATGGATGAACTAATAAGTATGTTCATTTATTTTAGGTATTCATAAAGTAATTTTTGATAAAAGGTTTACATGAATTTTTTGTCTATAGTGTCAAGAAGCTACCTTGAAAATTTAGAGTCTTGAGGTGTTGTCTAGCTTAATTTATAAAACTTCAAAGTTGCTCTAGTAGATTTTAATGGGTTGGAGACCATCAAGTTTAACCATGTCAAATATTGAGGTTATTAGTTAGAAGATATAATGGTGTGAATTAATAGATGATCTTGATCCAATGTCATGAGTAATATTCATCATGTTAAATTTTGCACATGTAGGTGATAAGTGTCATAAGCTTATTAGTCTAATTCAAGATCAATAGTGAGTGGTAATTCATATTGAAAAAGATCAATGGTGTGAGACAAGTCAAAGAATCAACAATGAAAATAGGGATACTAAGTGGAAAAATTGCATTAAATATTATTAAATTATTCAAAAGGCACATGAGTGTACCATCTATCTTAATCTCAAGAGTTCTAAGTAAGATCTAATGGTGAGCACTACAAGATATATACCTAGTTGATCTTCAGAGATTGATGGTGTGAATTTAGTCAATATTTTTAAGGTTTAACATTTAGATAGTGGAGAACTATGAGTTAAAGATCAAGTTTATTCTGAACAAGATTGATGGTGTGAATTGAGCAAGCTAATAAAATATCATGATATGCATTTTAGGTGACCGAGGTTTAAATATGACCATTTGGATTTAAATATTGAATTTAATGAAGGAAAGACTAGTGCTTGGTTTTTGAGCCATAACTTTCAATCTATGAAAAATTTGATGTTGTGGTAAAAATAAATGTTGTAGAGAACTTCAAGGTTGCATTTTTAAATATTAATTTTAAGGTATAAATATTTTTAAAATCAAATTTATTGAGCTCCAAATTTGATTGTGTATTCATTCACGCTTACAAGTAACCCAAGAAGGGTAATTGAGTTAATCTTGATGGTATTTCGATGTTTCAAGATGAGATAACTATTAGAGAGTTTTGTATACTCCATAAGGACCATCTTATGGATTTTGGAGGTTTTAATAATCCATATTTATTAATGAATAAAGGATTATAATGTGACTATGTGTTCATTCATGGTGACTATGTGCATAGATTATTGTTTGAGTGAATTGAGTTTTAGCATAAGGGTGATGTGATGATTATTATCACCTAAATAAGACTTATAAATTATGTGGCATGGGTGCGTGTATTTTAAAGTGTTCTTGTGTTTTTAAGTTTGCTCAGAGATGTGTCAGAAAGATGAATGGGTCTTCATAGGACCTAAAAGGTGACTTAGGCCTATTTTAAAGAGGGTTATGCTTAAAGGTGACCCATGTTAGATGCCTTAAGTTTGAATACATGTGTTGTGGATGAAAAGGAATGTTGTGATCATAATTAATCATGAAGACTCTATAAAATTTGGAACAAAATGTGATGGGTTCTTGGCTTGTATGAGACCTATGAGAAGAGGTGAGTGTGAGAGTTGAAGAGCTTAGGAAAGAAGAAAAGGGTTTGTTCTTAGTGGATATATTGAAGAGTAGAGTAGGTCAATGACTATGTGTATGACCTATAGGTCATATTTTTGATGTTAAGGATAGTGATCTTATAGTTTTGAATATTAAGGATAAGATAATAGGTCTATAGTGATCCAAAAGGTGGTTTTAGATGTGTGTGATTGTGTAAAGAAGTGAAGGGGCTGATATACATTATATCTCTTTTAGAATGGTAGATAATTAGTGATTAGGAGATATTAATTTCATAGGTGTTGGGAGGGTGCTCAAGATATTTCCCATAAGGACTTAAGCAATAGGTGGTCATAAGGACTTGATCATCTTAGGGCCAGGTGTTCCTTTTGAAACATGTGTTTCACTAAAGCTAGTCAAAAGGACTTGACCAAAAGGTGGTCAGAACAACTTGTTAATATTAGGGGCAAGTGTTCCTTATGAAATAGGTATTTCAAAAAAATTTGGTCAAAAGGACCTAATCAGTATCATGTTTGCATAATTATTATAGGATAATTAGTCTATGTGTTTGTAGGCTTGAGAGGGTTTTATTCCCCAAGATGGTTTCCCACATAGATCTTGTGTTGTATTTGTGATCTTGCATTATATTAATTATTCATTGCTATAAAAATATTGTATACTTCATGAATGGTCATATTTAATGCTTAAGTGTTTTAAGGATTGGAATTGAATTTGAAATATCTTACATCATTGATTCACTACCCCCTCTCAGTGATTGTATCTCTAACAATATAGGTTATCAAGGATAAATTTATAGAGAAGTGGGATAGAAGAAGAGAGAAGGGCATAAGAGAAAGAGGTGACAAGTGTTAAGAGGAGTTATAGGAAATAAATGATTTGTAAAACTATCTCATTAGGTCCTCAATACCATGTGTACTTTCCTAAATATGCTTTCCTTCTCTAAACAACATAGGAGTTTCATTGTTTTCTTGACACCTTGGTCTTCTTCTTCAAAACTACCTATTTAGGCACGTGAAGAGTGAAAATTGGCACTCTTTCCATAAATTCATGTTAAAATTATCTCTTTTTATGCTATTTGACGCCTTTCATTAGTTTATAATCTCTCCAAACTGGCATCTTAGTGGTGATCACCAAGTAACTCTTTAGGTGTCTTGAAACCCTTTAGCTATACCATGTCTCACCTTGATTGCAAGTGTCAAATATTGAATTTTTTTTCATGATTTAAATTATTATCCATGAATATAATATAATATATATATATAATACCTAAAAAAACACATTTGGGTGCACTAAACACTTACCAAGATCTCATATTTCACCTAAATCTCTCACTTGGCCTCAATTCCTTATAGCACTAAAATAATGAAAAGTCCCTTATGTGGAAAAATGTATGAATGATATTGGGAAATTTAAGATAATTTTGAGTACTCAATATCCCATTACAGATCCATTCAAAATTTCATGACCTAAAAGTGAGTGTAAGTGTACTTTTTATACTATTCTCTCTCTCTAATTAGGTCTCCATTAGCCCTCTAGTAAGAATTTACTTTGGAATTATCGCACATATGTGAAAACATAAAATAGTGTGTGATTAAATTTCCTAATCCTATAACTATCCTATATACCAAATTTGAGTTTTTGAGGCCTTGTGTAGATAGGAAAACCATGAAATGGTCCAAGAAATTAGCCTTTCTCAAGCCTTACTTAGATTGCCTTTAAAAACCAAACTTGTAAGATAAATTAGAAGGTGTAATGTTCAAATTTTTTGGAATTATGAGGTATAATACACCTTAGTACATCCTCTCCAATATTTTTCATATATCCATGATCTACTATACTCTATTTGGAGCTCAAAACCTCATAAAAGTATAGCATTTATTACATCTTTACAACTTTAAGTATAATAAAATATCATATTAATGGTATTAATAGAGTTAATAATGAGGTTAAAGTGGTTTTAAGGTCATTTAAACTCATTTTATGTGCTTATATATCAATCTCTCTCAACTGGTCAACATTGGTCTTCTATGAAGCCTATGAGTGCCTTGCACTCTTAAGGATCGTTCTTAAAGCTCAGGCCTTAGATGAACATCCAAATTATATGAATCATGATTTAATAAGGGTACCATCTTATCCTAATATCTATATACATCATTCATTTCTTCATGAAATATGTGAGCAAGTTTAGGAGCCTCTTAGGTTGGCATATTGTGCATTTATGAGGTCAAGAGAGAAGTTAGGCTTATAAGTACTATTTTCATGTTTGGATTTGATTACAAACACCTTATGGAGATATGTAACACTCTTTTTTACTTTTTGTAATGGTATTATGTATTATCTATCTCTATAATCATATTATGACCTTCATTGGCTCATACCTAGGGTTTTCAAACCAACCAATACAAATTACCCTAATAGAATGTGTTAGACCTTTTCCTCCTTGTTGAAGGATTTAAACCCTCATGGAATTATTTTTTTAATTACATATCACCTCCTTGATACCCATTGATCACTTTCATTGGCTCTGAGAAATCCATTTGACCTACTTACCCCACTATGCACAATCAATAGTTTTGATGCAAAGACACATTTTTAGGTGTGTATTTGGTTTCTTTTCCTTCAATGGAGAGAATAGGTGAAATAAATACCTTGAATAGGTATTTGCATACCTTATTTAACTCCTGTTACCTTGTGATGACTATAAAACCTTTTGAAATTAAGTACCTTCCACCTTTCACTAAATACTTGTACAAACCATCAAGCTTTCTTGGACAAGGTTGAGAATTTCATTGAGTCTATTGATATTTAGGGGAGTATAATTCTTTATTAAGCCTGAGGATGGATTTAACTAAGAGTTTTTACTTTATAATTCTGATAACTCACCATTAGACTCCACCTTGTGACCTAAGGTCCTATGTAACCTCCAAACTTGAAAGTCTTCATGAGTTTATACACATTCATGTGGGTTATCATTGGTTATAGGCATCAAAATTGGTTTGTGGGATCCAAGAAAGGAGTATCCAAATCATTAATCTCCATTTATTCACTTAATCATATTATAAATTATATGACTATGGATTTATTTGGTCTTATACCCATCATTCACAATTTTCATCTCCAATTTCCTAGAATTAGACCTGACTATAGGTGAAAGTTTGGGTTTGCTAAGCTTTGATTGATTTATCCTTATAGTATTATTTAGACATTTTTCAATACCTTATTATTTTTAAGGATTTAAATATATATATTTATCACTCAATTAGACCCAAATATACCATACAAAACATTACATCTTCCTTCTCTATGCTTGAAGGTGATTTGAACTTCCCAAATAAGCCTTTAGATTCTCATTGGTTCTCTCACTATAATTTTGAAGGTTTAGGCTATTGAATAGGATGTTTGGCATCTTAATATTCTTATAAGATATTATTATTAGTATTTACATATCTTTCATGCTTCAATTATCTCCTTGAACCCTATTTTTAATGAAAGCATATTGCATTTTATGTGCAAAAGAGACCTATAGGTCTACCTTTTTGTCATTTTAGGCATTTTGAAGATGCATGTTTGGACCATGAAAGTAATGCCAAAACCTTGAAATTTTACCTACCCTAATTCAATAATTCATTAATGTTTTCAATGCACATTTGAGACTTCCTTTATTCATACTGCCTATTGTAAGATTGAAGACAATCCTTAGGCTTAACACTCTATTTTCATGTTTGATCAAATCCAGCTAATTAGGGATGAATTACAAATATAAGTACTGATAATTTTTAGTATTTATTAAAATATTATCATGAGGTTTTTTACACGTCTTGAGGATTTATCATACTCACTCTCGTAAACCCTTTCTGATTCATCACCACTTACAAATTTAGAGGTCTTAGTTTGGCTTCATAACTCATTCTCCCTCTGATGTTTATTTTCTCCCTTTAATAATGGATATAAGTTACAAGGAGGTATAAATAAGGGTTATTTACTTAAATAAAACCACACTAAGGATCCCAACACATTGAATACTTTTATTTTACCTTTTTACTTGGAGTAATGTACACAGTCCAAAATAAATTAGACCATTACATGTTGCTTGAAGAAGGTGGTGTTGGAATGGGCCATAGGGACATTATTATACCTATGTTGCATTACACACACACACACACACACACACACACACACACACACACACACACACACACACACACACACACACACACACACACACACACATGTGATATGTAAACTTCATCCATCTTATTTTATTGTTGAAAACCCTGACACACAAAAAAACCATGACAATCACCTTTTAAATTATTCAAAAGAAGAGTTTTCTTACCAAATTGAACTAATATGTATATACATGCCCTTTATATCTTATTAAATTTATCTCATGCCTTTAAATTTCTTGAAATTATCATTTTAGGGAGAGAAAATGAGCTTGTGGGGTTAGCTAGCTATTTTTGCCTACCCTACCTTATTAATGATTGTTAATAAAGGAAGTAACACTAATATAACCATTATTTCCATGAATTTAAATCTCATTAGGAGCCCCTCCTCTGTAGAAAAATATTATACCATGACTCTTTCTCCTCTATCTAGACTTGGCATGTGAAGTTGACCTTTACAAGCTTGCTAATGGTGTTATGGAGAAAAGGAAGTATTTTTCACATATTATGAAACTAAACCAACAATAAAATCATGTATTTTACATGTAAAAGGTGAGAAATCATTCTTGAAACATTTTTACCTAAAAGTGAGTCCCTAAAGTCCATATAAGTGTTTAAAACTGCCCTTTTGGAGTGATTTATTGTAAAAATAAAGTGATCTACATATATGATGTACATGTAAGTTATAAAACTACTTAAAAATCTTTTAAAAAATCATTTTTATGGGCATATCTCTTTGGTCAGCTTTGACACACGTTGAAAATAGTTATATTCACTTTTCCTTCATAAAACTTTACCTTAAATTTTGTAAAAGAAAATTAACTTACCCAAAATACCATAAAATGTTTATAAAATTTTATTAATGTTTAAATATGAATTGAATAGAAACCTAAGGACCTATCACACCATTTGACCAACCCTCTTTACACCATGACATGTATGGACTAGTACAAGACCAAAACCAACCATTATCTTAATTTTGTCAAGTTAACCTTAACACATGCTAATAATACCATTTAATAAATATTAAGGCATGTAAATGACTAGTAAAAAATCTATTAAGACATGAAAAATCAAGTTTCAACCTATAGGGGTTGACCTTTTTGACTTGAGAGTCAAAAATGGTCAACAGTTATAGTTGTAAGAAACATAAAGTTATTTAAAGTCAAGAAGAAACTAAAGTAAAAAACTACTAACTTACCAACTATCTAAGAATAATAATATTAACTAAGTTTTATAATAAATAAAGTAATAAACTAAGTAAATTAACCAAAGAAAAGAGATAAAATAACTAAAAATGATAAGTAACGAATTAAATAAGAGTTTCAACACAATAAATTTTTAATATTAATGTATTGAGAAAATTGTTTTATATATTATTGATTACAATAATATTATCAGTAGAATGGTCACTATAAAATCATAAGTCTAACAATATTTCATAAAATATGAAGTTTTCATCATTATTCAGATGAAGTATAATAGTTTTTATAAATATTAATATGTATCTATAATCATCAAACAAATTAATTCTTAAAAACCATGAATAACCACTTATAAATCATTTAGGAAAAATTAGATATACCTACATTATTCAAGCATAAAACATCATCATCAGAGAATATGTCATCAGTCTATTTGTAAGTGATAATTAATTTCATAGATTTTTGCATAGAAAGAAGAAAGATATGAATTTTTTGATATAAAAAAACTCTTTATACCTATGTGTTTTCTCCTCTTTTTAATCTTCTTAAAGTATCCTCATTATAAGTGGTTATGTTTTAAAGTTATAACTAACCTTTAGTTAGTTCATGTTAAAGAGTTTAATTAACTTTAAAATAAAGTTAATCACTTTATAATTAAATGCTTTATGACCTATAAATTTTATAACATAATTTCTAAAATTTAGTAATGAATTTCATAGAGTCGAGAATAAATTTAGAATAGAGACCAACATAATAATCTCTAATGGGTGGGGTCCCTCATAACTCATTTAACAACAATAACACATTATTCACATGTGAATATAACTAAATGATCAATTTTATGTGAATATAACTAAATGATCATTGTTTCTATAATGTAATGATTTAAACAATTAATCATGCACATAATCTAAAAAGTAACATAGCATCATAAAAATAATAAACACCATATGATCAAAATTCCAAGCAAGTAAGCTGATCAAAACATATAAAATGTCACTATAAAATCTAAGCATGTGTATTGATATCTAATGTCATAGTCACGCATAAATTGAAAGTAACAAGTCAATAGTTTAAAAAGTATCTCAATAAACTAAATTATCCATACATATAAAAAATATGATCCAAATATCACAAGGATCACCATACTATAACTTATATCAATCAAAATCACCCTAAAAAATTACATCAATCAACAAAGTTCCATTATTTATTTGGTAATATGTATACTCAAGTAGTGAAGTGGGAAACACAACCACATTGATACCACCACAATCATCATATACCTCAATCTTAGCTTTCTTCATCACATGAGTGCCCATAGGTTAGTACATATAACCACTAATACACTTCCTTTTGATTGATGCAAATTTATCAAAGGTAGATGTAGGAGGCCTAGGAATAATAGATAGAAAAGGATTAATATTAGAAATATTTGGGTTAATCTTTACAAATAATTCATCATGTTTAATTAAAAATAGGGTTGGTATTAAGTGAAGCATCTAGGTTTGTAGGCATATGTTGAGAGGGTTCACTTGGAATACCTAATATAAATCACAAGATCACCAATTATTTCATCTCATACCCATATGGAAAACATTTCCTCACATATTAAAAAAGGAATATAGAACATTTTCCAACATAATTACAATTTTTAGATCATTCACATCAAAATGAATAGAGACACAAGTTCCATGGTGAAAGGGTCAAGAGAAAGTATTAGAATCTTTATGGACCCTAAAATGCCTATCATAGTGACTACTTTATGAAGGATCCCCATTATTTTTTTATATGTTGCCTTTAACATTCACATCCGTATAAAAATACCTTGAATTTAGGGTCCACCCTGACATGGTCCTAATTTTGAAAATAAATAAAAAAAGAACCATATGTTATTATACCATCTCAAATTACTATTATGAAATCAAATTCCATCTACAAAATAAACTTTTAAAAGGTAAAGAAATACTTTTAATGACTTGTCAAATAATTGATGAAAACATGAACTAGCTAAGCAAAATATCAATAGGCATAAAACTCAAAAATTGCATGAAAGTAAACTTCTCTATTGATTCTCATTAAATGATTAAAATATTACATAAGAGTCTTTAAATAAATCTCAACTCGTAATTGGAGTTGAAAATCATAATTTAAAAATATAAATAAATTAAATGCTACCTAAAGTTAAATTACCACTACAATTTTTAGAAAATTGCTATTTTTTAGTAACTTTCATCTTCTAGAAAATTTTCAACCACTATTTTATAACTTTTGCAAGCAAACTAAAATGTTCCTAAAAATATCCACATATCTTCTAAACACTAATATTAACCTAATGGATGAATTTCAACTAAATTCCATGTCTAGGTAAAAGAATATGTTATTTTTAAAAATGGAAAAATCTTGAAAAAATATCAAAATGTATTTTCAAACCCTCTTTTGGTCATGTATGGCCTCTAAAAAGTTATAAAAACATCCCTAATCGGATAGAACCATTATGACTGAACTAATTTTTTTAATATGGTTGTTTTGGTGCAAACAATATCTCAAATAGAGTTACGTATCAAAATTTATGGCCTCTAAAAGTTTGGTCTCTACATCATTCTCCTCTAATTGAAAACAACTTAGTTCCTACAAGTTTCCCTAATTAAAACCTTGAAATTTATTCTTGTTAATATTTTTCAACTTTCATTCTAAAATCCAAGTGTTTTCTTCCTATTATAGTGTTTTATCTATAACAAATACCTATTATAACTTCATTTCCTTGTGTGAACTATTTTCTTATCTAGAACCTATGTTATCTTTTCTTTTTTCTTCTTTGGTACCTATTATTGCTAGTTTACTTATTCATCTTCTTCCCCTTCACCATTTTCTCCATGTAAGTCATAAATTTGAAACATCAAATACTTGAGAGATATAAAAAATTTGTGGTAAAGTCACCTCATAATCATTTTCATTTGTTTTATTCAAAATTCTACACAGTCTAATTTTATTATACATCAACTTGTTGTATGTGCCTATTGGAAATATTTATTTCCTCAAGTAAACCATCACTAAATCTCCCTTTTCAAATACATTTGACCTAATTCTGAAATCTATTATTGCTTTATACTTCTCATTAATTTATTGTATATTTCTCCTCACTTTTTCTTACAACTATAATATATGCTCTGTGAATGCTTCTACATCATCACTAACTCATTATGTAATTGGTAACTACACCAAATCTAAAGCACACATAGGATTTACCATATAAACAATATAAAGTGGTGATTTTCATGTTGATCTATTCACTAAATTTATATACATAAACTCAACCTACAGTAAATACAAGTCCCATTGATTTAACTTCTCTCTAACTATGCATCTCAACAAATTTCCCAAGCTCCTGTTTACAAATTTTGTTTGTCCATCTATTTGTGGGTGTATGTACTACTAAATGGTGTCTTATTTCCTAGCTTATTTCATAAATTTTTCTAAAATTAAATTAGGAATTTCATGTTCCTAAATGGTGTGATGGTTTTTAGAATTCCATACAAGTTCATTAATAGTTACAAAATAGTTTTGTAACTCTAATGGCATCATTGGTTTTCTTACATGAAATAAAATGAACCATCTTAAGAAACCTGTATACAACAATAAAAATTGAATCATTAAATTCTTATGTGTTTGTAAATCCCAACATGAAATACATGCTCAAATATGTCCATGATCCTCTTAGAACTGGTAATGACATGTACAACCATGTATTCTATGCATGGACTTTAACCACTTGAAATATTCTACATATTGAAACATACCTTGCCACATCTCTTCATATTTATCAAAAAATAATTCTCCTTAACAAAATTTATTGTCTTAGCCTTACCAAAATGTTTATCCAAACCACCACCATGCAATTCTCTTATAATATTGCCTTTTAGAGACCCAACTAGAATACATAGTTATTTTTCCTTGAAGAGATAATCATTCTATATAATATATTTATAATTAATATTACATGTCTCACTCGCTAATGGATTCCTACACTACTTAAACATATTTATAAAATAGATATCAATATCATATAATTCCTTAACAACTTCAAATCCAACTACTTCACTCACCATAGTAGTTTTCAACGCCACTCTCATAATCTCAAAGCACCAACTACCTAATTATATTTTCATAATTTATATTTCAAAATAAAAGTTTATCCCTATAAAAAAGTTGCCCACTTTGCATGTCTACTATTTAATTTATTTTTATAGTTCACAAAACCTCATGATCTTTAAATAGGATAAACTCATTATGCACTAGGTAATTCCTTCAATGTGTTAATGCTTGTACAATGGCATAAAATTCAACATCATATGTAGAATTATTATTTCTTACCTCATTAAATTTTTCACTAAAATGTGTTATTGGCCTTCTTTATTAACTCAACACAACACCAATTCCCACATGTGAAACATCACAATCAACCTCAAATACTTTGTTAAAATTTTATAATGATAAAATAAGTTTTTTTTAATCTTCTTCAAAAACTCAAAGCTTTTTGTTTCTGCTATTGTCCACGTAAATTATTTTCCTCTCATGCAATCAGTTATTGGCGCAATAAGAATACTAATGTTTTTAATTAAATTTTGGTAAAAAGTTTCTAAATCATGAAAACTAATTACCTATATGATGTTATTTGGAATAGGCCACTCAAAAATTAACTTTACCTTTATTTCATCCATTCTTACATCATCTTTTGAAATTGTAAATTCAAAAAATACCATTATTCTAAAAAACTTGTACTTTTTCAAAGTTACATAGAGATTTTCCTTTATTAACAACTCTAATACCATTCTCAATTGAATTAATTTATCTTATTTACACTTGATGAAGATAAAAATATCATAAAAATAAACTACCACAAACTTACCAATATAATCTCATCGCATTGTGTTCATCACCCTTATAAATGTGTTGGGTGCATTAGATAATCCAAATGGCATCACCATCCACTCATATATGTCATTCCTAGTATTGAATTTTGTTTTCCATTCATATCCTTCATGAATCTGAATCTGATAGTAACCACTTCTTAAATCAATCTTAGTAAAATATTTTGATCCTAGAATAACGTCCATCATATCATCTAAATGAGGTTTAGGAAATATACATTTGATGGTAATTTTATTGATTAATCTACTATCAACACACATCCTCCACCCTCCATATTTTTTTGGATTTATCAATTCTAATATTTCACAAGGACTCATAATCTTCCTTACTACACCCTTCCTCACCAATTTGGTAACCTATTTATTCAATTTTGCATGTTTTATTGGACTCATCATATAAACTATTTGTTTAGGTAAATCTGATCCTATAATCATAAAAATATTATTTTGAATGTCTCTCTTTGGTGGTAAACCATTTAGTAACTCATCAAGTATAACATATGCATATAATTCAAACATATTTATTACTATTATCGGTATTAACACCACTCTTACATCTTCTTTCTTTGTTATTAATACATAAAAACAATCTATCATATTCATGTCTTTGATAAATTATTTTGTGTACATCATGATTTAATCTTACCCTTCTTCTTTAAGAGGTAATAAATTTAAATTTGTACCACCTTTAAAAAAATTATATGTGTTCTTTGTTCTATCATGCATTATTTTTCTATCAAATTGCCATGGCCTTCTGAATAATACATGGCATGCATCTATTGTTATAACATCACACCATATTTTATCCTTGTATTTTTTTTTATAGAAAACTTGATTAAGCATCTTTTATCTATTGTAACTTTATTCCCTTTCTTAAACCATGAAATTTTATAAGGACAAAGGATGTTTTTCACATTGAAACCTTATTTTTAAAGCATGTCTTTAGAAACCATATTTTCACAACTACCATCATCTATAATTAATTTTCATATCTTACCTCTTGAATTACACCTTGTTAAAAATATATTTGTTCTCATCCATGCATCACCACCTTCCTTATCCTACATAGGTTATTTCCTTATAATAATCATTATTATGCTCATCATAAGATTTTCTCCAGTATATATTACTATAACTTCAATATTTTTCTCTTCTATCTTACCTCAACTAAATTCACTCTTAGGTGATCCTATTTCCTCTTTTTTTTGTTCATGATAGGGCAGACACTAAAATTATTTAAAACAAACATAAGACCTGCATTGATTTAGAAACCACCCTATATCAACACCATAGCCTTATCCTCTCTAAAATTATCTTCCTCTTTGTTGGTATTGAAACTCTTGTCTATTATCTTCTTACTTTTTTTTTACCATGTGATGATTCCCATATGATGGGATCAAACCCACCTATGGTGGTATCAAACACACCTCATCCCCTTACTAGAGGGTATTTTCCTCTTATTGGTCTAATTGATTTTATAAAACTCTATCTATTTTTTTCTTATACCTTCAAACTTAATTGATAAGCCTCTTCCATGAAAAGTTTTTTATGCATGCTCAATTCATCTTGAATAGAAAACTTCAAATAATTTGCATACCTTGCAATAATTTGTTCTTTTATTTCATCATGCTCCACTCATATGCAAAGCCTATAAAAATCATCTATATACTCTTTTATACTATTATCCTTTTGTCTTAAATTCTATAATCTTATATACAGGGATTGTACATAATCCACAAGAATAAATTTCTCCCTTAGGTTATTCTCCATCTTGATCCACATGTTAATCCTCTCTTTACCTTTTCTATGTCTCTATTTTTTCCAATAACTTTAGTGTATTAATAATATTGTAACTATACCAATGAACATAATTTTAGTGTATTAATAACTTTATTCTCCAAAATGCCAATGAAACTAGTGTGCCAATGAAATTCAATACTTTTGATTTGTAACTATGTTTGAGCTCTCATTTATGCTAAAATGGCCATATCAAAAAGTTTAATTTATCCATAACTAGTCATATTGGGTTAGGGATATTTTCATAAAATTTTAGAGGCCATATGTGACCATCTGAGGGTATAAAAATACATTTTAAATATTTTTTTAGGATTTTTGAATTTTTAGAAATAACATATTTTTGTACCTAAATGTGAAATTTAGTTTAAATTCATCCATTAGGTTAATTTAATTGTTTATAATATATGTGGATATTTTTAGGCCCATCTAAAATTGCATGTAAATTTTTTTAAAATAGTGGTTGAAAAATTACTAGAAGACAAAAGTTACTAAAAATAACATTTTTTAAAAAAATGCATGGGTCAATTAGCTTTAGATAAATTTTGATTTATATATATTTTAAAATTATACATGTCAACTCCAATTATGAGTTGAGATTTATTTAAATACTCTTACGTAATATTTTATTTATTCAAAGAGAATCAACAGATGAGTTTGCTTTTATGTAATTTTTTTATTTTTATGACTATTGATATTTTGTTTAGCTAGTTCATGTTTTCATCATCTGGTATCAGAGAAAGTTAAAATATTTGAGGTGTAAGAGATGGTGAGAGGACAAGGATTATGAATAATTGAGTAGATTAATATAAATATGTAAGATCTTTAGAGGTAAGTGGAATAATTAACTATAATTATCTCAAATCAAAGACAAAGGTGAGTGAAAGATGAAATAGAGGAAGAAACATATCATGAAGATGAAATTCAAAAAAGAAGAGGAATGAGATTATCCACCATCAATAAAAGATAGGATAGGGATTTAAAGGGAAGGAATCAAGGTTGACATTCTAGATTATAGAGGCATTTTAAAACCATAGGAGTTGATAGATTTTATGAACAACAATGAAAAGTTTTTCAAATGAAAAAATCTGAGAGATGATAAGAAAGTAAAGTTTACATGAAATAAATTGAATGATCATCTAATGATTTTGTGGCATCACATAAAAAATAGAGACATATAAAAGGTGAAGAGAGGATTAACATGTGGATAAAGATAGAGAATAACCTGAGGGAGAAATTTATTCTTGTGGATTATGCACAATCCCTGTACAGAAAATTCTAGAATTTAAGACAAAAGGATAATAGTATACAAGAGTATATACATGATTTTTATAGGCTTTGCATATGAGTGGAGCATGATGAAATAAAATAATAGATGGTCGTAAGGTATGAAAATTATTTCAAGTTTTCTATTAAAGATGAATTGAGCATACATAAAATACTTTTCATGGAGGAGGTTTATCAATTAGATTTGAAGGTAGAAGAAAAAAATAGATAGAGTTTTAGAAAATCAAATGATAATTTTAGTGTATCAATGAAATTAAATACTTTATTCTCCATATAGATCAATAATATACCAATGAACATAATTTTAGTGTATTGATAACTACATTATTTCTTCCCATATTTCATAAAAATTAAATTTATTCAAATAAATTGAATTTACATTCAAATATAGAATATAAAACCTTTTAAGTAAACATGCTACATGAACAAAATTATCTCATAATTTCAAATAAACTAGTTAGTTATAAACCCTTGTAAATAAAAACTCCATGTGAAAACATTAAATTATCAATAGTATATTGATATCATTACCATTTAACTCTAGAGACCCTGTCATAGGCCTTGTTCATGTCTAGCTTGAGGAACATGACTTATTGATCAGATTGAGACACTAAATGGATGGTTTCATGGGCTATGATGATTCCATCTAAGATCAATCTTCTAAACACAAAATATCCCTATTTATAAAATATAATATTTGGGACAAAGTATTTTGTAGTTGCAGTAATTCTAGAGGTGCTTTAGGTGGCCTAGAAGTATTTTGGGATCCCTTAATCTTAGAAGGCATCCCATTTCTTTAACTAAGACCCACATCTCTATTTCCTTATTTGACTATTAGAATAGAAACAATTGGGTTCTCACCAATTTTTATGCCCTAAACTCTAGGATTGAAAGGAATAAGTTATGGAGAAACTTGAGATACATCAAGAATATCTTTGAAATTATGAGCTGGATGGTAGCTAGAGATTTCAACTCTCCCTTATCCCCTAGGGAGAATAAGGGGGGAATCTACATCCTTAATGATAATATGTTAGAGTTTAATGAGTTTATAACTGATGTACATATTTTTTATGTGTATTTAAAGGGTAACTAGTTCACTTGGTCAAACTGAATGCTAGGGGATAACATTATCCAACTTGGACTAGAAATTTTTTTGATTTCTCTTAATTGGATCCATAATTGCACTAGATCCCTCTCATCCCTTCCTAGAATCAGGTTTGATCATAATGTGCTTCTATTCTAAAGTAATAATACATCAAAATCTAAGGATATGCCCTTTAGATTTTAAAAAATGTGGCTCTCAAACTAGTCTCTAGAAGATTCCATAAAAGAATGGTTGAAATTCCCAATTCAAGGTTCAGCCATGTATATCCTAGACATGAAGCTTAGAAATGTCAAAACTGATATCAAAATTTACAACAAAGAAGTATTCAGTAATATTTTCCTCTAAAAGAATGCCATTAAGGAGGAAATTCATAAAATCAAATTGGAAATTTCTATTTCAAGCCCTCTCCCTGATCTTTAACTCAAAGAAAAGGAACTTCTCTATAGTTACCATAATTTGGAATCCAAGGAAAAAACCTACTGGAGGCAAAACTCCAAGAATATTTGGTTAAAGGAGGGTGATAGAAATACTAAATAATTTCACACCTTAATAACTAATAATCATCAATAGAATTTAATCATGGAAATCCAAGGGGAAGATGACACCTGGTTCAAGAAGGATAAAGCTATTGAATCCTAAATCATTAGCTATTATAAATCTCTACTTTTTTTTTGTTCCCCCTAGGATCAGGACTTAGAGGATCAAGTGGTCAACCTTATTGAATGGGTTATCTCCTAGGAAGATAATGCCTCTATTCTCTCTCTCCCTTTAGATGAGAAGATTATGGCTATAGTGTTCTCTCTATAAGGGGATAAAGTGCTAAGACCTGATGGTTTCCTACCTTTCTTATTTCAATTTTATGGTATGTCATTCACAATGAAGTTTTCTTGGATTTTGTGGAGTTATTAAAAGTTGGCACCATGCTTTAAGATTTTAATAATACATTCCTAGTTCTCATTCCTAAGAATTAGGGGGCCTCTAAAATGATAGATTTTAGACCCATCAGCTTGTGTTCAAAATTCTATAAAATCTACACTAAAGGGTTTTCTCTAAAAATCCAATTTTTACTAGATAAAATTATTTTTGACCAATAGGGATATTTTGTATTCATAAGATAAATCTTAGATAGAATCATCATAGCCTTCAAAAGCATCTATTCGATGTCTCAATCCAATTGGTAAAGCATGTTCCTCAAGCTAGACTTGAAAAACACCTATGATAGGGTCTCTTAGAAATTCCTCAATAAAATTTTGTTCAAATTTGGCTTCAATCAATCCATCAAAAATTTGATTGCCTCTTGCATAACTACCCCCATGTTTTATATCATTATTAATGGAGTTCCTAGGGTTTTTTATCAGAAGGGAAGGGCTAAAATAGGGAGATCCCCTTTCTCCATATTTTTTCATCATTTTGGTAGAAGTATTGAATAGGCTTATTGTCAAGGCGAGAACTTCCAACATCATAAAAGTCATAATAATTGCTCCTAATACTAGTCTAGTCACTCATCAATAATTTGTAGATGACACAGTGATGATGGGCAAAGCCTTGGTCACTGAAGCTAGTGTTTCAAGAAAATTCTTAAAATCTATGAAGTGGTTTCTAGCTAGAGCATCAACTTCCAAAAAAGTTCTCTTTTTTTCATCAATACCCCACTCAACCTCAAGGTCAAAATCTATAAAATCTTAGGTTGTGTCATCAAGAATCTTCCTCCATATTATCTTGATACAATTCTCTTTGTGGGTTACATGAAACCAAAGTATTGGAACCCTCTCATTGATAGGATTTAGATAAAATTATCAGGATGGAAAGGGAATTTACTATCCCAAGCTGGAAAACAAAATTTTTTAAAGAGCTTGATTCAAAGCATCTTAGTTTATTTCATGTCTATTTTTGTCATCCCTAGTAGGATTGTTGATCAAATTAAGCATATCTAGAATAAATTACTTTTGAGAGGATATAAAGAGAGATTCATGTTTTCACTCATCTCTTAGATTAAATCTTATCTCCCTACCTCAAAAGGAGGATTGGGGTTAAGAAGGGTTGGATTCATGAACCAAGCCCTCTTGGAAAATCAAGGATGGAGGGTGATCAAGGAAGATAACTAGTGGACCAAGATTATAAAGGCCAAATACTTAAATTCTAGGTAAGTTTATTATTTCCTTTTATAAACTGGTCTAGACAATGGCTCAACATTCTAGAAAGCTTTTAAATCCAACAAGGATCTTCTCAGAAAAGGTCTCACATGGAATGTTGGTAAGGGTAATAAAGTGGAATTCTGGCAAGATCCCTCAATCAATTCCCCTTTGGTCTCCTCCTTCCAAGATTTTGAACTAATATCCTTCTTCAAAGATACATTCAACCATAAGGTGTCAAATTATTGGGAGGGGAATAATGGAAGAAATAAGTGGAAACATATCATAAAAGATGACCTAAACCAATAGTAAACCTAACTCCTGCATGAATTAAACATTTCACTCCAACACATTCATATCAGCTTATTCCCAAAGGAGGATGATTTTATTTAGAAACATGATCATAGTGGTATTTACTCTATAAAATATAGATATGTCTCCCTTTAGGAATAGGAAGAAGCTGATAATAATTGGAATGATATTTGGGTAAAAAACCACATCCCTAAAATCAATGTTTTTTTGGTTGGTGGATCAAAATAAGGTTTTAACTATGAAAAATATGGTGTGAAGGGCCATTCCTTTTCCCAATAGGTGTGCTCTTTGTAGATGGGAAGCTAAATCTATCAAACATTTGTTCATTTCTTACTCCTTTGCTTCTTCAATTTTTAAACTTTTCTTCAGCAAGTCTAACTTTTCCTGGGTTACCCTTAGTTTTATTAAGGACCTAATTACTCAATAGAAGCCACCTTGGGAATCTCCTCCATTAAAATTTTGGTGGAATTTGTCTCTTCCACACATTTTTAGGGGTATTTTTAAAGTTATAAACTCTTATATTTTTTAGAACTATAGGCCCAATCCCTCCTCCACCTCCAAGAGGATCTTGGCCTTTGTCCATGAAAATTGGTCATCCTTCACTTCCTCTTTTTACCAACCTAGCTCCCCTATATTCTCCTAGATTCTAGAACACCTCAGCCTTGTTATTCCTATAAAATTTCAAGTGAAGGGTGTTGCTAGGTCAAAATTCAAATGGTTATATCCCCCTCCTTCCTGGTTTAAGCTAAATTTTGATGGGGTAGCAAAAGCTAACTTGGGCCTAGCAAGAGTGAGAGGTGTGATTAGGGATTCTTTCAATAATATTAAAGTGGTTTTTTTAGCCCATTGGGGATCCAAAAAAATCATGTCTTGAAATCTAAATTGACACTTTGAGTCATCGAACTAATGATCAACCTTAGCATAGAATTCCTCCAAATTTAAGGTGAATCTTTAAACATAATTAATTATCTAAAAGGCCTTTCACACTCTTCTTTGAATATTCATGGAATCATTTTTGATGTAAAAAACTTATTGGCCCATTTCAAAGAGGTCTTAGTAGTTCATGTCTAAAAGGAGAGTAATAGGTGTGTCGATTACATGGCCAACCTTGGGGTCTAAAGGAGTGATTTAATTAATTGGCATAAGAGTGATTTTCCAAATGACATCATCTTGATTATAGAATTATAAAAAAAGGACACACCCTACATGGTCATGATGGTTTATTTAATGATGACACAAATCCAGATTAGGAGTCTTAATTTTAATAAATGTAAGGAAATTATCATTATGACCTTGAATATTTGGATCATTATCAGCTCACTTCACATGTTTATTTTTTTCTTTATTTTCTATAATATATCCATCTCCTTCCCTAAAAAATCAAACAATGAAGCCTAGAGAAGAGGTTTGTAATCAAAAAATGGGTGGGGATAGAGATCATTTCGACCCTATTTCTTGTTTTGACATCAATGAAAATGAATATGTGTGGTATAAAATGGTCAAGGGTGGTTTGGCACCCTTCATGGAATGTTTTTATTTGGGAATAACACAAGGCTTTTTATGGACTTCACTCATAGCTAGAAAGACTGTGAAGTCCGTATAGGCTTGAGAATATTGATCATAAAGGAGATCATTAACTAAACTACCAAGATGGACTATAATGGTGTCAAAGCTTTCAAGGACAAGAAGAGAAAGGAGGAGCTCATGGGCATTTTATTTAAAAAGGAACAAAAACCCAATATTTTGAATCAAAAGGGTTTCATGAGATCTGAACTACCAAGGAAATGGTCTAAAGTGCCTCCAAATTATGAGGTATATTACTTTAGAAGTTAAACACACTATGATTGTTCCCATCACTTCCTCCTTAATCATTTCAAAGGTCATACAATTAGCAATCCATTTTTTTTGTTGTAATCCCTAGAAGCCTCAGTGTTGAACTACAACAAGAACTCCTTAGATGATTTAATTCACCAATGATTGATTTTATGAATGATAAAGTAGGGGTAGACACATTGGTCCAAGATCATCACTGAAGCAATCATTATCCCTAGTGAGAAGGAAAACACTGAACAGGTGGAAGATCATTTTACTAAGTTGGATTATGAGAATGAACATGAGGAATAGAATGTTCGGGACTCTAATAAGAAAGTGTTGAAGGAACATAAACTAGATATGGGGAGTCTAGTCTATGTCCATCCATCAACTAGTAGAGGTAGAGGGATTCCCACTTCTAATGATAAGGAGGTAATTACAAATTCCTTTCAAAAGCTATACATGAAGATCTCTATCTAGAAACTCATGTGTAGAAAAATTGAGAATGAGTTTGACAAATTAAAAGGGCTCCTGATCCAAGAGATGTTAGCCATTAATCCAAGCAAAGATCATTTAGTTCACACTCCATAGGGTAAAAAATTAACTCATAGTGGTGAAGAGGAGGAAGTCAATCAGGTTCTTGAGGAGGAAAAAGTAGATATCTAGTCTACTAGCCTCAAACATAAAAGATAGGAAGATGACAAGGACCAATTCATTATAAGTTGTACCAAAAGAAGGAATAATGAAGGTGATGGTAAAGATACCAAGCATTTGGTCTTTTATTTTGACTTAGAATAGTCTATTATGTTATGTCTCTTTTTATCAGGTCTTAGGTTTTTTGGTTGAATCTTGGCATAAGTTTGGTGGTGAGGGGCTTTAACTACTTGGTTTGTCTTTTATTCCTTTTTTGTATTATTGCTTTGACATGTCTATTTTCTAGGGTTCTTTTGTAAATGGAATAGGCCCCTTCAACCCAGTCTTCAACTAATCAATTAAAAAAACTACCATTTAACTAAAAAAATATAGTAAGTGTGAAATAAATTTCACATTCACATCATGCACATAACAAGGAAGCAACTGAAAGTCCATGAAATAATTTTGAGTTTAAACTAAGTCAAATTTCCAAAAAATGTAACCTTATACAAAACATTTGAAACCCTAAACTTGTTTTCACCTTTAATGACCTTACCAATTCTAACCTCACCACAAAATGTAAAATGGACTATCTTTGAATAGAGAAACCAATTACTATTTATTATACTACCTCATATAATTGTAACATTATTAAACTTTTATATAAAAATTCATATTTATGCCAAATAGGCAAAACAAAATGAAAATTTAGAAAGCACCCATCTTAGAAACTACTAAAATGCATAATGTATTTGAGAAAAATGTGATAAAACTAGATCTTGAGACCTATAAATCTTAAAATATTATGGGTATTTATCTGTTCAAACACTAAAGAATAAATGAAAATAATTACCATTATTCACCAAGACTTTCACATGTAGACTATACTTTTCATTAAATTATCAAATAATAATATTTCCATAAACACAAACCATTATGCTTATTTCACCTCAAACCTCTTCGAATCTATGTCAATGCTACAGATTTTAAATTTTTCTTAATAAAATACAAACTATAATGATGATTTTTCACACAAAACCAACAATGGTCTTTCATGGTAAAACATTAAATCCAAAATTTAACTTGAAATTAGAGAATGAAGATTACTCAAGACTTTATATTTTTCTTTGAGATTAATTTTAATGTAACCCACATTTGATAGCCAATATTGAAATATAGAAAACTAATAGAGAAAGCCATGGATCAGTACCCAAATCTTCAATAATTAACTAAACCATATAAGACAAACTTAAAACCCACATGCAAAACCATATAACCCATAAACCTAAAAAACCATAGACATAATGAAAACCTTCAAAGCACATAGTCATTATAAGACACATCTGAGATAACTAACTCCAAATTATTAATATTGAAGGTTTAGATATATCACCATTCACAAAAACAACCAACTAAAATATTTATACAAGTAGATGATTTTTTGAACAAAACTAATAAAAAAAACTTATTTATATACTAGAATTATGATCTAAAACATAAAATAGACCTTTAATGCATAGGGAAACTTCATATTCCAAGCATACACATAGGAGAAATCACAACCCATATTATCAAACTATGAAATGCATAATGAATCAAAGATTTTACACCAATAATGAGTGACTTATTATTATTATCATGAAAACCATGAAATGATAAACCAAATAACTAACTTGTCAAGAAGTTTTTTATTAAAACATTGACTCCCACAAATTAGATAAGTTCTTAAAACCTCTTTCACCTTCTAAGAAGGATCCTACAGAGTCAAAGTTATATAGAAATAATTAATGAATAAATGGAAAATGAAAATAATTACCAAATTTATGATGTCTTCACTCTAGATTCACACATTCAATACAGTTAGGTGATGTGTTATTAAATTTTTCAAGACAAAAATACACTAACTAATCCACCAAACCAAATATGTTTAATAGTAGTTATGCATTCAACTAAACAACTTCTAGATTTATCAAAACTTGCCTCTATATCTTCAACAAACTGTTTGATAATCAAAACCATGTGAGGATAAGAGTTACCGAGTGTTTTTAAATCTTATGGAAGATTGGTAATTTCCTCCATATTTCAATTTAAATATAAAACATTTTGAATTAATATTCCTTGAATAAAACATAAACAACCATCCTCAAATAATAAAATTCCACCAGTTAAAGTATGTTAGCAATAAATTTAATTAACATGGTTTACATCACTATCAACTATGCATTGTAACCTCTATGTGGAACCATATACATTTGGTATTAAAACACAAACCATAGCTTCTAGATTATAAATTAATCAACATAATTTTTGAATTATGTTATTACCATATCATGAAGACTTTTATGCTTCCAGTTATAAAGGAGAATAATAGAATTGAGTGATAAATAATTTAGTGACTTTAAACGAAATACAAAGATCAAACATTTACAAATAAGATCTCACTATTTAAAAATGACTTATACCAATATTTTTTTAGTTATAAATTTGGATTACAATAGTCTCAATTTTTTTATAAACTCCACCTATAATTATTTGTACCTTATTGTAGTCATATAAAATGTCAAAATTGTTAGCTTGAGTGTTTCTTGTGACACCCAACCCATAGGTCTTTCTTGCATGCTCTCATGACCCTTCTAGACACCTTTTTGCTTATTCATAGTCATCTTGAGCTTTCCAAATGGTCATTCCACCTCAGCTAGACAATATTTCCCAAGCTGATCCTATCCCCCTAGGTCCCACTCCTATGGGACAAGATCACCCACCTTCAACTATAGTGTCAAAAACTAGTGTGTCTTATTTTGGTGCTCCTATCTAGTTGCATTTTGATATTCAATGGTTATTTTCTTTTGGGTCCAATCCTTCATCTTATTAGCCTATCATGAATACATTTGACCCATGACCAATATATCTCTATAAAATCCCATTCAAAGTTCATTTAGAAAGGGGTTGGCAATATTACAAAGCAATCAAGAATACAAGCAAAACCACTAAGAAAAGTTTCCCTATTCTCTACATACATCCATCCAATATAACTACAAGTATATCCAAATCCTCACACAAGTCCCTAGCCACCTCAAACACATCCAATTTAGCATTTTTGCATTTGTATTACACTATTACACAAAGCACATTAAATGTAAGAAATAAATATGACTTGATCCCTCTTCAGAGTATTGGTATATAGGCAACGTGCCCACACAAGGGGTGTGGATACACATTAAATGCATATTACACACACTAACCCCAATTTATTTCTCAAGTTTTATCAAATCACAATGAAGTTTAGGGTTTAAATATTAAATCATCTCTACAAGGAGTTTTATATAGTTTCAATAGTCAAGATTTCATAGGTAAGATCCCATAGGGATAATGAATAAAAACTAGAAAACTCAATTTTCTACAAGTAGTTTGGGCAATAATGGTAGAAGTTGACAACAACACCAAACTCTAGGGTGTTCTATTTTGACAATCCTATCCTTTCACAAAATGAAAGCTAGATCCTAATTTGTGACATTGTCCCATTCCTACATAGCCAATATCAGACCTTGCAATAGCCATTTCAATTCATTTTAAGCTACATCTTATTTTATCCATATTTATTAATATTTATAGAAAAGTTAAAAATACAAATAGATTATGCAAATTAGTGGTTAAGTTATTGTAATTTATTTAATCATTTACTATTCTAGACCCTTAACTAAATTAGGAATAATACTCCAATATTTTTAAAACTGTAAAATCATTTAGTGAACCCAACTTACTTCATTTATGCATAAAAACCCTAGAAACCCTTGGGAAAATTTCTTCCTAATTTTTACAATATTTTTTTAATTTTTTACCTACATATTTAAATCAAAAATTCCCATTAATTTTAAAAAATCCATAAAAATTTTAAAATATATATTTATTCCAAATCCTAGTTGCATATAGTAAGTCCCTTTAAATCAAGAGTTTTTCTAATTTTTTACCTACATATTTAAATTAAAAAATTCACATTAATTTTTAAATTTCCATAGTAATTTTTTTTTAAAAATCATCATTTTTAAAAACCATAGTTGCACATACTAGGTCCCATTCTTTTTAAGGTATCACCTTACATGTTTGTGAACTTCATATCCTTTTTATGAATTTTTTAGTTTACTATTTTTAGGACTTTACATTTCCTATATTCAGTGCTTTCCTTCCATAACACCTTGCTTATTACAAATTATTACAAAAATTTCAATCAATTTTCAATTTGTTTTCTTACTTCAACAATGGCCCAATACACTAGTTTTGATGAAACTAATAAAAGGGAACTTTAATAAATCTTAATTAAAAACCCTGACATGTAAGATGATATTCTAAAAATACTACAATAAAAATAACAAAAATCAAATAATGGTCAATCATCTCAAACCATAGAGAAATCAATTGTAAATGACACTACGGGGGTAAGTATGTCTCAACAACCCCTATAGCAGCCCAACTTTCCTCTATACCACCACTAGTTATAGTTGGTACATCTTTCTCTCCTAATGTGATTGAATTTGTGCAAGAGATAAAATCACTTCAATCCAAGGTGTTACATCTTGAACAAGGTGTTTCTAGACCAATACAGGTTTTGGATTATTTTGCTCTACTGCATCCACTATTGGCATGTCATATTGCTTTGACACCCTTGCCAATAGATTTTGTTCAACCCAAGCTCACTCTATATGATTGAAAGGGTGATCTAGAGACACATTTGAAATATTTTCATGTAGCATGCTTGGACTATGTGTGAAGTGAATGGCTAATAACTAAGTTATTTCCATGGAGTCTAAAGGATTATGCTTTATAATGGTTCTATAGTCTATCGAATCAGTCGATAAATGCATTCAATCCTTTAGCCGACATGTTCTTAATTTATTTTAGCACTAACATTGGTGATAATGTTTCCTATTCCCAATTTATATAATAGAAACAATGATCAAATGAGCATCTCATAGATTATGTTCTTCGATATAAGACTATCTTGGATAAGATGACTAGCTCCATGGCTAATCAAGAGTTACAAGATCTCTTCAAATTTAGTCTTCTACCAGCTTTATATGAGTCAATAATGTTCAAAAGGTTATTTTCATTCATTGAGTTATGTCATACACTAAAGGAAAGGGAAGTCAAATTAATTTCAATAGGCAAACTCAAGTACACAAGTATATCAAAAACAAAAAATAAGAGTATGAGCAAAGTCCCATACAAATTCAAGGTAGATGATAATAAAATTTAGAATAAACCTAAAGTAAATGCAACTTTAGATCCCTCTCAATAAGTGGTTTCATCAGAACCTCTTCAATGATCCTTTACCAATATACCATTTTCTCTAGCTAGAGTTTTACAGTAGTTTTTGGAATGTAATATCATATCTTTCCCTACTATTCAAGAAGTTGATCCAACAAAGCCTCTTCCATAGGGATATGATCAAAAATAATTTTATAAATTTCATAAGACACTAGGCCACATAAAAAATAGATTGATCAATTTGAAACACAAGATATAATACTTGATAGATGTCAATCTTATTGATCTTGGTACTCCAATTGATCCTCCATAAGTAAAGCAAACATAAGACAAGGCTATAAAAAAATTCTTAGGTCCTTTTTCAAAACATTCTAAATAGGAGATAGGGGACAAATTAGGTTTTCACCATGCATATCATGCACATATACCACTAGTTACATATAGGGCACCTTCAGTTGAGTCACATCCCTTGAGTAACATAATTGATGTGTACAATTCTAGAGTTCTAGATAGACCTTTGATCTATTTCTCAAAATAGGAGATAATTAATTATGATTTGGATTATCATGTATGATTTATCAAAGGTTACATTCATAATAATCTTATTCATAGTGTTCTCATATACAATAGATCTAATGTGAACATGTACACTATGACATTATTGTAGCATTTAAGATATTCAAAGCAAGATTTTACCCTGATAGACACAATTATCAATAGAATTAGTGGACAAATATAGAGATCATTAGGTGATATTTTACTTACTCTACAAGTTCGTTCCTAGTATAGGAGTCTTTAATATGCTACTTGATCGACCCTAGATTCAGAAACTTTGAGAAGTACCTTCTATAATTCATAGATGCATGAAATTTAGTCATGCTAATCAGGTTATTATAATTAGTAGAGTTCCATATGAGTTACCAATCCCCACTTTAGAGCTATTTCTTACTTTTTAGTCACT